>QNTS01001053.1:127050-196886 GCA_003317085.1 Hucho hucho | reverse complement strand
CCTGATGCGTGGAGCAGGGACAGGACGTGCCGGGCTCTCGATGCGCACAGGGGGCCTGATGCGTGGAGCAGGGACAGGCCGTGCCGGGCTCTGAAGGCGCACAGGGGACCTGGTGCGTGGAGCAGGAACAGGACGTGCTGGGCTCTGAAGGCGCACAGGGGACCTGGTGCGTGGAGCCGGCACCATGTGCCCCCCCCAAAACAAATCTTGGGGCTTTCGTGGCCGCGAACCCCCCAGGAACTCCCGCCAAGGCAGGGCCTCCCAATCCGCCTTGATCTCCGCCACGGTCAAGAACTCCTTCTGGCCACGCTGCTTGGTCCTTTCATGGTGGGTTATTCTGTCACGATCTTTGAAAGGAGCAGACCAAAATGCAGCTTGGGTTCCAGTATACATACTTTTATTTAAGTGCAACTGGCAATAAACAATAACCCACCAGGCAAGTGGGGCAGGGAACCAACTTAAATAGGATTCCCAATTAGAGGCAACGACCACCAGCTGCCTCTAATTGGGAACCTAACCAAAAACAAACATAGAGTTCCCTACATAACCCTAGTCACGCCCTGACCCAACACACCATAGAGAAACCTAGAGAGCTCTCTATGGCCAAGGCGTGACAAATGTTTTTGTCATGTGCTTTAGAGATTAGCATTATGAATATTGGTAGTAGTAATAATTTGTCATACAGTAGATCATTTGTTTGGATTTCTTTAAATGCTTGTCTGGATTTCCTGAATCAGAAATGAACTGAACTGAATTGTTGTTTTGCTTTGTCCTTTCTCGAGGTTATGATGGAGATGGTATTTAGATACATAGGAATAATAATTTGGCCAAATGGTGTGGACCTCAAAACCCCCTCTAACCGGCTGAAGAAATGGCATTCACTACGGCCCTGTCCTGCACCACTTCTATCGAGAGACCTGAGTCTGAGCCAGCAACCTGTGTACAGCATCTAGTTGAAGTATCAACTGCCTTTTTCTCTCAGGAGTGAAACAGAAGTCCACTTGGAATGAGCATGGAGAGAGAGATCCGTTCTCATATCATTGGTATACTTGTTTGGCAATTGACAAGACATAATGAGTTGTGGTGGGGTTCAGGTGAAACATTTAAATTGGGACATTATCATGGGCCATCCACTTTGAACTGTGAAGCTATCTGAAGAAGACAAATTAAGAAATGCCAGAAGATTAAGTGCCGGAGAGGGGAGGGGGTTGGTCAAATGTGCCCGTAATTGATTTAGACTTGTCTGAAATTGTTATTTGGGGTATAAAGGTTGATGGGGGAGGTCTACACTGCAAAATGTATAGTGATTTAGGTTAAGAATGCATTGAGATACTGAGATACTATAGCAGGTTTATGCTAATGGGTATACCTGGTTTGTTTAATATTAACAGCTAGCAAGTAATACTTAACAAATAGGACATTTCTGTTCTGTTTAATTCAGTGTTTCTGTAAAGAGATGGTTTCCACTCTAGCTTCCTGCAGTTAGTCTGCTAGAGATAGCTTGAGCTGACAATGACTTGGTGATAAAAACCTAAAAGCTGGCATTCCATAGACAACTTGTGGTGTGTGCGATCTGAGATAGAAAGAGCCTGGAAGAGTTTAGAACAATGCCTCATTGTCTCATCTTCCTGGCATCTGGGAAACTAAGCCGAGTTGGGGGTAAAACACCATCCTGTGTAGAAAACCAAGGTGGCTTATGGGAAGGTTAGAAATGACTGACTACGCATTTTGTATGGCCTATAAATAACTGTTTTTTCATCTTGAGTTAGGCTCTCAGCCTAACAGTCAGTCAATACTGTTGGGCTGACGGTTTCATTATTGCAATAATTAATTGATATTAAATAAAGATGATTGTTTGAAGAAATGACCAAGTCTCTCTCAGTACTGAATTTCCACAACAGTTTTCAAACAGCTCTTACACTAAAATGGCATTATCATTATTTTCACAATTTCACATTTATTCCAACCTCATTGTGTGGAAATATACACTATGTGCACTAATTTTCTTACATCCCTGTGAGTGAGCATTTCTCCTTTGCCAAGAGAATATATCCACCTGACAGGTGTGGCATATCAAGAAGCTGATTAAACAGCATGATGATTACACATGTGCACCTTGTGCTGGGGACAAAAAAAGACCAATCTAAAATGTGTCGTTTTGTCACACAACACACTTCCACAGATGCCTCAAGTTTTGAGAGAGCTTGAAATTGGCATGCTGACTCCAGGAATGTCCACCAGAGCTGTTGCCAGATAATTTAATATGAATTTCTCTACCATAAGCAACCTCCAATGTCATTTTAGAGAATTTGGCAGTACATCCAACCGGCTTCACAACCGCAGACCACATGTAACCATGCCAGGATCTCCACATCCGGATTCTTCACCTGCGGGATCGTCTGAGACCAGCCAGCTGGACAGTTGATGAAACTGTGGGTTTGCACAAATGAAGAATTTTTGCAAAAACTGTCAGAAACCGTCTCAGGGAAGCTTATATGCATGCTCGTCGCCATGTGGTTTGCTGATGTCAATGTTGTGAACAGAGTGTCCCATGGAGGCGGTGGTGTTATGTTATGGGCAGGCATAAGCTACGGACAATGAACACAATTGCATTTTATCGATGGCAATTTGAATGCAGAGATACCGTGATGAGATCCTGAGACTCATTGTCGTGCGATTCATCCACCGCCATCAACTTATGTTTCAGCATGATAATGCACAGCCCCATGTCGAAAGAATTGGTACACAGTTCCTGTAATCTGAAAATATCCCAGTTCTTCCATGGCTTGCTTACTCACCAGACATGTCCCCCATTGAGCCTGTTTGGGATGCTCTGGATTGATGAGTATGACAGCGTGTTCCAGTTCCCGCCAAGGTCCAGCAACTTCGCACAGCTATTGAAGAGGAGTGGGACAACATTCCACAGGCCACAATCAACAGCCTGATCAACTCTAAGCAAAAGAGATGTGACGCGCTGCATGAGGAAAATGGTGGTCATGCCAGATACTGACTGGTTTTCTGATCCACACCCCTACCTTCTTTGTAAGGTACTGTATCTGTGGCCAACAGATTAATCTCTGTATACCCAGTTATGTGAAATCCATAGATTAGGGTCTAATGAATTTACTTCAATTGACTGATTCCCTTATATGAACTATAACTCAGTAAAATCTTTCAAATTGTTGCATGTTGCATTTAAATTTTGGTTCACGTAGATATTTTCTACTAAGAGTGTAGGAGAAGGAATGAGGATCACTGCTCCAACAATTATTAATTTATCTGAAACTGGTTATGCAGGTCCTGATAGGCTTCAATACTTTTTGCATGTCAGGTTGAGAAGCATCTCTTGAAAGGCCTGCAAAATTAACACAAAGAATACATTGTTATTGTTCTGTAAAGTCTGATATTTACATGAAGTGAGGCTTGTGTCACGATATTCTGGAAACATATTATTACCACAACTAATGGTGCCGCTTGTTAAAATTTTTTAACATTATGATAAGATTTATTTCTCGTCGGGCTGCGGTGATACCCATCTTGTCTGTTGTGATCTCTCACCTGAAACAAACCGATAAGGAGGGAGATGCCAGGCAGCAAAGTGAGGAATACCCCTCTCTCAGTCATGTCTTTGTCTGCCTTGACAACTCTCATCCTTTCCCAATCCAGAGTGTGAGATTTGAAAACCCCCACCATCTGAAGAATGTTCACCAAAAAACTCATCCTGCACAAGCGAGTGTTGCAATCTGACTTTCTCCTGAGATAAAGAAACCATTGTATCTAAAGCATACAAAACAATAATATTGAGATAATTTCCAATAAGGTCCACAAATGGTAAATGGAGACACTCACCATTTCTATCTATGACCATGAAAACATAGAGCGGCATCCTGATATCAGGGAAAGGGGATACCTAGTCAATTGCATAACTAAATGCATTCAACCAAAATGTATCTTCCGCATTTAACCCAACCCCTCTGAATCAGAGAGGTGCAGGGGGATGCCTTAAACAATGTCCATGTCATCAGTGCCTGTGGAGCAGTTGTTGTTGGGGGTTAACTGCCTTGCTCAAGGGCAGATTTTTCCACCTTGCCGGTTCTGATTTGAACCAGCAACCTTTCGGTTACTTCCCCAATGCTCTTAACCGCTAGGCTACCTGCTGGCCCAAGCTTGAGTTTGTTTGTTGCGTGCACAAGCTACACCTCAGGAAATCTTTGAAGGACATCTGCATTTGGAAAAAGATGCCTTGCACAATGTTTTGTTTGTCTAAAAAAAAACTCCCCTGGAACTATCCCTGGAAAATAGAACATAAAAAAATCTGTAGTAAGTTATTGTGATTATTCCCTCTGGCGCAATCAACCAAATACTTTTGCATGGTAGTCTATCAACAATTTATGAGTTATTCCTCAATGCACCAAGACATTAATGTATATTGTTAGGTTCTAATTTTAAGAGTAAATAACTCACGGACACTAGAGAAGCTTAACCAAGTTTAATTCTTCCCAGAGGGTCATTACAGTTGTAATTCAGACACACAAATCACACAAGCACTGATATTTAACCCTTTCTCCTAGGCTGAGTCTCCTCCTCCACAACCGAACAGCCAATGCATCCCTGTTGCTAGACAGAACCTTAGTGATATCTGTTCTTCCTCACTTCATCTGACCTGACCTCTACCCCAAAGTGCTCACTCCTCCCCAACTCAAGGATGTCATGGTTATTGATACCAGACTGTGTCTTTTCTCCTCCCAGTGGATCCCTGATGGCTAACAATAACATATCCTGACATAGTGTAAACGCTATACATTAGCCTCTCTTCCCTAGTGACATTTGTTAGTTTCTAAGATCTCCACCCATGTACCCTTATCAATGCCTGCCACATGTAATCGCTTCCCTGCACTCAACACATTCTAAGCTTAGTTGCACCCACTATATACCTTCCTCCTATAACCCTTAACTTATGGTGTAGACCCTCAACCTTAGCACTCCATCAGTGACATGAATAAGTAACATTTCATATTCTCAGAACCCAACAGTCCCTTCTGTTGAACAATAGCGCCCTACTGTTCAATTCATACAAACTTGGAAATTACTTATAAAAATGAACAAACAATGATAACAAAACATGAACAAAAAACAATTACCCATGATTATAAATTAACAAACAGTGATAATAACACATTAATAATTTATTCATATTTTTTTTAAATAAATGAACAAACAATGATAACAAACATTCAGCATAAGGTTTACAAACTCAGAGACTTATGGCCTCTGCTCTATCACACCATACACAATTTTATTTCCATCTCTCATCACACAACAAAATGGCATTCCAGCTGAATCTGCTATCTTGTCCATGTCAGCTGGAACGCTTTTTGTTCCTCCACTTTCTCCTTCTGGTTCCTAAGAAAGTGTTAGCATAAGACTTGGAAAGCAACACAAAGACACAAAACATAACAGTATTAACCAAGTTTAATTCTTCCAAAAAGGTTGTTACAGCTGTAATTCAGACAAAAAAAACTTCACACAAGCACTGATATTTAACCCTTTCTCCTAGGCTGAGTCTCCTCCTCCACAACCGAACAGCCAATGCATCCCTGTTGCTAGACAGAACCTAAGTGATATCTGTTCTTCCTCACTTCATCTGACCTGACCTCTACCCCAAAGTGCTCACTCCTCCCCAACTCAAGGCTGTCATGGTTATTGATACCAGACTGTGTCTCTTCTCCTCCCAGAGGATCCATGATGGCTAACAATAACATATCCTGACATAGTGTAAACGTTATACATTAGCCTCTCTCCCTTAGTGACATTTGTTAGTTTCTAAGATCTCCACCCGTCTCCCCTTATCAATCACTGCCACATGTAATCGCTTCCCTGCACTCAACACATTCCAAGCTTAGTTGCACCCACTATATACCTTCCTCCTATAACCCTTATCCTCTTAGGGATCCAACTTCTGGTGTAGACCCTCAACCTTAGCACTCCATCAGTGACATGAATAAGTAACATTTAATATTCTCAGAACCCAACAATATTTTAAAATTTACATTTAGCATGTAACATCTTAGCGTGTCAGCTGATCTGTGAATTACAGCAACAATTCTTAAGGAACAAAAGAGATAACTGTGGATGCATTATTTGATGGTTTGACTCTTCCCTGAAGATTGTGAAGATCTTTTAATATTAACATTTTCCCGGTGTGGTTGAATATCAGTTTCTGCAAAAGCTTTTTGCTGCCATAAGGATGGTGATGGCCTCTTGCCATCACCATCTCCTCTGAGGTGAGCTGCCTTTTTTGGGGCTAGTGTTTCTGGGAGCATAAAAACATAGCATTTTAAGTTCAGCCATTACATAATAAAATACTGGTACGGGATACACAAGTATAACCGTTTTTGGTCATCTTAGAAAGATGACAGGGAACCTAATTCTGTGTATCATGAATCATCCAAACAATGTTGTTACGATGACTGAAAGAGCAACATAATACACTATATTCATAACCTAAAACTCACCTCACTACTGTCATGGTTGTTTGACAGGTTCATAGACTTAAGAAAACATTTCTGTCCATCCTTTACCCTGCATTTAATAATCATTGTGCACCCTTTTTGAACATACAGCAAGTAGAAAAACATGTCTAGTTGACTAGAGTATACATCAGGTAGCTATCATGTACAGTATGGAAATTGTCAAATTTGGGCTTGAATGTTGGCTGCATGATTCATATCCAAGTCAATACCAGAACTATCAACACCCAGACCAGACCTTGTGTATCGAGACCAAGACGCAGCTCAAATAAAGACAGAGACCATGAGAGAAATATTACATATCTGGTTCATATACTGTACATATAGCCTATGATAACATTCATCAATATATTTCTATCTAATACTTCGGGAATAGGCAACATGCTTTTGCTCATGGTTGTTGGGGTGTGCCACTTTCTGTCCAATTAGGTCATTTCTGGATAACATTTCTGTCTGTTTGGAGGACCCCGTTTGGCTCAAGAGCACACCCAGAGGGAGAACGTCCATAAAGCCATAAATGTGGCAATAACAACATTTAGGCCTAGAGGTTCTTTGGTTACCTACCTTGTGTCGAGCCGGGAACAATTCTATTCTGAAGTAAATTTCCGTCTTCCATGGATGGAGGCGAAATCAATTTCTGCATTCTTTATTTCTAGGTTAAATTACTTTTAGTGCACCTTTTTATTTTTTATTTCACCTTTATTCAACCAGGTAGGCCAGCTGAAAACAAGTTCTCATTTACAACTGCGACCTGGCCAAGATAAAGCTGTCACGATTATCTCCTTGGACAGACCAATGCGCAGCGAAGTATCCAGAATACATATTTATTTACAGACGTGACTTGACAGAACAAAAACAATAAACGATGAACATGACGTGAAATCAAACGCTAAATCCTAAACTCGACACTGTGACATGAACCTAAACACTGTGACATGAACCTAAACACTGTGACATGAACCTAAACACTGTGACATGAACCTAAACACTGTGACATGAACCTAAACACTGTGACATGAACCTAAACACAATGAACAATAACCCACAAAACTTAAGCGCAAACCCCAAACATATATATGGTTCCCAATTAGAGGTAACGAGACTCAGCTGCCTCTAATTGGGAACCATTACCCCAACATAGAAATACACACCATAGAACTGAAGAAACCCAAAACCAAAACAAAACTAAACACTCCAGCCTGAACACTCAGGCCTGGACGTTACAAAAGCAAAGCAGTGCGACAAAAAACAACAACACAGAGTACAGTCAATAACAATAGAAAAATCTATATACAGTGTGTGCAAATGGAGTAAGGAGGTAAGGCAATAAATAGGCTATAGTAGCGAAGTAATTACAATTTTGCAAATTAACACTGGAGTGATAGATGTGCAGATGATGATGTGCAAGTAGAAATACTGGTGTGCAAAAGAGCAAAAAATGTAAATAAAAACAATATGGGGATGAGGTAGGTAGTTAGATGGGCTATTTACAGATGGCCTGTGTACAGCTGCAGCGATCGGTGAGCTGCTCAGATAGCTGATGCTTAAAGTTAGTGAGGGAGATATGTCTCCAACTTCAGTGACTTTTTCAATTCGGTCCAGTCTTTGGCAGCAGAGAACTGGAAGGAAAGGCGGCCAAAGGAAGTGTTGGCTTTGGGGATGACCAGTGAGATATACCTGCTGGAGCGCGTGCTACAGCTGGGTGTTGTTATGGTGACCAGTGAGCTGAGATAAGGCGGAGCTTTACCTAGCAAAGACTTATAGATGACCTGGAGCCAGTGGGTCTGGCAACGAATATGTAGCGAGGGCACAGCATCATCGGACTGAGCTTGTTGTCATTGCAGGCAATCTCAACACTGTGCGTTACAGGGAAGACATCCTCCTCCCTCATGTGATACCCTTCCTGCAGGCTCATCCTGTCATGACCCTCCAGCATGACAATGTCACCAACCGTGCAAGACAGGAATTTCAGTGTTCTGCCATGGCCAGAGAAGTGCCCAGATCTCAATCCCATTGAGCACGTCTGGGACCTGTTGGATCGGAGGGTGAGGGCTAGGGCCATTCCTCCCAGAAATGTCCGGGAACTTGCAGGTGCCTTGGTGGAAGAGTGGGGTAATATCTCACAGCAAGAACTGGCAAATCTGGTGCAGTCCATGAGGAGGAGATGCACTGCAGTACTTAATGCAGCTGGTGGCCACACAAGATACTGACGGTTACTTTGGATTTCGACCTCGCCTCCTTTGTTCAGGGACACATTATTCCATTTCTGTTAGTCACATGTCTGTGGAACTTGTTCAGTTTATGTCTCAGTTGTTGAATCTTGTTATGTTCATACAAATATTTACACATGTTAAGTTTGCTGAAAATAAATGCAGTTGACAGTGAGAGGACGTTTTTTTTTTTGCTGAGTTTACAATCAAATATATTATAAACCCATAAGCTCAAACATCACCATTGTTAGTTAAAGTTTTCAAAAGTAGAGTACTCTCAGTACAAAACAAAATGTGTGATAATGAGAAATTTGCTGTGCGAAGCATTCTCATAACCAAGGACCAAGCCTGACCTGTTGAGGAGTGACGGACTTCATCCTAGCTGGAGGGGTGCTCTCATCTTATCTACGAACATAGACAAGCTCTAACTCCCCTAGCTCCACAATGAGATAGGGTGCAGGCCAGGCAGCAGGCTGTTAGCCAACCTGCCAGCTTAGTGGAGTATGCGACTAGCACAGTCAGTGTAGTCAGCTCAGCTATCCCCATTGAGACCATGTCTGTGCCTCGACCTAGGTTGGGCAAAACTAAACATGGCGGTGTTCGCCTTAGCAATCTCACTGCAATAAAGACCTCCTCCATTCCTGCCATTATTGAAAGAGATTGTGATACCTCACATCTCAAAATGGGGCTACTTAATGTTAGATCCCTCACTTCCAAGGCAGTTATAGTCAATGAACTAATCACTGATCATAATCTTGATGTGATTGGCTTGACTGAAACATGGCTTAAGGCAGAGGCAGAGGTGTTGCTAACATTTACAATAGCAAATTTCAATTTACAAAAAATAAATAAAAGTTTTCGTCTTTTTAGCTTTTTATAGCTACTGTTTACAGGCCTCCTGGGCCATATACAGCGTTCCTCACTGAGTTCCCTGAATTCCTACCAGACCTTGTAGTCATGGCAGTTAATTTTCACATTTTTGGTGACTTTAATATCCACATGGAAAAGTCCACAGACCCACTCCAAAAGGCTTTCGGAGCCATCATCGACTCAGTGGGTTTTGTCCAACATGTCTCCGGACCTACTCACTGCCACAGTCATACTCTGGACCTAGTTTTGTCCCGTGGAATAAATGTTGTGGATCTGTTTTTCCTCATAATCCTGGACTATCGGAACACCATTTTATTACGTTTGCAATTGCAACAAATAATCTGCTCAGACCCCAACCAAGGATCATCAAAAGTTGGGCTATAAATTCTCGGACAACCCAAGGATTCCTAGATGCCCTTCCAGACTCCCTCCGCCTACCCAAGGACGTCAGAGTACAAAAATCTGTTAAACACCTAACTGAGGAACTCAATTTAACCTTGCGCAATACCCTAGATGCAGTCACACCCCTAAAAACAAAAAACATTTGTCATAAGAAACTAGCTCCCTGGTATACAGAAAACACCCGAGCTCTGAAGCAAGCAGCTGTACATAGTCAATCTGTAAATAGCCCACCCAATCTAACTACCTCATCCCCATACTGTTTTTATTTACTTTTCTGCTCTTTTGCACACCAGTATTTCTACTTGCACATCATCATCTGCTAAATTGTAATTTACTTCGCTACTATAGCCTATTTATTGCCTACCTCCCCACGCCATTTGCACACACTGTATATAGACTTTCTTTTTTTTCTATTGTGTTATTGACTGTACGCTTGTTTATTCCATGTGTAACTCTGTGTTGTTGTTTGTGTCGCACTACTTTGCTTTATCTTGGCCGGGTCGCAGTTGTAAATGAGAACTTGTTCTCAACTAGCCTACCTGGTTAAATAAAGGTGAAATAAAAAATAACAAAAAAAGCTTCCAGAAAATTGGAACGGGGGTATCGTCGGACGGGGCCACAGTGTCTCCCGACCCCTCCTGTCTCAGCCTCCAGTATTTATGCTGCAGTAGTTTATGTTGTCGGGGGGCTAGGGTCAGTCTGTTATATCTGGAGTATTTCTCCTGTCTTATCCGGTGTCCTGTGTGAATTTAGGTATGCTCTCTCTAATTCTCTCTTTCTCTTTCTCTTTCTTTCTCTTTCTTTCTTTCTTTCTTTCTCTCTCTCTCTCGGAGGACCTGAGCCCTCATACAATGCCTCAGGACTACCTGGCCTGATGACTCCTTGCTGTCCCCAGTCCACCTGGCCCTGCTGCTGCTCCAGTTTCAACTGTTCTGCCTGCAGCTGTGGAACCCTGACCTGTTCACCGGACGTGCTACCTGTCCCAGACCTGCTGTTTTCAACTCTCTAGAGACAGCAGGAGTGGTAGGGATACTCTGAATGATTGGCTATGAAAAGCCAACTGACATTTACTCCTGAGGTGCTGACCTGTTGCACCCTCGACAACCACTGTGATTATTATTATTTGACCCTGCTGGTCATCTATGAACATTTGAACATCTTGGCCATGTTCTGTTATAATCTCTACCCGGCACAGCCAGAAGAGGACTGGCCACCCCTCATAGCCTGGTTCTTCTCTAGGTTTCTTCCAAGGTTCTGGCCTTTCTAGGGAGTTTTTCCTAGCCACCGTGCTTCTACACCTGCATTGCTTGCTGTTTGGGGTTTTAGGCTGGGTTTCTGTACAGCACTTTGTGACATCAGCTGATGTAAGAAGGGCTTTATAAATACAGTTGATTGATTGATAACAATGCTATTATTTGTTTTTCTAATGTATTTATTTTCTCATGCCCCAGAGCTCTCCAGTAAACATCCAATGATCCCTAAACGTTATGTAATGCAATGGAAGCAAGATATGAAGAACCAGAGACTCTTGCTAAAGCTGAGGCCATCAATTCGCGAGGCATCTCCTCTCCATACTAAAAAACAACAACATTGTTCCTTATTGAAATTCCATACATTGTGAAAGATAAGAAGTTAAAATGTGTTACAAAAAATCACAAACAAACTAAAATATTATTATATATTAAAATATATGTGAAAAACTTAGGAGTATCAGTAGACTGCCTGACCTTATTCTCACAGAGCATATCATTAAGTGTTGCAGAGTCATTATTTAACTCTACCTTTAAAAATATTGAGTAGGATGTATTTGTCTTTAAAAAATATATTTTTTTAATGGATATATGCGTAGCAGACATGAGCATACGGTATACAGTTTCCTCTAGGGAAAATGAAGTTATTCTATATATTGTTTATCCCTCCCTGGGCAGAATGATGCACTAGCTGAGGTTCCTCATGGGCCACAGGAGAAAAACCTGTGTTTCGAGGGCCCGCTTGCATCTGTGTCATGGCCAGGACAGAGGTGGGGTATTAGAGCACTCTGCATTCAGTGCAATACAGATAGGCCTTGAGGCTCACAACGCCTCTCCCTTTTCCAGGTACAACAGTTCAGTGGTCACAGCTCGCCAACTGTACCAGCATCCCTAAGAGAATAGGGGAACGTTTGGAATGGAGTCAGATATTTCCTCAATAAATATGTAAGGAAATGTAATTCCCCTATGTTCTTTTCTTTAAACATCTTACAGCTTGAAATAGTTTACTCTTGTGTAATGAGCTCTGTGTGGTTGCAGAACTTAATATGTGTCTAAAAGTAATTATACAGATCCTTATCGTGAATACCAACCCTTATAAGAGTATCCTGTCAGACTGCTTGGGTCTCTTCTGTCTTGTACATGTTCAGCCATTAGGTGGCAGTAAGCAACCACTTTGTTTGTAGATATAGGAGGCGAATTACATCTATTGTCACCACTTAACCAACCATGCAGTCCTGAAAAGCAGTCCTTCTCACCTAAAAATCATGTATTGTGAGTTTCAGGACTACAGACAGCAACCTAAATTGTCATAATGATACTTCTGGGGTCGCTTCCACTTGGACAAAGCATTTCTACACTTCTGAACATGATTGAAATTGTCTGAGCTGCCACATTGTTCACTCAGAGGGTTGGACATGATGGTATCTAGTATAGACAAATACCTCTACTGTGCCATTGTGGACTCTATGGACAGACACACTTGCTAAGAGGCATCACTTTTCACTTAATTTATTTTTCTAAATTGATGTATGATGCAAAGGGATATAATGTCCAGAGTTCAGCTTCAGAAACAGAACATTTATTTTAGTAAGAAAAAGTAAATTAAGGAGAACTCAAAACTATTCTTACAAGCAATTGATTGAAACATTATAATCCTGAATTGTTAAAGTATTGAAACATTAATACAGTTCTTAAATGGACACTGCCCTCTTTGTTTGTTTCCGAAACATGATGGCGTTTTTTCAATCAATTTACCTGCAATGATCGACTTGCATTATTATTACAGTAGTATTAGCCTACACAGTCATCTTCACCTTTACTTAATTTTTCAGTTGGCTAAATCAAAATATAGTCCTTACTTTTGTTTTATAGAATCATTGTATGGAGCGCTTTTCTATTCACAATCATCAAGTACCAGACAGTGAAAGACTTGTTGTTCACTATGCTAATGTGGTTGCAATACTGACAACATTGTGTTCCATTGACTAGGGTCTGAATATGAATGCATGAGTATTTGAGAGTGTGGGGCTTGTACGATTCCTGTGTTTTTATTGAGTATAACTCATAATTATTGAACGCAGGTCATGAGCTATAAACTTTTTATTTAACTCAATAATTCTACATAAATAAAATAAATACTATGCATATCTGTCTACACTGTAAAACGTAATTCGTTCTGCTAACTAGAAATGTTTGTGGAAAGCGATTGTCTAAAACCATTCGAGCAACCCAACTCAAAATATATCTTTTTAAGTTGTAATTACATCACTTTTTTTGTTTTATGAACTTTTGTACACTAATTTGCATTATGTATTCTGAACTATAACGATTGAAGTTACTTGAACATTAATATTTGTTGTCTAAAACATACACATTTAGGGTCCCTTCTACTTAAATTATTAACCTTCATTACTCTTTTTTTTCAAGTATTGTAAATTTGAGAAGAAGTCAGGTAAGCATTTCTGATTAGTATTTTTTTCAGTGGCCGTGTCTTAATGTTTAACATTGTTTTATGTATTTATCGATTTGTAATTTTAATCCACTTTGCAGGCATTGTTGAGCACAGGGCTCATTCCTCAAGCAGTAATTGGAAGTAGAGCTGTAAGCATTGTAGGATTCTGCAATAGCGTCTGTCATTAAGAGTGGTGCACTCATTCCTGTTGATAGTGGGAACGGCTTGTCTGTCTCATTATTGAACGTCAATATGTCCAACGGTTTTGATATCCGTTCATTATGATCCATTACACCTCATAGCGCAACAAACTGTTTAATACTATTTTAGAAATATAGTTATCTTTCTTCAAACATGCATACAACATTGAGTAAAAATATCATAAAGTCCAAAAAATATAATTCCCCACAATCCTCTATTAAAACGAGGGAAGTTGTTGCAAGAACATACAATTATTAAGTATTCATAATTTGCGAACCTGCACAACAAAAATAAATCAAGTGTGTTTTACTCAAATATCAATGTGTATAACTAATACTTTATCATTATAAGTAAAGACGTAAAACAATAGAATCAAGTAATAACAACTTTTTTAATAAACGTTAAATTGACTTTAAACTGTTAAATAATCCTAACTTTCAAAACTGTTGTAACTTTAGATTAGCAGAACAAAGATAAATAAAGTTATAGTTACTCAATGATCTTATATTTGTTAACATTCCTCCCCAAAAATTAAGTGCTAACGTTTTCTATTGACATCTGAGTGAGTACCACATATATGAGTTGATTTCTACTGACAGTAGGAGATGTTTGAGTAGCCACGACTCAATTTAATTAATGAGTTAGGGAGTTATAGTAAGGTTTACAATGTAGCACTTGTTTTCTATTGAAATTAATAGTGAAATAGTTGCCTTACTTTAGAGTTCTGTGAATGAACAACTATACAGGACAATAAGTTATTAATTTCACATTCATTCAAAGCTAATAATCTTAGTGGGGTGTCTGCGGTTGAAAAGCGCACACGAAAAGCGCATGGACAAATTTGCCTGTTTGCTCCCTGATGCTGCCCTGCGACCTCTAGACCTCGTGTTGGCGGGTGACGTACTCAGAGTTGCTAATTTCTCAGAACATTCGACCCACACTCGAGGCATCACTGTTGGGGACCAGAACAGGAGAGCGTGGATTGGGTAGATAGATGCACACGGCGCAGATTTGGCTTGAGTACTGATACATACGTTGCTGAAGGAAGGAATTTAAATGGTCCTTTTTAAAACAATTTTCTGCAATACATCTGATTATACAGTGATAACTACTCAGTGGACATGTCATCACCTTCAGGTCAGAAACCAGCTCTCAAGACAGCGGGTTCAGGGCAAAGCAGGTTTCAGGTGACAGAGGTAACGGAGTTAGGACCCGTCACATCTGGAGAACGCACGTCGGGAGGGACTGATGGAACTACGGGTACGACTGGTAGTAAGGGGTCGGCAGGTGGAGAGGAGTCCAAGGGGAGATTTAGCGTAGTCAAGTTTCTTGATTCAGGTGGAATTGGGACGGACGCATCTGATGTGGCTCAGAATGGTGACACTGTCAGGAGCACGGGTAGCCATCGTTCGTCCGCAAGCGGTCATACTAACATTTCAGATACCCACTCAAATACGTATTATATGCGAACATTTGGCCATAACACAATTGATGCTGTCCCAAACATCGATTTTTACCGACAAACAGAAGCTCCTCTTGGAGATAAATTGATACGGCCAACTCTTTCGGAGCTACACGATGAGCTTGACAAGGTATGTAACCTTCTGTTTTGACGCGCCACTACATCGCTATTTACCAGACAGGTAGGGATTGATAGCGCACGCCTCGAGATAGCCTATATTGGTGCCAAGTGTATAAAAAAAGTTTTTAAAAAATGTTTCACTTTGGGGTATATTGTGTAGATGGGTGAGAAAAATTATGTTGAATGTTGAATAAGTCAAGGGGTATGAATACTTTCTGAAAGCACTGTATGTAAAGCAATAGGTCATCCTTACATTCAGCCTTAGTGACACTGTACCACAGGAACAGACTGGGACCTAAAATCCACCTGTGCATTTATAACACACTGGCCCATTTTTTTCCTAGAGGCCCCCATCCCGGCCCATTGTTTTCCATGACCCTCGTTATTACCCAAATAATAGTCATTCTGCACAAAAAAATCTACATTTAGACAGACACAAAAAAATCTACATTTAGACAGATACACTGGCATTTGCCAGAACGCCCTATGGCCAGTCCATCGATGCTGTATCACAACTGCCAGTGTAATGTGTCTATGCTAAGCTGAAGTGACCTCGTCTGTCACAATCACAGCATTCCCTTCCACAGGGACATTTCTTCTCCTTTGCTGTCCTTTGAATGGATAGCGTGACATCAGGGGCATGACCCACACATTTTGCTCAGACAATGCTCTCTCTGACCATGCCCAAACCCTGATCACCGGCTACTCTTGGCAACTGACAGCCTTTGCAGCCACCAACAAACAATGCTGCCGTGGTACTTTCCCCCTTCCCTATACTCAATGGTCCAGTGTCCGGGTCTCTGGTCTCTTTATAGCCACGCTATCCTGTTGGATCACTCACATGCCTCTCATGGGGGCAGGTCAGTCGTAATGGAGGACAGAGTAGATACATCTGTCCAGCCCACTGGCCGATATATTGTAACATCTATTAAAACAACAGGTTCTAGGCCTTCTATATCTAATGTTCTAAATATTACACAATGTTTATACATACAGTTGAAGTCGTAAGTTTACATACACTTAGGTTGGAGTCATTAAAACTTGTTTTTCAACCACTCCACAAATTTCTTGTTAACAAACTATAGTTTTGGAAAGTCGGTTAGGACATCTACTTTGTGCATGACACAAGTAATATTTCCACAACTGTTTACAGACATATTATTTCACTTATAATTCACTGTATCACAATTCCAGGGGGTCAGAAGTTTACATACACTAAGTTGACTGTGCCTTTAAACAGCTTGGAAAATTCCAGAAAATAATATCATGGCTTTAGAAGCTTCTGATAGGCTAATTGACATCATTTGAGTCAATTGGAGGTGTACCTGTGGATGTATTTCAAGGCCTACCTTCAAACTCAATGCCTCTTTGTTTGACATCATGGGAAAATCAAAAGAAATCAGCCTCCACAAGTCTTGTTCATCCTTGGGAGTAATTTCCAAACGCCTGAAGGTACCACGTTCATCTGCACAAACTATAGTACGCAAGCATAAACACCATGGGACCACGCAGCCGTCATACCGCTCAGGAAGGAGACGCGTTCTGTCTCCTAGAGATGAACGTACTTTGGTGCAAAAAGTGCAAATCAATCCCAACAGCAAAGGACCTTGTGAAGATGCTGGAGGAAACAGGTACAAAAGTATCTATATCCACAGTAAAACGAGTCCTATATCGACATAACCTGAAAGGCCGCTCAGCAAGGAAGAAGCCACTGCTCCAAAACCGCCATAAAAAAAAGCCAGACTACGGTTTGCAACTGCACATGGGGACAAAGATCGTACTTTTTGGAGAAATGTCCTCTGGTCTGATGAAACAAAAATAGAACTGTTTGGCCATAATGACCATCGTTATGTTTGGAGGAAAAAGTGGGAGGCTTGCAAGCCGAAGAACACCATCCCAACCGTGAAGCATGGGGGTGGCAGCATCATGTTGTGGGGGTGCTTTGCTGCAGGAGGGACTGGTGCACTTCACAAAATAGATGGCATCATGAGGAAGGGAAATTATATGAATATATTGAAGCAACATCTCAAGACATCAGTCAGGAAGTTAAAGCTTGGTCGCAATTGGGTCTTCCAAATGGACAATGACCCCAAGCATACTTCCAAAGTTGTGGCAAAATGGCTTAAGGACAACAAAGTCAAGTTATTGGAGTGGCCATCATAAAGCCCTGACCTCAATCCTATAGAAAATTTGTGGGCAGAACTGAAAAAGCGTGTGTGAGCAAGAAGGCCTACAAACCTGTTTCAGTTACACCAGCTCTGTCAGGAGGAATGGGCCAAAATTCACCCAACTTATTGCTACCCGAAACATTTGACCCAAGTTAAACAATTTAAAGGCAATGCTGCCAAATTCTAATTGAGTGTATGTAAACTTCTGACCCACTGGGAATGTGATGAAAGAAATAAAAGCTGAAATAAATCATTCTCTCTACTATTATTCTGACATTTCACATTCTTAAAATAAAGTGGTGATCCTAACTGACCTAAGACAGGGAATTTGTACTAGGATTAAATGTCAGGAATTGTGAAAAACTGAGTTTAAATGTATTTGGATAAGGTGTATGTAAACTTCCGACTTCAACTGTACATGCATACCTGTATGTCAGAGGTTCCATTTCCGTTTCCAGAGGAAACAAAAACTTCCAAGGGTGATATGGAGTTATATTAGTGCCAGTGGAAGTTGAATTTGAATATTACATTGTATTGCACAAATGGAACTGAATTATACTTTAAAGGGGCAAACTGCAATTGCTATACCCATTTTTAGACTCTTAAATTAAGGCTGAGGCTAGGAGACCGGATCGAACCGCCCTATTCCACCCTCCATTCCCTGCGACGATTTAAAGAAAAGCACATTTTTGGTCCATTAAATAAACATCAAATTGATCAGAAATACAGTGTAGACATTGTTAGTGTTGTAAATGACTATTGAAGCGGAAACGGATGATTTTGAATGGAATATCTACATAGGCGTACACAGGCCCGTTATTAGCAAACATCGCTCCTGTGTTCCAATGGCATGTTGTGTTAGCTAATCCAAGTTTATCATTTTAAAAGGCTAATTGAACATTAGAAAACCCTTTGGTAATTATTGAAAGAGGAGTGGGAGGCCCCGGTGCACAACTGAGCAAAAGGACAAGTACATTAGTTTCTAGTTTGAGAAACAGACACCTCACAAGTCCTCAACTGGCAGCTTCATTAAATAGTACGCACCAGTCTCAATGTCAACAGTGAAGAGGCGACTCCAGGATGCTGGCCTTCTAGGCAGAGTTGCAAAGAAAAAGCCATATAATAAAAATAAAAAATGAAGATTGGCAAAAGAACACAGACACTGGACAGAGGAACTCTGCCTAGAATGCCAGCATCCCGGAGTCGCCTCTTTTCTGTTGACGTTGAGACGGTAGTGTATTTTGAACGGTAGTGTATTTTGTAGGCTAATATAGGACTACATCAACATGTAGGTGCAACCTTTTCTGTCTGTTGTAACTAAGGATATTGCAGTAGCACAAACATAAGCAGGAGTTAGACAAATGCATTTAGCCTACATGACAACATCACGTGTAACATGTAGCAAATTTTATTTAACCTTTATTTAACTAGGCAAGTCAGTTAAGAACAAATTCTTATTTACAATAAGAACCCCAAACCGGACGACGCTGGGCCATCCGTCCTATGGGATTCCCAATCACAGTCGGTTGTGATACAGCCTGGAATCAAACCAGGGTCTGTAGTGACACCTCTAGCACTGAGATGCAGTGCCTTAGACCGTTGCACCACTCGGGAGCCCTGTCTACACATTGCATTGGGGCAGAACAATCTGCGTTTTAACAATAGATAACATGCAACTGTTATTTTGCTTCTCAGTGATCATGCAACACAGAATGATTTGATAAATAGTACATCATTGAAATTCGCCCGAGTAGCCTGTTCCATCTCTAGGCAGCCGAACTAGCACATGCGCAGAAGGTACGATTGTTTAGCTATCAGAAAGAACTCCAGACAATCCAGTCATGCAGCCACTCCCTTAAATTAATGATATACCCAATGATTCTTGAAGAATATAACTTAGAAATGCCTCATGACCTTAGTTCAACTGTCATACCCCATCAGAACCCAAAATATAAGCTTGTTTTACTCCATTGTTTGTAAATAAGGCAGACAATACAAAACATGGTTAAAACTATTATTCTGAGAGCATTGATGGTCAGTCCTTTCATTCATAGCTCTGTCTATGAATTTGAAAGGGATTAATAACATTTCTCCAGCCCCATCCCTCAGCTGTTAAACAAAACAGCGACGGGGTGACCCTTTGTTATTGTTTGAACTTCCGATTACAGTTCAGCAGAAGATCCGCATTATAGATGACAATATGTTGCTGCTTTTAGGGTTAAAGGTCATTTCCAATTGAGTCGACATATGTGACTCAACATCTGGATTCGGTCTTATTTAGCACCATTTGAAATTATGTTTTCTACATTGGATAAAAGTAGAGACTCAGAGCTACAAAATTGTATAGCATACTTTGAATTTGAGGAACAATGGGAAAGTAATTCTGCTTTGAAAGTTGATCAACTTGTAAACTCACTTTTGAGAAATTGGCCTTTGAATGTTTTGGTATTTAGCGAAGAGCTCTTCTTTGTCTACACCCATTCAGCATCGTTCGCACTATCATAAGCTTTAGCCCCACCCAACTTGTTTCACTCTCGTAGCGCACACTTGACACTCTGCCCGATGATTTGTTTACCTATGGATAACATGAAAACAGCCTAACCAGCTCTGCTGGCAACAATTTCATTAGGCTTTTTTGCAGATGTTTACTGACATCAGCCATATTCAATGGGTGTTGTACACACGTCACGTAACGTTAGCTAACAAGCCAGCAAGCTAACGTTAGCTAGTTAAACAACAATGAACAGTGCCAACAATGCAACAATACGAATAATAACGTTGGCTAGTCAGTCAGTCAGCTAACGTTAGCTAGCTAGCTAACAGTACACTTTAGCTTAAGACATATAGCTAGCTAGGTAAACAATGAACCTAGCTAGGTAAACAAAGTGTAAGTTCACACATGTAACATTAGCTAACAAGCCAGCCAGTTAATGTTAGCTAGCTAGCTAACAATACACTTTATCTTAAGACATGTAGCTAGCAAGCTAAGTAAACAATGAACCTAGCTAGGTAAACAACGTTTAAGATCACATACGTCACGTAACGTTAGCTAACAATCCAGCCAGCTAACGTTAGCTAGCTACAGTGAGGGAAAAAAGTATTTGATCCCCTGCTGATTTTGTACGTTTGCCCACTGACAAAGAAATGATCAGTCTATAATTTTAATGGTAGGTTTATTTGAACAGTGAGAGACAGAATAACAACAAAAAAAAATCCAGAAAAACGCATTTGAAAAATTTTATAAATTGATTTGCATTTTAATGAGGGAAATAAGTATTTGACCCCTCTGCAAAACATGACTTAGTACTTGGTGGCAAAACCCTTGTTGGCAATCACAGAGGTCAGACGTTTCTTGTAGTTGGCCACCAGGTTTGCACACAACTCAGGAGGGATTTTGTCCCTCTTTGCAGATCTTCTCCAAGTCATTAAGATTTCGAGGCTGACGTTTGGCAACTCGAACCTTCAGCTCCCTCCACAGATTTTCTATGGGATTAAGGTCTGGAGACTGGCTAGGCCACTCCAGGACCTTAATGTGCTTCTTCTTGAGCCACTCCTTTGTTGCCTTGGCCATGTGTTTTGGGTCATTGTCATGCTGGAATACCCATCCACGACCCATTTTCAATGCCCTGGCTGAGGGAAGGAGGTTCTCACCCAAGATTTGACGGTACATGGCCCCGTCCATNTGACAGTTCTTTTGTGTTTCTTCCATTTGCGAATAATCGCACCAACTGTTGTCACCTTCTCGCCAAGCTGCTTGGCGATGGTCTTGTAGCCCATTCCAGCCTTGTGTAGGTCTACAATCTTGTCCCTGACATCCTTGGAGAGCTCTTTGGTCTTGGCCATGGTGGAGAGTTTGGAATCTGATTGATTGATTGCTTCTGTGGACTGGTGTCTTTTATACAGGTAACAAACTGAGATTAGGAGCACTCCCTTTAAGAGTGTGCTCCTAATCTCAGCTCGTTACCTGTATAAAAGACACCTGGGAGCAAGAAATCTTTCTGATTGAGAGGGGGTCAAATACTTATTTCCCTCATTAAAATGCAAATCAATTTATAACATTTTTCACATGTGTTTTTCGGGATTTTTTTGTTGTTATTCTGTCTCTCACTGTTCAAATAAACCTACCATTAAAATTATAGACTGATCATTTATTTGTCAGTTGGCAAACGTACAAAATCAGCAGGGGATCAAATACTTTTTTCCCTCACTGTAGCTAACAGTACGCTTTAGCTTAAGACATGTAGCTAGCAAGCTAAGTAAACAATGAACCTAGCTATGTAAACAATGTTTAAGATCACACACGTCACATAACGTTAGCTAACGAGCCAGCCAGCTAACGTTAGCTAGTTAAGCAACAATGAACACAGTGCCAAATCATGTCGTTACTACCCTGCATGAATACGGCTCTGGGATACGAATAATAACTTAAGCTAGGGAGCCAGCCAGCTAACGTTAGCTAGCTAGCTAACAGTACACTTTAGCTTGAAATGAAACCACTTTCTGTCAAAATTAGAAACGTGTAATATCTGAAAATGTAGCTAGGTAACGCTAGACTATCTTACGTGTATACATTATCATGCATGATGGACGCATCTCCCAGTCAAGAATGCCATACCACGGTTGCCGTTAGTTTGAAGATGTAATCTGGAGACAGGTGTTTTCTCCATCTCTTTAACTATCATACTCTAATTTCATTGATTTCAAAACTTGGTCCTCCAGAAAGTGGAGAGCAACACTTATGCAGATCCATTACACAATAAAAAAAAATTAAAAGCCACGTTCGACAGGATTACCAACACAGACTGACGAGCTCAAAATAATAGACAGAAGCCTTCTATGGCAGACCAATCTGAACTCATCTCTCGGCATGTCCAGGCCACTCAATATCTTAGCCAATCATGGCTAGTGGGAGGTTGCTAACTTTTTCTTTGGCTTACCCAACAAGGCTCAGAATTTAACAATTGTATTCGTATTTACAGATGGCATACAAGTTTGTTATGAAGGCACATGAAAGTTCACATGTTCGAGAAGGCATTTCTGCCAAAAAAAACGCATTTTGATAAAAAAATATTTTATACGTTCAAACGGCTCGGGTCACATATGCAGCGAACGCAGATGCGGAAACCTTGCCTTTAAGATGATCATAGGCGATCGGATTGAATCTAGCCCTTAATGTTTGTCAGCATTTGTTATGTGTGGTATTTTTCAGGAGCCATTGGATGAGGATGGCTTTCCTATTGGGGAGGAGTCTACTCTTGCTGAGGAGGCTGCAGCCAAAGAAGGAACAAAGGAACAAACAAAGGGAGGCACCATCAAGTTTGGCTGGGTCAAAGGTGTCCTGGTTAGTGTGGCCAGAACTGGGTCTGGGAACTAAACATTTTGGGGTCTCCGGCCCAAACATCACGTTTTTTTCTTTTAGAACTATTAAAGCTTTACCATGTTCTCCTTATTGCTCTGTGACGAATCATTGAATTGCACATCAATGTAAATCCTTTCAAAGACATCCAACACAAATCTAAAAACAAGCTTTCAAATTAATGGATTCCCCCCACTATAGAAGTATGTGTTGGTAACATGAATGTTGTCACCTGTGTGTCTGTGTGTTCAGGT
The DNA here is from genome assembly GCA_003317085.1 of Hucho hucho. Lineage (NCBI taxonomy): Eukaryota > Metazoa > Chordata > Actinopteri > Salmoniformes > Salmonidae > Hucho > Hucho hucho. The sequence goes on along the minus strand of QNTS01001053.1, from coordinate 173,611 downwards.
ACGTTGCATGTTGAACATCTGGGGTGTGATGCTCTTTATTCGCATGTCATGGATCGTGGGACAGGCAGGCATTGGTGCGTAGGTGATGACTCATGTTCAATCAAGACCAAAATATTTATAGTTTCAAACCTCATAGTATTGCTTGAGCATTGGGCATGTTAGTTTTGCATCACCAAAACCCCTTTCAGGGTTTGTTCATTTTAGACCATTCCATTGGTCTTAAAGTGACATCTCCACCCACCTGGGACACCAGGTGACACAAAATAAACGCACCCCTTGTTGTAAAGTTTGTTATCATAAAATTATATACTTGCACGTATGTTATTATTATGAGTTTTTTGACCAAGTGGGCCTAGTAACATGGTCTATAACTAGGGCCCAGAGTTTTTCCAGGTCAGGTAAAACAAATTCCTACAGGCCTTTGTCACAATCTATTTTACCTGTAAGCATGATGAGAATTATCTACTAAAACATAATTTGCTCATCTTTTTTAACAGGTCTGACATGTGTTATTATTCTGATGGCAACAGTTGTAACCACCATCACTGGACTCTCCACCTCAGCCATAGCAACCAATGGGTTTGTGCGAGGAGGTAAGGGAAAGCTTTATTCCTGATGAAATGCTAATATATTAACTATGCATTAGGATCCTGTAGCAGAATTATATAAATTAGGTATTAGAAGAGATTTTAAGGAGTATTAATTAATCCTTCAGATTTGTCGTGTAAAAAAATATATTCTTTTTTTCTGTAATACTACTAGCCTCCTATCAATTTATGAAGTTGGCTTTAGCTAGCCCAGATAGGTTCCCAATCTCCAACCTCATAACTAGTTACCAAGAAGCCATTTCAGCCTATCGATCAAGTTAAAGTAGCGGGCAAGGTTGGTAGACTTTCTTTTTCTAGAAAAGCAAGCAATAACTAAACGTACTGAATAAGACTCACATTCCTTTCAATCTTCTACCAAGATTTCCTCAGAGATGTGAGAAGCAGAGAAGTAGTTAATTTTTGTAAAGAATTACTGTCAGGAGGATACAGACAGCTCAAGAGGTATGCTTAGATATGCAGAAAAATATACATGTTTTTTTACATAGAACTAAGCATAATGATTATACCTCTAGATTGCAGGAAAAAGCTGTTTCAGAAATGAAAAATTATCCAACTTTCCGACGGGGGGCCTAGCCCCTTCAGATGTTTGTGGTGCCAGACACCCCTGGCTGTCGACACTGTGGATTTTAAAGGCAATGTTCCTGCATTCGCGGAGATCACACTCACAATAAACGCTGCAAATGTCGGCTCAATCGGAAATTACCTTTAAAAGTCAGTTATAGTGTGCTGAGCTATAACACGCTTGAATTGTGTTACTGGTCTAACCCTAGTGTCCTTCTGGTCTAACCCATCTGTAATTCCTCCTCTTATCTTAGGTGGAGCATATTACCTCATATCAAGGAGTTTGGGCCCTGAATTTGGCGGCTCCATTGGTCTAATCTTCGCCTTTGCTAATGCTGTGGCTGTGGCCATGTATGTTGTGGGCTTTGCTGAAACTGTCGTTGAGATGCTCAATGTAAGGAACATTTGATATGCCTGTATAGTGAACGTTAATTGGATCGCTGTGTGCCATGTTGACATTTTACATAGCAACAACAGTAACAGCCTTGGGTGATTGTTTCCTGATTGACAGGATGTAGATGCCCTGATGACAGATGAGCTCAATGACGTCCGTATAGTGGGCACCCTCACTGTCATCCTGCTTCTGGGCATCTCAGTGGCAGGGATGGAGTGGGAGGCGAAGGTAAGACCCACAGAGCAATGCACTGTCACACATAGTAACACAAGGAAACCTTGCTTTACTTTAGACTCTTGCCGTAGTGCCTTTATGGAACTTCTGGCAGATAAACGTGTTGAAACTCTGTACCACTCATGACCCAACTTTCCCTTCCAGGCCCAGATTGTGTTGTTGGTCATTCTTTTGGCCGCCATCTTCAACTATTTCATCGGAACCGTCATCACCATGGAGTCAAAAGAGCCCAAAGGCTTCTTTGGCTACAAAGGTTTGTCTGATAGTTCAACTATGGGAGTAATTTCCATATTCCAAATTGTAATTCTCCTTCTGTTGAACATGCATTACATTAATCTAGTCTCAAATCTGTTTGTGCTTTTGCCTACCTAATTGTAATTACCAAGGAAAACGTCTTTGGCAGGACAATTCCACAAGGAGTTGGCAAGAGTGCAGAAACAGACTGGCACACAGGCTAGCATTATACTTAATGGCTTATGACTGCCCCCATTGAATCAAGATGAAATTCTCACGTTGTGTTCTTTATCATCCGAAGCTGCTATCATGATGGAGAACATGGGACCGGATTTCCGAGACGGCGAGACGTTCTTTTCCATGTTTGCCATTTTCTTTCCGGCTGCAACAGGCATCCTGGCAGGTGCCAACATCTCAGGAGACCTTACAGTAAGACCTTGGCTTCTCTTAAAGGTCCAATGCAGCCGTTCTATTTCAATATCAATTCCTTTCCCAGTAACAATGAAGTACCTTACTGTGATTGTTTTCAATTAAAAAGGTCAAAAATAAACAAAAATAGCTTCTTAGCAGACAGCAATTTCTCAAGCAAGAATTTTGCAAAGACTGTGTGAGTGGTCTGAGTAGGGTTGCAAAGGGAGGGTATTTTACTGGAAAGTAAACTACTGGAATTTTGGTATATTTCAAGGATTTTATGTAATCTATGAAAAGACTTCTAGTGGCCCTTTTGGGTAGATTCTTTTTAATTTTATTTTATTGAACCTTTATTAAACTTATCACGTGTCTGCAATTATCTCTGGCCCTCTCTCTGGACTTATCACATGTAAAATATATGAAATAATTAAATAAGATGATTTGAATATAAAAAATGTAATGACAAAGCTGTAAAACATTATCCTAAATATAAACCATCAACTTAGTGAATACCATTGGTGTTTGATATGAGGGTTTCAGCATTTAATACCCTTTATATTTATTTTACTATGCCAATGTATTTCTTGTCAATGTTTTGGCGTCAAACTGGTGGCAGTTGTGCGAAAAGTAAATAGTTGGATGAGTTGCAGAGGTACAGTAATTGAAAATGGTTGTTTAGATGTTTTTTTATTAATTAGGCTATTTTCTCTTGGACTAAATGGTCTATCTACTAGAAACTCATGGACAATATGGACACAAATATTTAAAAAATTTATACTATATATGAATACATTTGTTTTAAGTTATTCCAGTATAAATTACCAAAGTTACAATAGATTGCCATAGATTTTCTCTTAAATACTAAAAAATACTGAAGATTCTGGTAACATTGATAAATTACCGGAAGCTTTGCAACCCAGTGGTGGAAAAGGTACACAATTGTCATACTTGTAAAATGTAAAATACGTTAATAGAAAATGACTCAAGTAAAAGTGAAAGTCACCCTGTAAAATACTACTTGAGTAAAAGTCTAAAGGTTTTTGGTTTTAAATATACTTAAGTATCAAAAGTAAATATAATTGGCCAAATGTAAAAGTATAAAAGTAAAAGTAGAAATAATTTCAAATTCCTTATATTAAGTAAACCAGACGGCACCATTTTCTTGTTTTTTTTATTTACGGATAGCCAGGGGCACACTCCAACACTCAGACATAATTTACAAATGAAGCATTTGTGTTTAGTGAGTCCGCCAGATCAGAAGCAGTAGAGATCACCAGGGATGTTCTCTTGATAAGTGAATTGGACACTTTTCCTGTCCTGCTTAGAAATCAAAATGTAGCAAGTACTTTTGGGTGTCATGGAAAATGTATGGAGCAAAAAGTACATTTTCTTTAGGAATGTAGTGAAGTAAAAGTACAGCTACCCCAAAAAACTACTTAAGTACTACTTTAAAGTATTTTTACTTAAGTACTTTACACCACTGTTGCAACCCCAGGTCTGAGTAGGGAGGAGGAAACTGAAAACTCACTGTTATTGGCAGAGGTTTGGAACTCTCTTTCTTATTGGTCAAATAACTAATTTACAGCATGGTGATGACACCAGGCAGGCCAAAACTCCATCACACCAAAACAGGCAAAAGTTTCAGGCGATCTTTTCAAACAGCTCTTACACTAAAAGGGCATTATCATTATTTTCACAATTTCACAGTATAATTTCAAACTCCATAGTGTGGTAATATATATGAAACACAGGAAATCACGTTTTTGACTTCACTAGGCCTTTAAAGGAATACTACACTCGAAAACTACATTTTTGCATTTTATTCATTAGTCCACTGTTAATATGATCCCTAGAAAGGGTGCATGTCAGCAGTGAAGTTTTCAAGATGGAGCACTTTCAATATAGAGCAAAAACTGTCATGAGTTTTTAATGTATTCACAACAAAACATTGAGAAATATGTTGTTCTGTCCCCCTAGGATCCTCAGTCAGCCATTCCAAAGGGCACTCTTTTGGCCATCCTTATAACTGGAATTACTTATGTGGCAGTGACTGTTTCTACTGGTAATCTTTCTCTTTATAAAATGAACATGAAGTTACAGTAGCAAGACGAGTACACTGTTTAAAAAATTCACAATTAGTTCATTTAAGATTCAAGTTAATATTCTCATCCTTTCTTACAGGATCTTGTATCCTTAGAGACGCCACTGGCGATCACAATGATACCTCCAGTGTCAGTGACTTGAACTGCACGGATGCTGCCTGCACACTTGGTTATGACTTCTCGATTTGTAAGGAAGGAGGCTGCAAATTTGGGCTTATGAACGATTTCCAAGTATGTCTGGGCCTGGGGTAATGGGTAGGATTATCTTAACATTGACATTAACATACACCTCCAATAATGGTTAACCTCACATGATGTAACAAAGTTTAGCCAGAGAGCCTACAACTTAAAGGGGTAGTTTGGGTGAACTACACTGCATATTGGTTTCCTTACCCTGTAGTTTATGGACAAGGTAAGACACCTATCCTGCTTTGGTTTTGTTTACCTGGTCGCTGTCAGGAAGAAAACCAATACCTAATTTTGTAATTTAGTGAACCATCCCTTTAAAATAGTCTCACGCATTATAACCCCCACCCCGATTCTGATTGTCATTCTAACTACTGGTAGAAGCAGGTCTCCTACCTCTGCTGAAAGTTGACCTTTAGTCTAGCACAATGCTCTGCTTGGATGTTTTCAGATATGCTTTTTTCCAAAAGGAAGGATTCTTTAAAATAGTCACCTGGCATAGAGCCTAATAAAAGAGAGGGTAACCTTATATGATACTTTAACATCATGGTAGTTGTTTGATGTGGAGCGCTGAGAGTTTGATTTGGGTTAGTGTTGGGCAATTTAGTGATAAAATGGGCTGCAAATAATTATTCAGTCTCTCATGGCAGTTGAGAAGCTGCATTTCCCTCACTACGCTGTTCTCTTTCCTGCTTGAATTTTTGACAATAGATGTAGGGGTTTGCAGTTTTAGTTAGTGGTAAACAATGGGAGCTGGGATAATAGTGCTTGTGTTGTGAGTCACAAGGCATTCTCTAGGTCTTGAATGAGACCATTGACAGCCACCACTGTGCGTAGGCACCCATCCTCTTTGTGACACTGATATCATAGGCAAGTGGTACAGGGTTACCCAGTACCAAAGCCGAGTGCACTTACATGGCATTACTGACAAAGGCACTTGTCGATTGGTTTGCAAAGCAGACATAGAGTTGAACAATACACCTTGCTGTTGTTGTTTTGTTTTTTAATGAATACACACTGCAAGCCTTTTACAAATTGGTCATGGTTAGCACTAATCTTTTTGTATTTTCTGACATGCTCTTATACCTTGAGGTGTTTTGCCATGACTTTGCATGACTTTCTCCCCACTACCACGAATGGCTTAGCACCCCTATGGTACCCTTTATAACATTACCTTTGTTTTCGCATTTCAATCTTTTCAATAGCTGTAGTCTAATCATGAGAGAATGTGTGTGTTGCCTGATATCATTGAAGGTGCCAACTAGTGAAGTAACGTCTAGGCTTGTTGTTGGCTAGGTCATGAGTTTGGTGTCTGGGTTTGGACCTCTGATCACTGCTGGTATTTTCTCGGCCACGCTGTCATCAGCCCTGGCCTCTCTCGTCAGTGCCCCAAAAGTCTTCCAGGTGAGAAACCTCCTTCAGTATTTGTTATGTTTCGAATATTTTCGAGGAGTACATTTTTAGGGCTGGTTTCCCAGACACAGATTGGGCCTGGACCTAAAAGCATGCCAATGGAGAATATACTTTATATACATTTGTTCATATGGGCAGAATATTGTATAAAATAAATAAATAAAAATGTGACAGCTGGCTGGTCGCTCCGTGATCAATAAGCTACCATTTTTTCGATATGAAAAGGAGACAAAAATATGACTGACCTGCACTTTGCATAGGAAAGTGTCCAGATGACTGTGAGATGATTGACCAGTAGGCAAAGTGTGAATGTTCTGAAAGCTTCATTCAAATCAATCATGAATACAATAAGAAACCCATTGACCCCTTATGGAGCATAAGTTGGACAAAAGTCTTGCTGAGTCTATGAGATGGTGTGCTATTAATGGCAGCACCGCTTCATCAAATGTTCATAATGATAATTTAAGCCATGCCGTGAAAACAGTTTTTATGGGCACACAAATCCAAAATGAATGCTTTAACCAAAAGTCACCTAACTTGCGTGGTTCTTCAATAGGCTATGGGTAGGCTAATTTACCTGCTTGTTAGATGTGCATTTGGTAAAGACTCATAAACAGAAACAGGCAATAGGCTACAGCTCGCTTCACAGTTTCCCGCCAAATATGCCTACAAGGAAACTATATATCTCGACGACCTTGAGAGTGCGGGGGTCTGTAAGCAGCGTAGTACATTCCACAAAAAGTTTTGCTCAACAAAAAGACACCTAAGCGGCTTAATCTGTGTCCGGGAAACCGCCCCTTAGACATTATTTTAGATATACAATATTATGTCAAAAACAAGTTTATGGTATGTCCTGTCAATTGAATTGGATGTTAGACCTTTCCCGCTTTATATGCTTCCATTTGGTATCTCAATGTGTATGTGTGGCTGTTTAGGCTTTGTGCAAGGACAACATCTACCCAGGCCTCCATGTCTTTGCTAAGGGATATGGAAAGAACAATGAACCTTTACGGGGCTACGTCCTCACCTTCTGTATTGGTCTGGCCTTCATTCTTATTGGTAGGTTTTTTGTACATTATTGAGCATTATGGATAAGGAAGTCATTCCAGTTTCCAAATTGCCAACAAACAGATTACTTCAGTGTACAAAATGCTTGAAAAGATCTACTTCATTCTCTCCCTGTCACTCATGCATCAATCTATTTATAGTTTTATTTGTGATTTCTCCCCTTAGCTGAGCTGAATGTCATTGCGCCCATCATTTCAAACTTCTTTCTGGCCTCATATGCCTTGATAAATTTCTCTGTGTTCCATGCGTCTCTGGCCAACTCTCCAGGTAAGGATTGGTTTTAATATATGTACTCTCCGATATGCTTACTGTGTTTTCATTCAAATTAATCGTAGCCCTTTACACTCGTAGCCATATACGGGTTGAAAATGGCAGATTTGACTGATAAAGCCTAAATTGGAATGCAGAGGCTGTACAGTAACATGCTATACGTCATCACGGTAACCCAATTTCAACATAGACAAACCTTGTGTAAAATATGTTGAATTTGTACCTTTAAAACAATGTCACATCTTCAACATTATATCCACTATCAGAAAAAAACAATAGGCTGGGCAGCACCTCCTACTGGAGAATTTATCTATAGTTACCCTTTGGTTTCCCATCCTGGGTTTTAACCAAGCCCTGCTATGATATTTGTCACTGATTATTACCAATGTACTATCATGAGAATAATTGTTTAGAGATCTCCACTTCCAAACAAACAGATTCTCTGTTGCTATCGAAGTCATTCCAAAGGGTAGGTTTAACTGAGCAAATTGTTTCAAGCTCTGGTTTATTTAACATGTAATGATATTTAATGATATTGAATTGTGGTTGGTTGTCAACTACATTTTTTTTATTTTTACATTGTTTGCTAAACTGATGTCAGACACAAATTAATGCCAGAATTACATGAAAAACATTTAAACAGGTGGCGGTCAAAACAGGTGGTGCTCTACCCTGAATGACAAGTCGCCACTGAGCCACTGGCTCAGATGCAACTATCCAAGCAGTAGAAACAGCTCCTTTATATGCTGATACTTGGTTGTGTTGTCAACCAAACACAATTCAATATTACTTTTGTAATACAGTAAATAAATAGCCTAAAGTCAAAGCTATCTTACAAACTAATGTAACATTCAACCTTAAAATGAGTAAGACATTCGTGGCCACATTTTCAAATCAAATCAAATTGTATTGGTCACATACACATATTTAGCAAATGTTACTCCGGATGTAGCAAAATGCTTGTGTTCCCAGCTCAAACAGTGCAGTAATATCTAACAAATCACAACAATACACACAAATCTAAAAGTAAAATAATGAAATTAAGAAATATATAAATATTAGGACGAGCAATGTCGGATTGACTAAAATAGAGTAGAATAGAAAACAGTATATACATATGAAATGAGTAAAGTAGTATGTAAACATTATTAAAGTGACTAGTGTTCCATTATTAAAGTGATCACTGATTCCATGTCTATGTATATAGAGATAGAAGCTGTTTTTCAGTCTCTCGGTCCCAGCTTTGATGCACCTGTACGGACTTCGCTTTCTGGATGATATTGTAGCGGGATGAACAGGACGTGGCTCGGGTGGTTGATGTCCTTGATGATCTTTTTGGCCTTCCTGTTACATCGGGTGCTGCAGGTTTCCTGGAGGGCAGGCAGTGTGCCTCCAGTGATGCATTGGGCAGACCACACCACCATCTGGAGAGCCCTGCAGTTGCGGGCGGTGCAGTTGCCATACCAGGTAGTGATACAGCCCGACAGGATGCTCTCAATTGTAAAAGTATGTGAGGGTCTTCGGGGCCAAGCCAAATTTCTTCAGCCTCTTGAGGTTGAAGAGGCGCTGTTGCGCCTTCTTCACCACACTGTCTGTGTAGGTGGCCCATTTCAGATCGTCAGTGATGTGTACGCCGAGGAACTGGAAGCTTTCCACCTTCTCCACTGCGGTCCAGTCAATGTGGAAAGGGCGTGCTCCCTCTGCTTTTTCCTGAAGTCCACAATCAGCTCCTTCATTTTGTTGACGTTGAGGGAGAGGTTATTTTCCTGGCACCATTCCACCAGGGCCCTCACCTCCTCCCTGTAGGCTGTCTCGTCATTGTTGGTAGTCAGGCCTACTATGGTTGTGTCGTCTGCAAACTTGATGATTGAGTTGGAGGCATGTGTGGCCACGCAGTCACGGGTGAACAGGGAGTACAGGAGGGGGCTGAGAATGCACCCTTGTGGGGCCCCAGTGTTGAGGATCAATGAAGTGGAAGGGTTGTTTCCTACCTTCACCACCTGGGGGCGGCCCGTCAGGAAGTCCAGGACCCAGTTGCACAAGACGGGGTTCAGACCAAGGACCCCGAGCTTGATGATGAGCTTGGAGGGTACTATTGTGTTGAAGGCTGAGCTATAGTCAATGAACAGTATTCTTACATAGGTATTCCTCTAGTCCAGGTGGGATAGGGCAGTATGCAGTGCAATGGCGATTGCATCGTCTGTGGATCTATTGGGGCGGTTAGCAAATTGAAGTGGGTCTAGAGTGTCAAGTAAGGTAGAGGTGATATGATCCTTAACTAGACTCCAAAGCACTTCATGAACACAGAAGTGAGTGCTACAGGGTGATAGTCATTTAGTTCAGTTACCTTTGCTTTCTTAGGTACATGAGCAATGGTGGACATCTTGAAGCAAGTGGGGACAGCAGACTGGGATAGGGAGAGATTGAATATGTCCGTAAACACCCCAGCCAGCTGGTTTGCGCATGCTCTGAGGGCACGGCTAGGGTGAAGAAGGTGTTTAGCTTGTCTGGGAGCAAGACGTCGGTGTCCGCGACGTGGCTGGTTTTCCCTTTGTAATCCGTGATTGTCTGTAGACCCTGCCACACATGTCACATGTCTGAGCCATTGAATTGCGACTCCACTTTGTCTCTGTACTGACGTTTTGCCTGTTTGATTGCCTTACGGAGGGAATAACTACACTGTTTGTATTCAACCATTTTCTCAGTCCCTTTGCCATGGTTAAATGCGGTGGTTCACACTTTCAGTTTAGCGCGAATGCTGCCATCTATCCACGGTTTCTGGTTTGGGTAGGTTCTAATAGTCACAGTGGGAACAACATCCCCTATACACTTCCTGATGAACTCAGTCACCGTGTCTGTGTATACATCAATGTTATTATCCGAGGCTACCCAGAACGTATTCCAGTCCGCGTGATCAAAACAATCTTGAACCATGGATTACAATTGCTCAGACCAGCATTGAATAGATCTTAGCACAGGTACTTCCTGTTTGGGTTTCTGCCTATAGGAAGGGAGGAGCAAAATGGAGTTGTGATCTGTTTTGCCGAAGGGAGGGCGGGGGAGGGTCTTGTAGGCATCCCAAAAGAGAGAATAGCAGTGGTTGAGTGTTTTCCGAGCGCGAGTACTACAGTCAATGTGTTGTTAGACCTTCGGTAGCGTTTTTCTCAAATGTGCTTTGTTAATATCCCCAGCTACAATAAATGTGGCCTCAGGATATGTGGTTTCCAGTTTGCATAAAGCCCAGTGTAGTTCCTTGAGGGCCGTCGTGGTATCGGCTTGAGGGGGAATATACACGGCTGTGACTATAACTGAAGAGAATTCTCTTGGGAGGTAATACGGTCGGCATTTGATTGTGAGGTATTCTAGGTCGGGTGAACAAAAGGACTTGAGTTTCTGTACGTTATCACAATCACACCATGAGTGGTTAATCATGAAACATACACCACCGCCCTTCTTCTTCCCAGAGAGTTCTTTATTCCTGTCTGCGCGATGTACTGAGAACCCAGTTGGCTGAATGGACGGGGACAGTATATCCGGAGAGAGCCATGATTCTGTGAAACAGAGTATGTTACAGTCCCTGATGTCTCTCTGGAAGGAGATCCTCACCCTGAGCTCGTCTACTTTATTGTCCAGAGACTGAACATTAACGAGTAATATACTCGGAAGCGGTGGATGGTGTGCCCGCCTCCCCCGAATACCTCTTCTCCGCCGGCGGCGTCTTGGAGGAGCCTCTAGGATAAGTTCAATTGCCCTGGGGGGTGGGAACAAAGGATCCAACTCAGGAAAGTCGTATTCCTGGTCGTAGTGCTGGTGAGTTACCGGCGCTCTGATATCCAAAAGCAATTTCCGTCTGTATGTAATAACACAAAAAAAACGTTCTGGGCTAATAGTGTAAGAAATAACACACAAAAGAAACTAAATATTGCAAAGTTGCTAAGGAGCTAGAAGCAGAGCTGCCATGTCTGTCGGCGCCATCTTGCTGTTTTGAGCTTTTGAGGTTACTGTAACTATACATTTCTTCTTATGTAATCATATACAGTGTGCATGTTCAAGATAGCTTGCAAAGGTTGTGTCAGGTTTGTGGATATCTTCACAATTGCTGTAATAATCTGTGCGTAATCTCGAACAGCATTGATCCCTTGCACCATGTACTTTTAATGTAATTTCAACTACAATCCAGGTCATTTGGTTATAAATAAACAAAATATCGGACATTGTATTCCCATTTGAACTTTGCTGTGCTTTTAAATGGTTGAAAGAGCAGTGATAGACATTTGGGTGACAACTAAACCAAAAATCTGACATTGTTTTTCCATTGGAATTTGGTTGTGCTTTTAGATGGTTAAAAGCACAGTGATAACGAGTGGCATGTATTCATGGCTGCCAAGGGAACCCAGCCTTACCCCTCAAAATTACCATGAAAAAAACATGAAAATAATTTAGCTTTCCTCTCTGTGTTTCATCATTTTTCTTAAATTAGCAAGTGGCTAAATGTATCTCACTGGAGAAAGCATTCGAGCGAGCGAAATAGCACCACTCTTGTCTCTATATGTGTAGGCCATCTATCTGATGCTGTCTAGTCCAAAACAGTATGACATTGTTGCCGCCAAAAGCGTTGAATGCAAGGGAAGCCAGCGAGCATTTGGCCTCCCTTGATTAAAAAAGTGTAAAAAATAATAGCCAATCAGCGTTGAGCTAAACTGAGCGAGCTCAACTGTGAATGGTCCTAGCGCACAAAAAAAAGTGTTAAGGGAAGACAGTTTGGACTTGGCCTCACTCCTATCAAATCGCATTGAGAGCATGCGTCATTGACAGAAATAACTTGAATTGTTTCATCTCGTGTTCCGGTGGCTAGCTAGCTAAATTTGTCCCTTTCCTAAATTAGCCATAGATGGATATAGGGATTTGGACTTGTGGTTTTACTTAATTCTCCGTACTGGCCAATGATTATAACAGCGATTATAATCCAACCATTAATTCATACATTGTCCCCTTGGCCTGAGAGGAAGTTCAATGGAAGTTCAATATGTAGCTATATGTAGAAGGCTAATGTTAACTAGCTAACGTTGCCCATGAAAGGAAGTTAGGCTAGCGAGCAAGCATTTTAGCCTGGTAGCCTAAGACAACAAAAAATAAAAGCGTGTATTGTATTATAGAGTGATAGACCATGGCGTCAACATGAAAGAGAGGAGGATGGCATTGGCATTTCTCTACAAGTAGGGTGAGTCAACCAGTTTTTTCTACTTGTACGAACATGCACGCACACACACAAAGAAATCAGAAACATGGACAGCCACATCATGTTGAAATGTTGAAGTTGAAATGGTGCTGGAAAAGTGGAGGCAGCTCCTGTTTTCTTTGCGACTTGTGGTAACTCTCCATGGTTATAAATCAATAGTTGTTTAGTGGTACGAACATGTCGGAAACATTCACTTGCTTGACCATGCTGTAGGTCATGTAACTGTTTGTTACATACAATATTCTATGTGTTTTCTTATTGTCTCGACCTTTAGGCCTATATATCACGGTCGCAAGGCATTTGAACTAACAGGTTATAGAGCAAACAATGCAATTATCACAACACGTAGGTTGTAATATGTTTTTTTTTCTAGCTTCCCCAGTGATTTTATGCACACACCGCTACTGGTGATAACACGACATTCGACAAACTGTTGGCTGTCTTTTTGAGCGAGTGAATATACAGCTGAAGTCGGAAGTTTACATACACCTTAGCCAAATACATTTAAACTCAGTTTTTCACAATTTCTGACATTTATCCTAGTAAAAATTTCCTCTTAGGTCAGTTAGGATCACCACTTTATTTTAAGAATGTGAAATGTCAGAATAATAGTAGAGTGATTTATTTCAGCTTAAATAGTTTTCATCACATTCCAAGTGGGTCAGAAGCCTTTAAATTGTTTAACTTGGGTTAAACGTTTCGGGTAGCCTTCCACAGGCTTCCCACAATAAATTGGGTGAATTTTGGCCCATTCCTCCTGACAGAGCTGGTGTAACTGAGTCAGGTTTGTAGGCCTCCATGCTCACACACGCTTTTTCAGTTCTGCCCACAAATGTTCTATAGGATTGAGGTCAGGGCTTTGTGATGGCCACTCCAATACCTTGACTTTGTTGTCCTTAAGCCATTTTGCCACAAATTTGGAAGTATGCTTGGGGTCATTGTCCATTTGGAAGACCCATTTGCGACCAAGCTTTAACTTCCTGACTGATGTCTTGAGATGTTGCTTCAATATATCCACATAATTTTCCTTCCTCATGATGCCATCTATTTTGTGAAGTGCACCAGTCCCTCTTGCAGCAAAGCACCCCTACAACATGATGCTGCCACCCCCGTGCTTCACGGTTGGGATGGTGTTCTTTGGCTTGCAAGCCTCCCCCCGTAGTCTGGCTTTTTTATGGCGGTTTTGGAGCAGTGGCTTTTTCCTTGCTGAGCGGCCTTTCAGGTTATGTCGATATAGGGCTTGTTTTACTGTGGATATACATACTTTTGTACCTGTTTCCTCCAGCACCTTCATAGAGTCCTTTGTTGTTGTTCTGGGATTGATTTGTACTTTTTGTAGCAAAGTACGTTCATCTCTAGGAGACAGAATGCGTCTCCTTCCTGAGCGGTATGACGGCTGCATGGTCCCATGGTGTTTATACTTGTGTACTATTGTTTGTACAGATGAACGTGGTACCTTCAGGCGTTTGGAAATTGCTCCCAAGGATGAACTAGACTTGTGGAGGTCTACCATTTCTTTTTCTGAGGTCTTGGCTGATTTATTTAGATTTTCCCATGATGTCAAGCAAAGAGGTACTGAGTTTGAAGGTAGGCCTTGAAATACATCCACAGGTACACCTCCAATTGACTCAAATGATGTCAATTAGCCTATCAGAAGCTTCTAAAGCCATTTCTGGAATTTTCTAAGCTGTTTAAAGGCACAGTCAACTTAGTGTATGTAAACTCCTGACCCCCTGAAATTGTGAATTATAATTGAAATAATCTGTCTGTAAACAATTGTTGGAAAAATGACTTGTGTCATGCACAAAGTAGATGTCCTAACCGACATGCCAAAACTATAGTTTTTTAACAATACATTTGTGGAGTGGTTGAAAAAATAGTTATAATGACTCCAACCTAAGTGTATGTAAACTTCCGACTTAAACTGTATTTTGTTATCATATTGATCAACGTCTCAACCAAATATTACCCAATTATATCCACGTTGAAATTATGTGGTGTGCCCAGTGGGCTGGCTCTTCTCTTCACAGCACTGTATGGGTTTTGACTGACAGCCATTCTGAATTTGAGCACCTAGTGCGACAAGAAGTTGCCCCCATCTCTCCCGCTATTTGGGCAATTAAAAAAAAAAAATTGTCTGAGTGATGGAAATGCTGCAAATTAAGAGGACTATGTATTCCAAATCCAAATCTGCACTTCACATTTCCATATCATAAAACTCAAGTCATATACAGTGTCAATGTTTATGATCACTATGTTTTATGTACAGTTACAAGGTGACATGGCATCATACCCTGGGTTGTTTTGAACAGAATGAGCCTATGTTTGTCTATTGTGAAGAAAGTTTGCCGCGGCACACACACCTGAATGCAGTCATGACTCTTTTCTATGCGCACCAAAATTATTATCTGTTTCCCTGAATTGCTTTGTGTCAGCTTAACACTGTAATATCGTATTTTATAACTTAGCTAGGCATGTTGGCAATAGAACAATCTTTCAAATGATTCCAAACTGACACAGATTGCGATTTATAATGGACCGTTTTTCGATTGCGTAAACAACAACAGTAGTTGTGTGGTGGCAGGGATGCAGGGTTGTGTTCCAAACAAAACAACTACAAGCATGCTTGCTCTAGATACTCAACGGCACAGCTAGGAGTGTTCAAAAAGGCACCTTATAGTTGAAGACTCTTCTTTGAGTCATAAAAGTGCATTCAAATTACTTAGGAACTGTGCACACTTTGGAGAGGTGTTTGGCCACTTGGCGACACTAGTTAGTCCTCTCACTCAAACCCTTGTAATTTTTTGTCTTTCCAGGAATGTTCTTATCATGTATCCAGAGTATTTTCAGATTTCGTTATCAACAAATGTGGTGAAAAGTACAATAAATGTAAAATGCACATATATTCAACAGTGTAATGTTTGAATGCATCATTGTGTCAGGTGAACTGTCTTCACCTTTGGTCTAATAATTTTCCCATTATCTCCAAACTGTTCCCTTTCAATTGCTACCGTGGTTATGCATATGCTTTTATATTTCTTCTGTAAGAAACATTTCAAATCAGCCCTGTCCATATAGGCCAATTCCCACGAGTGTAAAGGGTTAAACGACTTTCTAACTCTGTTGTTGTTACACACTGATGTCACTACATATTCCCAGTATGTGTTTTGTCAATATGAATTTATTGTTCATGTTTTGTTCTACCGTACACTGTGCTCTCTCCCTTCTAAACAGGATGGCGGCCAAGCTTCAAATATTTCAATAAGTGGGTCTCGCTGGCTGGAGCCGTGCTTTGTTGTGCTGTGATGTTTGTTGTAAACTGGTGGGCCGCCCTTATGACCAATATCATTGTCTTGGCTCTCTATGTATATGTCAGCTATAAGAAACCAGGTAAATGGTCCTCTTCTCACATAGTATTTGAGTGGGACAGAAAACTAAGGCCAGTCTTTTCTCTTGGCTGTAAGACTGTGTCTTTATCATACACACATATTATAATACTACATGTATTTTCACTATATTCTAGTGTTGATGTCGGCTGTTGTTACACTTCTGTTCAATATTTGTCTCTAATCTCTAATGTTATTTTTTTCATTTTTCATTTTATTCTCGCACAGATGTTAACTGGGGCTCCTCCACTCAAGCCTTGATCTATAACCATGCCCTGACACACTGTCTCCTTCTCACTGGTGTAGAGGACCACGTCAAAAACTTCAGGTAGCACAGCAGCAGGTCCTTTAGAGGAGCATCAGCGTAACTGTTACACATCATACTGCATACTACTAAAAAATACCCACATACTATGGAATGAACCTTGCACCTTGACGTTGTGTACTTCAGCAACAACATTCAATGTTCAACTTCAAGGTCCATTTATACCAAGTGTCTCAGAGCAAGAGTACTGATCTAGGATCAGGTCCCCCTGTCCATTCATTATCATTCGGGATCTTAAATTACTCTTTACCTTTATCTTAAATTACTTTTATTTCAGTTTTTATAAATTTAAACAAAAACTATACATTCTACAATGCTCCATAATATGTGAAAGTGTATATCTAGGTATTGTGCCTCCAATGAGTGGTATTATACAGTGGATGGTTAGCGGTGTTATGGTGCGTGCGTAATCAAGCGGTAACTGGGAATTTACCACATTTGGGAAAAATACACCTGAACGACCCTCCAACTGGTAGTTACGAGTTAAATCAGCCATGAATCCCATTGTGACAGGGGGAATGGAAGCTTGTTGTGTGCAATTGAATGCAAGATTCAAAAAAAGAAAATTAACATGAAAGACATGGAATCACTAAATTACCAATAATATATAATGTTTGTAATAATTTTTGTAGTCATTTAAATGCATGTTAGTGCTTTTGGTATGCCTTTGGGATGTGTCATGTACAGTAAAAATGCATACTGACTAAATATATTGTAGTGGCGGCAACCTATTAGAAGTATTGGGGGCGGATTGTCAAGCCAATAAAAAAAATGTAGAGTCGATATTTTCGCCCTGCAGAAATCTAATTAGTATAGTCAAAAAAATCACCATAAAAAATAAATGTCAGTTTAAGTTTTTGTTGCATTTGTCGCACTTCTGCATCTGCGGTGAAAGGTGACACAGCTAGAGTGGTGTTTGTCAGACATCCCGAAAATCGTTCTCACAAAACTCTCACGAACACAATGGTGTTCTTCGTTTTGCTCTACGACACCCACAAGCGTCTTGGGACTCGTCTGAAGTCAGTACAGACGATCTGCCAACTTCTGTCTGTAGTGTCCGAACAGTTTGGGCTACACACTAATATGTGCAAAGGTCAGAATCTTCCGAACAAGTACATGTCGGTTGTTTTGCTCTAGGATGCCCACAGGCCTCACAAGACTCGTCTGAAGGTACCCCGGTACCAGTTGAAAAAAATGAATGGAAGTATATGTATAAGGAGACTGTTTAGTGCTAAAATAAGGGTTTAAATACATGTAAAAAAAAATATATAACTAATGTTTCCTGATCTTTCTTATATCTCTCAGTAGGGACGTCACTAGAGATTCATGGATAGGGGGGCTAAGCCTCTTTTAGGGGGGGGGTCTGGGCATACTCTCACTTATACAGCTCGCATGTTGATCTCTGCCTTGCACAGAAGCCTCTCTTTTTTTTATCATTAACCTTCATCAGACATTAACCTTCATCAGACATTTGACATGTATTGTTACTAAACTCATATTTACAATAACTCAAGGTTTAATAGGTTATTAATCAGTTTAAGTTTGAATTTGTTTGTTTGAACTGGTAAACAGAGCTGCTGGCACTGCCTCTCTTGAAGAATATCCGTATATCCATCTAACGTTAGTCGTTAGCTAGCCTACAGTTGAGAAATTGAGGATGATACAATGACATTGTGATCAACACTATGTCACCTTTTCTACACATGACACACTGATAATTGTTTTGCAATGGCCTACTGAATGAAAGCAATTTAGTATGAAAAGATATGTGCATGATGTTACGTCATCTGTCTCATTCATAGCCTGGCACAGATAGCAAAACTACATTAAATGCCATTAGATATCATTGCCACATAACTTATGTCGAATTTAAAAGACACCGTTAACATTACCGTTACATGGAACCCAAACCGGCTGCGGGCGGGCGTGCGCCGTCGTGCATACATTTATTTTGTCCCCTCACACCAAACGCGATCACGACACGCAGGTTAAAATATCAAAACAAACTCTGAACCAATTACATTAATTTGGGGACAGGTCGAAAATCATTAAACCTTTATGGCAATTTGTCCTGGGATATAAACATTGAGTTGTTATTTTACCTGAAATGCACAAGGTCCTCTACTCCGACAATTAATCCACACATAAAACGGTCAACCGAATCGTTCCTAGTCATCTCTCCTCCTTCTAGGCTTTTTCTTCTCTTGACTTTATATTGCGATTGGCAACTTTCATAAATTAGGTGCATTACCGCAACAGACCTCGTTCGTCTTTCAGTCACGCACATGGGTATAACCAATGAGGCAAGACTTGCAGCGCGATCTGCGTCAGAAATAGAACTGACTTCTATTTTAGCCCTTGGCAACGCCGACGCTCGTTGGTGTGCGCGAGCAGTGTGGTTGCAATAATTTAATAATATAGATTTCTACATTTATTTTGCAATGCTCACACGAGTGGTGTAGTCAGCCTGTTAGCTAGCTTGCAACGTCTGTTACACTGTAACTTACAGGCAGCCTCACTAAATCCGTAAACATGGGCACCCTCATAGATATCTGACCAACTTGCCCTCTAAATACACCTCTGCTGTCTTCAACCAGGAATAGCCCCCGCGATATGCAACTTTTCAGGGAAGTCCATGGGACACTGTAAAGTCCATGGAGAATAAGAGCACCTCCTCCCAGCTGCTCACTGCACTGAGGCTAGGAAACACTGTCACCACCGATAAATCTAGGATTATCGAGAATTTCAATAAGCATTGCCCAAGCCCCCCCCACCCCCCCTCCCGCATCTCTCTTTCTAAAATTATCCGCCGCAATTGTTGCAACCCCTATTACTAGCCTGTTCAATATCTCTTTCGTATCGTCTGAGATCCATAAAGGTTGGAAAGCTGCCGCGGTCATCCCCCTCTTCAAAGGGGGTGACACTCTAGACCCAAACTGTTACAGACCTATATCCATCCTGCCCTGCCTTTCTAAAGTCTTCGAAAGCCAAGTTAACAAACAGATCACAACCATTTAGAATCCCACCGTTCCTTCTCCGCTATGCAATCTGGTTTCCGAGCTGGTCATTGGTGCACCTCAGCCACGCTCAAGCTCCTAAACGATATCATAACCGCCATCAATAAAAGACAGTACTGTGCAGCCGTCTTCATCGACCTGGCCAAGGCTTTCGACTCTGTCAATCACCGCATTCTTATTGGCAGACTAAATAGCCTTGGTTTCTCAAATGATTGCCTCGCCTGGTTCACCAACTATTTCTCTGATAGAGTTCAGTGTGTCAAATCGGAGTGTCTGTTGTCCGGACCTCTGGCAGTCTCTATGGGGGTGCCACATGGTTCAATTTTCGGGACGACTCTTTTCTCTGTATATATCAATGATGTCACTCTTGCTGCTGGTGTTTCTCTGATCCACCTCTACGCAGACGACACTCTTCTGTATGCATCTGGCCCTTCTTTGGACACTGTGTTAACAAACCTCCAAACGAGCTTCAATGCCATACAATACTCCTTCCGTGGCCTCCAACTGCTCTTAAATGCTAGTAAAACTAAATGCATGCTTTTCAACCAATCGCTGCCAGCACCCGCCAGCCCGACTAGCATCACTACTCTGGACGGTTCTGACTTAGAATATGTGGACAACTACAAATACCTAGGTGTCTGGTTAGACTGTAAATTCTCCTTCCAGACTCACATTAAGCATTTCCAACCCAATATTAAATCTAGAATTGGCTTCCTATTTCGCAACAAATGCTGCCTTCACTCATTCTGCCAAACATACCCTCGTAAAACTGACTATCCTACCGATCCTTGACTTCTGCGATGTAATTTACAAAATTGCCTCCAACACTCTACTCAGCAAATTAGATGTAGTCTACCACAGTGCCATCCGTTTTGTCACCAAAGCCCCATATACTAACAACCACTGCGACCTGTATGCTCTCGTTGGCTGGCCCTTGCTACATATTCGTCGCCAAGCCCACTAGCTCCAGGTCATCTATAAGTTTGCTAGGTAAAGCCCCGCCTTTTCTCAGCTCACTGGTCACCATAGCAACACCCACCCGTAGCACGCGCTCCAGCAGGTATATTTCACTGGTCATCCCCAAGGCTAACACCTCCTTTGGCCGCTTTTCCTTCCAGTTCTCTGCTGCCAATGACTGAAACGAATTGCAACAATCACTGAAGCTGGAGACATATCATATCTCCCTCACTAACTTTAAGCATTAGCTGTCAGAGCAGCTTACTGATCACTGCACCTGTACACAGCCCGTCTGTAAATAGCCCACCCAACTACCTCGTCCCCATATTGTTATTATTTTTTTGCTCTTTTGCACCCCTGTATCTCTACTTGCACATCATCATCTGCACATCTATCACTCCAGTGTTAATACTAAATTGTAATTATTTCGCCACTATGGCCTATTTATTGTCTCACCTCTCTAATCTTACTACATTTGCACACACTGTATATATATTTTTCTAATGTGTTATTGACTGTATGTTTGTTTATCCCATGTGTAACTTTGTGTTGTTGTTTTTGTCGCACTGCTTTGCTTTATCTTGGCCAGGTCGCAGTTGTAAATGAGAACTTGTTCTCAACTGGCCCACCTGGTTAAAGAAAGGTGAAATAAAAATAAAAATAAAAACGTATTGGTTTAACAAAGCTTTGATTATGACCAAAGTCTACAGTAGTGAATACTCTCTCTCTCTCTGTTCTAACTTACCACACATTCACATCGTAGCCTATCTGCATGAATTTGTCGTGTCAGAGTCTTTTCCTGTCCGTTTACTGTTAGTTAGCAGTCTCAAGCCACAGAAGTAGCTAACGTTAACCAAAATGTTAGCTACAAGTAGGCCTAACAGTCACTAGCGCGTGCAGCAGCCTCTGCAGCAGCAGCCTCCCCCAGGTCCTAGTGCCCGCCCGGTAAGAAGTTTAAGATGCGATGGAACGGTTGACGAAATACATTCTTTCATGTATTTCAGAATGTCTTTTTAAAAGCATTTTCTGATCCATTTAACAGAT
Organism: Hucho hucho; assembly: GCA_003317085.1. Taxonomy (NCBI): domain Eukaryota; kingdom Metazoa; phylum Chordata; class Actinopteri; order Salmoniformes; family Salmonidae; genus Hucho; species Hucho hucho. The sequence goes on along the minus strand of QNTS01001053.1, from coordinate 152,162 downwards.
ATTGTGATTTACATTTTACATACATGTGTATATATAGATTTGACTATAAATACAATCCTTAATATTTGTTGGAATGTATTAAAATCTAGTAAATACATTTTAAAACATTCATTATTTGGCCAATTTTAAATATTTCACATGTATCCTAAAAAATTTATCTATTTTTATTTATTTATTTTCATATGGGATAGACCCCAGTGTCTGGTGATGACTGGATACCCCAATGCCCGGCCTGCTTTACTCCACCTGGTAAACGCATTCACTAAGAACGTAGGCCTTATGGTGTGTGGCCACGTCCGCACGGTACGTATCATTACAAGCCTAGCCGATAATCCTTCAACTACAAAGCATCTCTGTACATACATACACAGTATACATCATACATATAGTTTACAGCTTACTCATATTTTTAGGAGTAACAGCTTTGATTGTTTTCATTGTCCTAAGGTGTCCCGTCGGCCAAACTTCAAGGAGATGTCTCTTGATCATGCCCGCTACCAGCGCTGGCTGCTGAAGAACCACATCAAGGCCTTCTACACCCCTGTGTTTGCTGAAGACCTGAGACATGGAGCTCAGTACCTTTTACAGGTGATTGTTCTGCAGTGCACTGCTATAATATGTGGTGTATCCTCAGTGTGGTGTCTGCCTAGCCTGGTCCCAGATCTGTTTGTGCTATCATGTTAAGTCTTTGTCATGTTTATCATGACCAGGAGTGGCATGATGGCACAAATGAACTGGTACCCTTTGAATATCGATAATAATCATTGAGTATTACTGGCATTTTTATTTATTTATTTTTTATTTAACCTTTATTTAACTAGGCAAGTCAGTTAAGAACAAATTCTTATTTACAATGACGGCCTAGGAACAGTGGGTTAATCTGCCTAGTTCAGGGGCAGAACAACAGATTTTTACCTTGTCAGCTCGGGGATTTGATCTTGCAACCTTTCAGTCACTGGCCCAACGCTCTAACCACTAGGCTACCTGCTGCATAAGGAGGTAGTTATGACCACACTCTGTGCATGTTGTTCAAGGGATTTTTATTGAAAGCATCAGGTAATGGCCTTCCAATATTAATATGTTGATTTAAAATTAAGTAATTTTTTCATCTTCAAGGCTACAGGTTTGGGGCGTTTGAAGCCCAACACACTTGTGATGGGCTTTAAGAACAACTGGAGTGATGGTGAGATGAAAGATGTGGAAATGTATATCAATATCATCCAGTAAGTATATCTAGTTTGACTCTAGGGTGAAGTTTCCCCTAGGTACAGATCTAGGATCAGCTTCCCCTTCCCAATCCTGACCTTAACCATTAGACGGGAAAATGCTAAACCCAAGATCAGCATATAGAGGCAATTTCACCCTACATCGCATGCTTTCCTGAGGAAATCATGATTGAAATCACTTTGGCCATCTATGGTTATACTATATTCCCTCTTCAGTGTTAGTAACAAGCTGTGCGGTTGTGTTTCAGTGATGCCTTTGACTTGCAGCATGGTGTTGTCATCATCAGACTACAGGAGGGTCTTGATATCTCCCATATTCAAGACCCAGGTACAGTGTTGTGTCGTGCTGTGTTCTTCATTTGCCCAGGAACACTCATTCAACACACTCATTCCTCACAATCCAGTTTAACATTCCTTAGTAGTACAGACATAAAGTAGATAGCTTCAGATGGATTGAGCACACATCCTCTTTCTAGCTGTTCTATGGATTTTTTCACTGTAGTAAGGGTGCATCCGAAATGGCACCCTATTCCCTGTAGTGCACTTATAAAGCGCTGAGATTTCTTTCTGTTATTATTACTTATTTTGACCAGAGGTCTATGTAATGCACTATATAGGGAATAGAGTTCCATTTGAGATGCAGCCTAAGGACTAGATAAAGTGCTGTGAGATTTGTATGATTTCCCCTTCTCCAGATGAGCTCCTGTCATCCCATGAGAAGAAGGACGCGGGTATGAAGGATGTAGTGGTGTCTGTCAACATGGTTGGTAAAGACTCAGAGGACAGTAACTCCTTTCCTCCATCCCTGATCACCAGTGCTCAAAACAGCCCTCTCATTCTCAGAGGTAATCTTTAGACTAGAATGAGTATATAGGCACAGTGCTTCACAGATAATGTTGTAAGACATAAATACTCAGATTAAGCCTATTCATGTCTTAAAGTCCACTTTTAGTCCAGTTGACTTATCCTGAGTTCAGGAAACCAGCTCCAAACAACCCTAAACAGGCCTAACTCACATTAAATTAATTAATGTCTTCTGTTTATGCTCTGTTGAAAAGCTACAATATGTCTTAGTCAGTCCCTCCAGGATTTGCTAAATCAACTATTCCCTGTATATTATGCAAGGGATGGCAAATTTGACCAATCACTGCACGATTTCCACACAAAACAGTCAAATCATCACAATATTATCTCATAAAACTGACCCATCACTGCAGTACAAAAAGAGGGCTCTCAATTTCAACCAATCGCCGCATTATATGGTTCAATCAAGCGACACGTCAACAAACCTTCCCTTAACAGCGCATTTTCTAAACAAATTTGACAAAATCAGACCTTTTGGGGGCATGTGCTCAAACAAAAAAAAATTGCAACCATGACTTGTTGAGCCATTATTAAGAAGAGGGGAAAGCAACACAATCTGATGAGTAAAGTATTTTGCAAAACTATTTTGAACTGGAATAAATGCTACACTTATTAACAATGACCAACGCAGTTCCAGTCAAAACAGAAGATTGTATGAAATACTGTAGCCTACCATTACTATTTCCAACCAAACTCCATTTGTTGCCACAACCACTATCATGTATTCTATTGGTTTTCAAAAAGGAGTGGTACAAAACGCACATGGACATGTGTACACCCGAACATGCGCACACAATCGCTGCGCAAATGTCACTTCTCTGGAGTCCAGAGCAAGCAAAACCATATGGCTTACTTGTAGCAAAGATTGCAGGATCAGTTGGAAAGCTTGTTCTGTCTGCACTGTGCCATCACTTTGGAGGGCAGCCGCCCTGCACAGTGAAAGAAAAGGGGGATACCTAGTCAGTTGTACAACTGAATGCATTCAACTGAAATGTGTCTTCCGCATTTAACCCAACCCCTCTGAATCAAAGAGGTGCGGGGGGCTGCCTTAATCGACATCCACGTCATCGGCACCCAGGGAGCAGTTGTTGGCCAGCCGGGTATCCCTGTTCTTCCTCACAAATATTGTAATACATTTGCCAGAATATGTTACCAGAATATGTTACATCTTCATCCCATAATGTTGAAGGCAGTGCAATGTTACAGCTGCTTATCTTTAAAAATCCAAACTATGCCTATCTGAAATATGAAAATGATCAATCAAATCGGCAGGTTAGCATATTGTTCTGGCAAAGATGAGTCAGTAGTAGATTGCTAAACTGTATTTTATTTGGATGATAAATGTAGGCCTACTCTGTTTTTGCCCGGGCAAAACTGTCTTGAGTAAATGAAACAAGTTATTTCTGGTCACTAATCTGAATATGCGCAGCGTGCCCGCCTTTGCGTGCCAATGCTGAATCAAGATGTGCAACTTTTTGTTCTGAAGCATATATGAGAATTTAATGATGACATGCAGGCAGTAGGTTCAGAGCAAGAACGACAAAAAATGTATACAAAAAAACTGGAAGGGCAAATGGGAATGTGCTCTGCACAGATAGAGCCCTCTGTGCATGTGCCTTGTTGCCATGCAAAATGCTAGAATTGCCACAGCAAAATCAAGCATTTTTGCCTGCAAATATCACAAAAAAAAACAGTGAAACCATGGAGGCACTGCCTAGTATATAACTGTGCATGTCCAGCTAGTGAGACATGTTTTCCTATGGGAAATTCTAACAGTCCACAGTCAATGACCGTCTTTGATAATAACTGTGTGACTGCCTTTGATGTGGTTGCTCCACAGAGACGAAGAGAAGTGCTAAGCCACTGAGCCTCACAGACCAAAGGCTTCTGGAGGCCAGCCAGCAGTTCAAGAAGAAGCAGTGCAAAGGCACAGTGGATGTGTGGTGGCTGTTTGATGACGGAGGTACCGTATGGCAAGTCAATGCTGTGATTATATTCTTAAGCAGCAAACGAACGAAAATTGACTAAAATAGGCTTATATCCAATAGGAAAATCACATTGTCTGTTGCAAAAGGTTTTGCTACAGTGAGCCCCAATGAATATGACCCAAGTGTCAACAATCAGATTTGGACCCCAAAGAGTCTTCCTTTATTACCATCACCCCTTATTTATCTGTTCCAAATGTTACAGGCTTGGCTCTGTTGATTCCGTACTTGCTCACGGAAAAAAAGAAGTGGAAGGACTGCAAAATCCGTCTCTTTATTGGTGGGAAGATCAACAGGATTGACCATGATCGCAGGGCGTGAGTTACCGTTCCTTCAGTCATGATGTGAGGTTGAGGAATCTATAATATAATAATATATGCCATTTAGCAGCTGTTTTTATTCAAAGTGACTTACAGTCATGCATGCATTCATTTTTTGTATGGGTGGCCCCAGCCGAAATCAAACCTCTGATCCGGGTATTGCAAGCGCCATGCTCTACCAACTGAGCCCCATTGTCTGAAAAATGTAGATTCTTTCTCCTGTTTTTTAATAGAATGGCTGCTCTACTCAGCAAGTTCAGGATAGATTTCTCTGCGATCTATGTGCTCGGGGACATCAACACCAAGCCAAAGAAACACAAGTAAGATGCCTGCTGTGTCAAGATCATGTTCTTTTTACATACTGTATAAATATATATTTTTTTATGGATTTTCAGATTTGATTGATCAGATAGAGAGAGAGGGTACCAGTGGGGTAAGATAGGGTGAGGTTGTATCATAGGGCAGTAGACCAGATTCAAACCTATGCCAACACTGTAGATATGTAGCCGGAGGATGCAGCATTACTACTAAAACCAGCCAGGCCACAAGATCATGTTCAACATGAAGTCATTTATAGGTCACTGAGAAGCCTCCGTCAAAGAAACTGTGCAATATGTGAAGTACAAAGAAACCCATTAGTCTAGGACTATAATGACAATGTAATCATAATTATAATGCAATAATAATGACGTTCATTCTGTGTACCGTTTACCTGTTTCTTGTAGTGTGCTTAGCTTTGAGGAGATGATCGAGCCGTATAAGCTAAAGGAGGACGATATGGAGCAGGAGGCTGCAGAAAGGTTGAAGGCTGAGGAGCCTTGGAGGATCTCAGACAATGAGCTGGAGCTCTACAGGGCCAAGGTCTGGATCTTTTAAAAAACATAGATTTTTAAGTTAATTTCAGATTTTATTGAACAGATATAGAGGGATGATGAGACTGGGGAAAGTTAGAGGTTGTGTCAAAGGGCAATAGGCCAGATTCTAAGCAATATTGATGTCGAAGACGTATGCGGGAGGCTACGGCATTACCGCTAGACCAGCCCGGCCACAATGGTCTGGATCTTACTGCCACACAGTGGGGCAAATATAACCTGTGTCCACTGTCCTTTACTTATTACAGTATACACCACAGGAATCTGAATAGAATTTTAAATTGAATACTTTTCTACACTTTGTAAAAATTCTTTGCTTTGATTTCTCATACAGGTTGCACAAGTAAACACATAACCCTTGTTTTAGTCACATAGAGAATACAGTGCTACACAGTAAGAAAGTAAGAAAGCCTACAGGGTTTGACCATATGTTGTACTACAGTCCCTAAACATTAGCAGTATAGAAAGCTATTTGAGAGGGTGCCATTGCGTAGTGTCCTAGGAAGGAACAATATATAATTTGAGAATCTAGCCTTTGATTCAACCTCAGTTAATATATATATATATAACTAATATAAGCTGAGTTGTTCTTATTTCTTTTTTCCCAGACTAACCGACAGATCAGATTGAATGAATTGCTGAAAGAACACTCAAACTCAGCAAAACTCATCGTTATGTAAGTAGTTCTAATATTACATTATGTCTAGAACACAAATATAAAGTGATGGTATTGAAATGGACTGTTGATCTATTTAATTATCTATTTAATACTGTCTGTCTGTCCGTCCATCCTTCCGCCCGACTGACTGTCTCTCTGTCCAACAGGAGCATGCCATTGGCCCGGAAGGGAACGGTGTCCAGTGCCCTCTACATGTGCTGGTTGGAGACTCTGTCGAAAGACCTGCCTCCTATTCTCCTAGTACGAGGCAACCACCAGAGTGTCCTTACTTTCTACTCTTAAAATTCCTTGCGCTCTCCATTTAACTGACCAAAACTGTTATATTAGGAATTTATAGAATGGGGTGGGGAGGATTTAAAAAGTGTGCTTAAAGTGCATGGTGATATTATGGAACTAATTGTGTACTAATTGCATTCTCTTTACATCAAGTATTAGTAGAAGTAGGCTAAAGTACCATAAATGGTCTGTCATAACAATTCACAAGTACAGTAGGCCTAATTGTAACTTCACATAACAACACCGCGGAGTGTCTAAATAAACACATTTTGCTAATCTATGTAGTTATACACTAGTCTGGGTACCAGTCTTTTAGCTATCATTCCAGTCATTGCCACTCCTTTTCCAGCTAAACACACCTGTACTGAGATTTGGCATATGACACGGCGTACAAAGAGTGTAATGTTACCTAAACAGACTAGTACCCAGGCTAGTTACACATGTAGAATGCAGTAGGTCGCATCTTCTTGGAGCCTCAAGACTTGTGTTCAATGCTGTGGTGAACTAAATGATTCCATGATAAAATCACACACCAGTTAGACGACATTTTGCAGTCAGAATCGTTTTTATTTGTTTTTATTTATATATAATGCTTCTTTTAAATTACATTTAGTCAACTAATATGAACGGGATGGGGGGATATAACAGGCCAATGAGAAATTGTTGTGGCTGTTTGTCTCCATGTATTATTTGACACCGGTTGGTTTTCATTGCCCCCTTGATGACGATAGCTAGATTGTTAGTATTATCTGAGATTTAAATATTTTCATTTTACATTGTGTTTCTTAAAAATTTTGAATATTTGTTTCGTCATTAATTAAGCTTCTATTATATTTTTGTGTATCTGAACAATGGTTGTTTTCTGTGTGTTGTCTTATCTTTTTGATGACTGTTGTTACATTTTTTATTTAAAAGGTAAAACAATCTTTAAAAGCAAATCCTCTATATTCTTAAATAACATTGGTATAGCCTATTTTGTACTTTATGAAATTAACATCAACCACAAACAGTCAGTACCCTATTGTGTGGTTTGTAATCTGGTTAGGCCACAAAATAAATCATGCTCACTTGCAATACTAGGATTTGTGTGGTACGTCAATCTGAAATGTATTTCGTTTCTGATGAATTTGTATCAATGAAGCATAACATTGAATATGTAGGTAGGCATATGCATCAAAAGCCTTGGAAAATAACCGCACTAAAGCTTAGACTTTGGGCCAGTTGGATAGTGTTTGAGTGTAATAAGCATGTCTTGCCAGTGTCGCTGTTGCACTTGCTCCTGAATCGTTTATTCAACAAATTGGGCCGGTCACAGAAAGAGGAATACAGACCGCAGGCACGTACCAAGGTTAGTGGTTGAAAGTGCCTTATTCCGTTGGTTTTATCTAGTGACACTCGATATAGGCTACATGTCGGGTGAAATCAATATGATTGTTTTGCGTGACAAGTTGCATTTGTTTATATATATTTTTCCTCTCGTGTCGCCTATAGCTTAAACATGGAGTTGTGACATAACCGGAGTCCTGTAGCCAAAATAATACAATTTGGAAAAGGCAGTATAGCATTGTTATAGTTGTATTGCTGCCTGTCCGACATCTTAAGAATCTTGAAATATTCATGTGTTTAAAAGCTTGCAACATCTATTTTGAAGGGGCTACCAAATATAAACAAAGTTACATCATGTGAAAGGGCAGTATTACATTTGATTGACGTCGGTTGGACCAATGAGAATGTGGAAAAAACACCTACTGTAGCAGTTAGTCTACACTTCGTTGTTTTATAGCTAAATTCTACACTTGCTACTCGTCCCTGTTGTAGGGTCATAGTCCCATTCACTACTACGAGAGTTTGCGTTTTACATCAGACAGTTCTTAATTTCCACAGAATCACACGTGCTGGCTACCGGAACCATTGCGGGAAATCTAGCTACAATTCGCCAATATATATACTTTCTACTGAGCAATACATTACATGATGCAATACAAACATGAATTGTGTTATCAGATCGTTTTTTTGCCCTCGTAGAACTTAGATTACAGCGGCTAGGGGTCCGTGTATGGAGGTTCTGAGTACTGCTGTTTTCCCGTTCTTTTTTTCATATACTAACTGGCCACTAGACTACAGAAACTATAGCAATGAAATAGCAATAACTAACGTTAGCAATGGGAATATGGCATGAGAGAGAGAGAAAAAAAAGAACAAAGTCATTGGCTGCTTAGATGTCATTTTTTATCATTTTTTCCTTTAAAAACAACCAAGAACCCTCTCCTAACATAAAGCCGAACACTGTCCACCCCTATCCTCTCTTTACTATTCACAACTCCTCTCCTACCTTCCCCCTAAATGTTTTCTCTCCTTTCTCTTCTCCTGAAAAGTAACAAAATGTGTCTGCAGATGGATATGTTAGACCTATGCACTTGTGGAGATGTTTGGATAGGCTTAAGTAGTATGATAATGGCTGACCCTTGTTTGATTGGTTAGTCTGTAGTCTTAGATGTGCTTTATCTGCTGTATTTAGATGTTCTCCTCTGCCTCCTGTTCTGTGAGGGACAAACCACACCACAAATATAATAGGATTTTGAGAAAGAGTTTTCTTTGTCAGAGGCCATATTGTAAAATGGAAATGTTTAATATACCATAGATAATCATAGAAAACAATCTTTATTTCGATAGTATTCTGGAATAATTTCATTGTCTACAGTATGGTCTGGTTTCCCAGACTCACAGTATGGTCTGTTTTCCCGGGCGCAGATTAGACCTTGTCCTGGACAAAAAAATCATGCTCAATAAAAATTCAATATAAAATTGTTTGTCCTGGACTAGGCTTAAGACAGAAGAGGAGAAGAAGAGGGTGAGATGGAATATACAGTATTTAGCTTAGGTTCAAGCATGCTAGGGGGTGTGGGAGGGGCTAGGGGTGGGCACGCCCAAGGATCCTCAGCCTCAGTCCAGGATCAGCAGCACGTCCAGGTAGGCTTGGGCCAGGCACGTCCAGGAGTTATTAGATGTAGAAAAGGACAAAAGAAGGGGGTTAGTGGGAACATGCTTAGGTACATCAGATAAGACACAGTACACCAGATGAGACAAGCTGATCAAGGCCCCTATAAAAATATAAACTATTGCAGCATAATCACCGGAGACTGGGACAGGGGGACCGAGAGACAATGTGGCCCCTTCCAACATGCTTGCAACAAGCCAGGGACTCAGCCCCTGTAATAGTCAGTGGTATGGAATCCCAGTTGAGAGTGGGGAGCCGACCAAGCAGAGACAGCAAGGATGGTTCATCAGTCCAGTACCTTGGGACCTGATGCCTCTCTGCTTGGCTCTCAGCATTAAGGAATTAGGGAACTAGCGCCCTGGCCAGGGGGAATAGGGTACTTGTACATCAAGCTGCTTTACATGACAGAAACAGGAGTTAGGCTTCTGCCATATGGGCCGTTCATGCTCGGACAAGGATTATTTGTCCAAGGCTTAGGTACATAACGTTACTTACAAGACTGAAACGTCTTGATTCTCTCACATAAGAGGTCTGTAGGAAAAAGCCCTGTATTCATCTGTTTTCTTAGATGGGGGAACAAGGAGTGGTCGATCATGGAGTGCTTGCCAGTTGATTGTGAGATGATTATACATCTACTAAAATTCAGCCACACAAATCAATGCCTATAATCTCTTTCTGTTTTAACGTTTGACAATCCTCCATTCACAGCAATGTCTGAAAAGTCACGTGATTTACATAAAATATGACCAGTCCCTGCCCACTTATTGACGTATGCCTAGTTAGCGCGGTCAAATGCCGCCCACTAACTCCAGGTCGAGGTAACGGGGATGCCAGGCAGGTAGCTAGCTAGTTAACTTTGTAGCCAGATTCATTCTTAAATTGTTCTTAACTACTTAGGGAGCAGTGGGGCACTAGCACTCCCGACACTACCCGGTGAAATGTGAGGTGCCAAATTCAAAATCCAAAAGTTGAATTATTAAACATTCATCAATATACAAGTGTTGCATAGTCATCAAAAGCTCTGCTTCTTGGCAATATCACAGCGTTGTCAGATTTCAAAAAGGCTTTATGGCGAAAGCACAACATTTTATTGTTTGAGGGTAGTACCTCCAATATTTCTGCATTAGCATAAATTCATAAACCATCGCGGTTCACACAAAACACATTTCACAGCGAAAACAAATCCCTTACCTTTTGAAGAACTTCTGCTGAGGGCTTTCCAAGTGTCCAACGAAGACATCCAATGGTTCTTTTGTTAGAAAAAGTCATTTATTATATCCATAAATATCCGTTTGGTTGGTGCGTTATGTTCAGAAAATCCAACGTCAAAATCACCCATTGAAACGTGAAGAGAACGCGTTCAAATATACCTATAAACCTTTCCTAAACAAATCAAATACTAGTTAAAATGCATCCTTAGCTATCCTTTTATGAATATTAGCGATAATATTTCACTCGGATGGTCACCTATACCTTATATAAGTAAAATAAAGTGGGGCGTTCCAGCCAGACTCGCGCCCGAGAAAACTTGTTGACATTTCAGGTCCCCATGCCATTTCCTGTACCTATTCGTTGTGTTTACTCCAATCTCTCTGAGTCTTTGTATATAGACTGCTGACATCAAGTGGAAGCCATAGGTACTGCAGTTTCAGTCCTGGTAACAAATGGATTCAATAGGGAGTGTGTCTAACAGAGCCAAAGGTCACTAGAAACTGATTTCCGGATGTTTTTTTCTCGGGTTTTCGCCTGATAAATGAGTTCTGTTATACTCACAGACATTATGTTAACACTTTTAGAAACTTCAGAGTGTTTCCTATCCAATAGTACTAATTATGTGCATATCCTATTTTCTGAGCCTGAGTGGCAGGCATTTTGCTTTGGGCACGCCAGACTCTCCAAAACCGTCACCTCACCTGCCGCTCCCTAAGAAGTTAAGTTAAGTTGTGTTAAGTTGCGTGGTCGACAGCAGCAATAATGAGTGAAGGGAAGGATACAAAAAAACAGAAAACGTATAATTTCCACAAGGAATGGGAGGAGGATAATTTTTTTGTCATGTCAAACTCAAAATGTGTGTGTCTCATCTGCCATAATCGCTATCCCAAAGAAAGGTAACATAGAACGACATTTTAAAACCACACACAAAACCCAGGAAAGAGATTTTCCAGCAAAGACTGAATTACGAAGAAGGAAGGTACAAGAACTAAAAAATCTACTGGCAGTGCAGCAGTCATATTTTCTGTGACCAAGGCCTGTTATCAAAGGGAAGGTGGCAACCTTATTATGGCTGCCATCAATGACATTCAGTTACGGTGACAAGAAGATGTGAGGGAATAGCGGAGAACCTCGAGGATCAACTGAAGAAGGATATTGACAACTGCAAGTGTCATTCTCTCCAGTTTGACAAGTCCACAGATATGGTTGATGTGGCACAGTTATGCATTTTCATCAGAATGGAATTTGACAACATGAGTACAAAGGAGGAACTACTCTCCATTTTGCCACTGAAAGGACATTAACTCAGGGAAAAAAAGAAACGTCCTCACTGTCAATTGCGTTTATTTTCAGCAAACTTAACATGTGTGAATATTTGTATGAACATAACAAGAATAAACATCTAAGACATAAACTGAATAAGTTCCACAGACATGTGACAAACAGAAATTAAATAATGTGTCCCTGAACAAAGGGGGGGGTGGTCAAAGTAACAGTCAGTATCTGGTGTGGCCACCAGCTGCATTAAGTACTGCAGTGCATCTCCTCCTCATGGACTGCACCAGATGTGCCAGTTCTTGCTGTGAGATGTTACCCCACTCTTCCACCAAGGCACCTGCAAGTTCCCGGACATTTCTGGGGGGAATGAACCCTAGCCCTCACCCTCCGATCCAACAGGTCCCAGACGTGCTCAATGGGATTGAGATCCAGGCTCTTCGCTGGCCATGGCAGAACACTGACATTCCTGTATTGCAGGAAATCACGCACAGAACGAGCAGTATGGCTGGTGGCATTGTCATGCTGGAGGGTCATGTCAGGATGAGCCTGCAGGAAGGGTACCACATGAGGGAGGAGGATGTCTTCCCTGTAACACACTGCGTTGAGATTGCCTGCAATGACAACAAGCTCAGTCCGATGATGCTGTGACACACCACCCCAGACCATGACGGACCCTCCACCTTCAAATCGATCCCGCTCCAGAGTACAGGCCTCGGTGTAATGCTCATTTCTTGGACGATAAACGTGAATCCGACCATCACCCCTGGTGAGACAAAACCGTGACTCGTCAGTGAAGAGCACTTTTTGCCAGTCCTGTCTGGTCCAGCAACGGTGGGTTTGTGCCCATATGCAACGTTGTTGCCGGTGATGTCTGGTGAGGACCTGCCTTACAACAGGCCTCAGTCCAGCCTCTCTCAGCCTATTGAGGACAGTCAAAGCACTGATGGAGGGATTGTGCGTTCCTGGTGTAACTCGGGTAGTTGTTGTTGCCATCCTGTACCTTTCCCGCAGGTGTGAAGTTTGGATGTACCGATCCTGTGCAGGTGTTGTTACACGTGGACTGCCACTGTGAGGACGATCAGCTGTCCGTCCTCTCTCCCTGTAGCGCTGTCTTAGGCGTCTCACAGTACGGACATTGCAATTTATTGCCCTAGTCGCATCTGCAGTTCTCATGCCTCCTTGCAGCATGCCTAAGGCACATTCACGCAGATGAGCAGGGACCCTGGGCATCTTTCTTTTGGTGTTTTTCAGAGTCAGTAGAAAGGCCTCTTTAGTGTCCTAAGTTTTCATAACTGTGACCTTAATTGCCTACCGTCTGTAAGCTGTTCGTGTCTTAACGACCGTTCCACAGGTGCATGTTCATTTAATTGTTTATGGTTCATTGAACAAGCATGGGAAACAGTGTTAAAAACCCTTTACAATGAAGATCTGTGAAGTTATTTGGATTTTTATGAATTATCTTTGATAACAGGGTCCTGAAAAAGGGACGTTTCTTTTTTTGCTGAGTTTACAAGGGGCAAAGATATTTTTCAAGCTTTTATGGAGTTTGCTGACAAATTCCAACTGCCTTTTTGTAAGCTTGTCTCCATTACTACCGATGGGGCACCTGCTATGGTAGGCCGCATTATTGGGTTCGTTGCATTGTGCGGGATGATTATTTCCCTGACTTTCTTAGTTATCACTGCGTAATTCATCAGCAAGCTTTGTGCGGGAAGATGTTAAACATGAAAGAGGTGCCTAGTTAGAAGTTTTTGGTTGTAGTTATTATAGGAATTTTGACGTGTCGACTATTTCTCTATACCATTTGTATTTCATATACCTTTGACTTTTGGATGTTCTTATAGGCACTTTAGGCTGGCAATACTAATCTCGGGAGTTGATAGGCTTGAAGTCATAAACAGCGCTGTGCTTCAATCATTGCTAAAAGCTGCTGGCAAACGGAGTAAAGTGCTGTTTTGAATGAATGCTTACGAGCCTGCTGCTGCCTACCTCCGCTTAGTCAGACTACACTATCAGATCATATACTTAATTATAATATAATAAACACACAGAAATACGAGCCTTGGGTCATTAATATGGTCAAATCCGGAAACTATCATTTCAAAAACAAAAAGTTCATTATTTCAGTGAAATACGGAACCGTTCCGTATTTTATCAAACGGGTGGCAACCCTAAGTCTAAATATCGCTGTTACATTGCACAACCTTCAATGTTATTTCATAATTATGTACAATTCTGGCAAATTAATTCCGGTCTTTGTTAGGAAGAAATGGTCTTCACACAGTTCGCAACGAGCCATGCGGCCCAAACTGTTGCATATACCCTGACTCTGCTTGCACTGAACGCAAGAGAAATTACTCAATTTCCCTAGTTAATAATGCCTGCTAACATGGATTTATTTTAACTAAAAATGCAGGTTTAAAAATATACTTCTGTGTATTGATTTTAAGAAAGGCATTGATGTTTATGGTTAGGTACATTTGTGCAACGATTGTGCTTTTTTCGTTAAATCATCACAGGAATGGCGAAGTTGAAGTAGGCTGTGATTCGATGATAAATTAACAGGCATTGATTATATACAACGCAGGACAAGCTAGTTAACCTAGTAATATCATCAACCATGTGTAGTTAACTAGTGATTATGTGAAGATTTGATTGTTTTTTATAAGATACGTTTAATGCTAGCTAGAAACTTACCTTGGCTCCTTGCAGCCACAAGGTCCTTTTGATGCTGCACTCGCGTAACAGGTGGTCAGCCTGCCACCCAGTCTCCGCGTGGATTGCAATGTAATTGGCCATAATCGGTGTCCAAAAAGTCAGATTACCGATTGTTATGAAAACTTGAAATGCCGATTTAATCGGTCGACCTCTACTAGGCATACGTCAATAAGTGGTCAGGGACTTGCCATATTTTATGTAAATCATAAATTCAGACATTGCTGTGAATGGAGGACTGTCGAACGTTAAAACAGAAAGAGATTATAGGCATTGATTTGTGTGGCTGACATCAAAACTATGAAATAACACATATGGAATCATTTAGTAACCAAAAAAGTGTTAAACAAATCAAAATATATTTTAGATCCTTCAAAGTAACCACCCTTTGCCTTGATGACAGCTTTGCACACTCTTAGCATTCTCTCAACCAGTTTCACCTGGAATGTCTTGAAGGAGTTCCCACACAGTGAAGGAATGAGCACTTGTTGGCTGCTTTTCCTTCACTCTGTGGTCCAACTCATCCCAAACCATCTCAAGTGGGATGAGGTCGGGTGATTGTGGGGGCCAGGTCATCTGATGCAACACTCCATCACTCTCCTTTTTGGTCAAATAGCCCTTACACAGCCTGGTGGTGTGTTTTGGGTCATTGTCCTGTTGAAAAACAAATTATGCGCAAAACCAGATGGGATTGCGTATCGCTGCAGAATGCTGTTGTTGCCATGCTGGTTAAGTGTGCCTTGAATTCTAAATAAATCAGACAGTGTCACCAGCAAAGCACCCCCACACCATTGCGACTCACACAGACACGGCAGTTGGAACCAAAAATCTCAAATTTGGACTCATCAGACCAAAGAACATATTTCCACCGGTCAAATGTCCATTGCTCGTGTTTCTTGGCCCAAGCAAGTTTCTTATTATTATTGGTGTCCTTGAGTAGTGGTTTCTTTGCAGCAATTCGACCATGAAGGCCTGATTCACACAGTCTCCCCTGAACAGTTGATGTTGATGTGTCTGTTATTTGAACTCTGTGAAGCATTTACTTGGGCTGCAATCTGAGGTGCAGTTATTTGCCGATTTCTGAGGCTGGTAACTCGAATGAACTTATCCTCTGCAGCAGAGGTAACTCTGGGTCTTCCTTTCCTGTGGCGGTCTTCATGAGAGCCAGTTTCATCATTAGCGCTTGATGGTTTTTGCCACAACACTTGAAGAAATTTTCTAAGTTCTTGACATTTTCCGGATTGACTGACCTTTGTCTTAAAGTAATGATGGACTGTCGTTTCTCTTTGCTTATTTGAGCTGTTCTTGCCTTAATAGTCCTATTTGGTAAAAGACCAAGATCTTCTGTATACCACCACTACCTTGTCACAAACTGATAGGCTCAAACGCATTAAGGAAAGAAATTCCACAAATGAACTTTTAACAAGGCACACCTGTTAATTGACATGCATTCCAGGTGACTACCTCATGAAGCTGGTTGAGAGAATACCAAGAGTGTGCAAAGTTGCCATCAAGGCAAACGGTGGCTATTTGAAGAATCTATAATATAAAATATATTTTTATTTAACACTTTTTTTTGTTTACTACATGATTCCATATGTGTTATTTCATAGTTTTGATGTCTTCACTGAAATTAAGGAAAGCCCCGCAATGAGCATGTGTGACCAAACTGGTACTGTATATCATGCTGAAACACTCCACCCTTAGGATTGTTCAGCATGTCAACCACCATTTCTACAGTAACATTTGTTTAGGTCCACTTACTACAGGTTCATCCATGTAAGCCCCATCAGTCCGCACTGTAGTTCTACCATTCTGTTTTATGGCCTCTGCATAATACATCATGACTGATCCTATATCTCTTAGCCTCTCTCTGTACCTTTCCCCCACAATTACAGCACTTAACCTTCGCATTGCTTCCACAGTCACCGTAATCATGTACCCCCCCACACTTGGCACATCTTTTCTTTCCTTTACACTGAGCAGCTACATGTCCTATTCTTTGGCATTTAAAACACCACAGTGCATATGGGACAAATTCTCTAACACGGAAACTAAGGAATCCTATCTGTACTTTTTCCGGGCAAGTATTTTTCAAACCTCAGCATCAATGATAAGCTTTCACTTCTTTGACCCTCTTTCCTACTGATCAACCTTTTGGCTTCAATCACTCTGCCTCCCTTCACATAGTCTTTAATATCGTCTATGGACATAGATATTGGGACCCCAGTGATGACTCCCCTCAATATGGCATAAGTACCAGGGACATGGCTTTTAATCTTCTTCAGAACGTTTTCAGAATCTTCTATTGCTGAGCCGGGCTACTACAAAATATTAAGCTTTTCCATTTTCAGAATCTTCTCTTGCTGAGCCGGGCTACTACAAAATATTAAGCTTTTCCATTTTCAGAATCTTCTCTTGCTGAGCCGGGCTACTACAAAATATTAAGCTTTTCCATTTTCAGAATCTTCTCTTGCTGAGCCGGGCTACTACAAAATATTAAGCTTTTCCATTTTCAGAATCTTCTCTTGCTGAGCCGGGCTACTACAAAATATTAACAATCTACCATTTCCACTGAACCAAGCTAATTTCACTTCACCTACCTGTAAGTGAGGCCCTGTGGACTCAAAACACTATCACCAATTTCTACTCCAACACATCATTGTTCTTGCTTCCTACCTTGGCCCTCTTTATGCTTTCTTTACTAGACACCACTGATTCCTGTATCATGATCACTCTTTCCACTACTGACCATTCCGGCCCATGACCCTCATCCTCCCGCTCCATACCATCAGAACTGACATATATATTGTTCGCATTCCAGCACAGCTGTTGCTTCACCAACTTTTTCTCCATTTCGTCTGCACAACTCGCCGCCATTTCCGACCTCCAACCGCGTCACCTCCAACCGGTTCCATGACCCTGTTCTTCTGTGGTATAATGCCGTTTGCAACAATTATATGTGCATTCCACCACCTACTTTACAGGTGGATAATAAAGAGCCGAAAAGGAAAAAATGCGGGGTAAAACATAAAATAAAAAAATCCGTACAAACTATCAATAATAAAATGTTTTAATCAGGTCCCTACACAAGCTCAGAAGGATCCTGTGATGGCAGGACATTTCCTGGTGACTGTAGTCCTTGCAGTGCTTTTGCCGTTAAGCCTTGGAGGCCCAAAAACGTATTGGCTGCAGATATGATGTCCAGCCTCTTGGACTTCTTGGACACTTGTGCAGTACAATTAATAACAGTAGCTATAAATGCTATAGAATCCACCTTCTTCACAATAAGTCTATCCAGATCACTTGATTGACGTATAACATTTGCAACTGGTTGTGGTGCATCCGCCATCATATCTTCTTCAGAACTGTGGCCTCTTGCCCCTTCAACTCTCTTCACCGCCTCCACAAAGGACATTTGCTGTACAGCCTTGATCCTTGACACCTTAACCGCTTTCACCCTAACAGGGCGCTCAGGGAATTCGGAAATATGATCCCCACCACAGTTGCAACATTTTACATTCACAGACTCTTCAATAACATATTCCTTCCATCTGCAAACACTTGACATATGGCCAAACTTTTTACACTTCTTGCATTTCATAACTTCAAAAGGGTTTCCCAAATAAACATCCTTATCCAAAAAACGTACTCCAACAAGCAACGATTCATCAGACTCATTTTCCACAACATTTTTAGACCTTTTTGTTCCATTCTTGGACTTCACTGTTGTCCACTCATCTTTCTCGTTAACTGTACTCGACGTGCTTTCAACTTCAAACTACACTTCTGCTTCAGCCATCTCCCCCACTCGATGACCCTGTTGTAGGAGGCACACTATTTTCACGCAATTTCGCCCAGTGGGCGGTGTTATATGTCAGAGATTGCCGTGCTATCTGGGATCCTTGGGACGTCCCTACCCCATTGAAGTTGACAAAGATGGTTAAGGTAAGGGTTATGTTTAGGGTAGGGACATCCCAATGATCCTGGATAGCAATGATGCAGCTTGTAGTCCTAAAAAACAGAAATTAATTACGTTCTTCTTCTTCAGTGGGGTTTTAGGGCGGACTACATCCCAAAAGTTGTATTGCCGCCTACTACTGGCTAAAAGGTGGGAACTCCAATTTAGAAAAAGGAAAAACTACAACTTTTAACCTCCTGAAAAACAAAATACAAAACAAAAGTAATCCTTGTTCATTCACACTTCATTCAGAGCCCGGATCTGCTCCAGCTAATACTTTGTGTAGCTCCTTTCCTGTAACATCCCTCAATCCCAACAATTGTTCAGCTGCAGATATATCATAAATCCTTACTATCACACAATAAAGAAAATCAATTATGGGTCAACATCTAAGTATTGCTTCCAGCTTTAATCAAAGCTCGGAACGCTTATTCTTGATCTGACTAAGTTCTAATCGTGCCCTCTTCTTTGCGAACAAGTGGAATCATGAACAGTGTTTTGTCTGTGTCCCCTGGATTTTCCTCACGATTTGCCTTTTTAGCAGCACGTTCACCACTCACTCTCTCAAACGGTTAACTCCGCCCTCTTGTGGCACAGGCCGGGGGCCTGAGTTGTAAAACAAACTTCCCCAGCTCGTAGTCGGCTCACTAAAGAAGTAGGCCAAACTAGAGCCGCTGCTGACAGTGTGTCTGCAAGATGCCGGACAAAAGACAATTTTAAACCGGCCCGCGACTCCTGCCATGTCCACAGATCCCACAGACAAACAAAAACCGACTGTCTGAGAATGAGTGAATTACTGGTAGTTGCTTATAGATACAGTGCATTCGGAAAGTATTCAGACCCCTGGACTTTTTCCCAAAAAAATTTAACGTTACATCCTTATTCAAAAATTTATTCAATTGTTTTTTTCCTCATCAATCTACACACAATACCCCATAATGAAAAAGCAAAGAAATGATGTATCACATTTACATAAGTATTCAGACCCTTTACTCACTACTTTGTTGAAGCACCTTTGGCAGCGATTACAGCCTCGAGTCTTCTTGGGTATGACGCTACAAGCTTGGCACAACTGTATTTGGGGAGTATCTCCCATTTTTCTCTGCAGATCCTCTCAAGCTCTCTCATGTTGGATGGGGAGTGTCGCTGCACAGCTATTTTCAGATCTCTCCAGAGATGTTAGATTGGTTTCAAGTCCGGGCTCTGGCTGGGCCACTCAAGGACATTCAGAGACTTGTCCCGATGCCACTCCTGTTTTGTCTTGGCTGTGTGCTTAGGGTCGTTGTCCTGTTGGAAGGTGAACCTTCACCCCAGTCTGAGCTCTGGAGCAGCTTTTCATTAAGCATCTCTCTGTACTTCGCGCTGTTCATTTTTCCCTCGACCCTGACTAGTCTCCCAGTCCCTGCCGCTGAAAAACATCCCCCCAGCATGATGCTGCCACCACCATATTTCACTATGTATGGTGCCAGGTTTCCTCCAGACGTGACGCTTGGCATTCAGAGAATCTTGTTTGTCATAGTCTGAGAGTCCTTTAGGTGCCTTTTGGCAAACTCTAAGCGGGCTGTCAGGTGCCTTTTACTGAGGAGTGGCTTCCGTCTGGCCACTCTACCATAAAGGCCTGATTGGTGGAGTGCTGCAGAGATGGTTGGCCTTCTGGAAGGTTCTCCCATTTCCAAAGAGGAACTCTGGAGCTCTGTCAGAGTGACCATCGGGTCCTTGGTCACCTCCCTGACCAAGGCCCTCTCCCCCGGTTTTTGCTCTAACATGCACTGTCAACTGTGGGACCTTATTTAGACAGGTGTGTCTTTCCAAATAATGTCCAATCAATTGAATTTACCACAGGTGGGCTCCAAACAAGTGGTAGAAACATCAAGGATGATCAATGGAAACAGGATTCCCCTGAGCTCAATTTCGAGTCTCATAGCAAAGGGTCTGAATACTTATGTAAATAAGGAATTTCTGTTTTTTATTTGTAATAAATTGGCAAAATTTAAAAAAAAAACGGTTTTTGCTTTGTCATTATGGGGTATTGTGTGTAGGTTAATGAGTAAGAAATTTTATCCATTTTAGAATAAGGCTGTAACGTAACAAAATGTGGAAAAAGTCAAGGGGTCTGAATAATTAGAGAGAGAGATACTATTCCTACCAAGTGGGTTAACCCTATTGGCACGAGGCATAGTGTGTTTGCCTTTCACGCTACTGACCTGGTTTTACTTCCTTGTACTGCCGTTTGCTACAATGGTGTCAGAAGTGGGATGGTGGCCATGCCGCAATCGGAACACACGGCTCGTACGTGCTGAGTCGTCGAAGCACAGGTGCTTGCATTTAAGTACAGAGGGGCAGTGTAGCAAACCTTGCTATATGAGCCACGTTACAATTCCCAGCAAATGGGTTAACCCTATTGGCACGATGTGTAGGGTGTTTGTCTATCACGCCCGCGACGCGAGTTGTATTACCTGCCCCACCGTTCGCTACAATGTACAATGGTTGTTCAGGATTAGGGGAACAACGTTTCTTTTCTTTTTGAATTACGTTGTTTGTTTGCTAACTAGCCTCACTTTTCAGAAAAAATAAATCTGTTATAAAGTTAATTACATTTGTATGGCCTTAGGGACAATACAAGTATCATGCCTACAACACCACAATGCAATGAATATTTGCATTATTGTTTTCAAGTGAGTACAATTCTAGTCTAGGCTGTAAACTGCAGTGAAAGTGTAATTTTGAATAATGGCACAAAAGCCCTGTTATTTGAATGTTTCATTCCATTTGGCCTGTTGTGGGTCTACTCTCGACAGATTTATAAAGTCTAGAAGGGCACAGTGCAGGACAGTCTGTATTTTTACTACTGATACCGATGTGCTGTCTGTTGCCGATCATCATTCTCCCAAGTCGTCCTATATAGTGCAGCCACATAGGCCTATGCTCCCAGCAGGCCCAGTTATTCATGAAAGCTGAACACCATTCTGCCTCCGATCCGAGCAGCTATTCCTTGACCTAGAACCTAACGCTTTAAAATAGTCAAAATATTTGTTGTTTACCTTTTTTATGTGTAGCATAAACACAACCAGTCAAAATGTTTTCATCTGATTAGACTACTTCAGAAGTCTCCTGTAGGCTACCTGCACATGTTAATCCACTCTAATATGATTCTAGCATCCAAACTGTGGACCAGCCATTCGATAAATGGAAAGCGACATTTGTTACACCAAAAAGTTTGACGTTCGTGAATTGTCAAGCCAAACCTTCAATACTGAGTAGGGAGTGATGTATTTTCTTTTTGTCGAGATAGAGTATGTCAATTTGATTGTGGTGTTGAAAACGCAAACCATGAAGAAGCGCTCAAAGTTGGTAATCGGTATGCAGTTATGCGTTGCTTATGGTTGTTGTGGTGCATTGGCACAAAAACCTGATGGTGGAAAATTGTTGCATATATTTTATATAATTATAAATATAGCATCAACATTTTGAAAATCGGATTTCCCCCTAGCTGATTATTGTCTGCAGCCGGCTCTGTTCAAAGTGTAATGAGACAGGCAGCAAGAGTGAGGTCGTCAGTGGTGGTCGGCGAACCCTCAATCATCTGGCTTGTAGCCCTGTGTGGCATTGACTGTGCCACAAAACCATGCTGAAATGGTCAAGTCGATACCCTCGTTTATAAACACAGGGTTGCTACAGCTTTTGTTATTTGTGGTGGTAATCATTATTTTTGAGTTAATTCTGAGGGGGGAGCGTTTGCAATTGTTTTACATTACAAGGGAAGGATCATGTGAAAATATTTTTTACATTGGAGAGGGTGGTGAATTTTTGTGGTGCATTTTTGGCTCCAGCCGAGCTTTCCCTTAGGGGTATAACATTACAATAGTATAGCTGTGTTTGTAGATCATCTGAGGTGAATGAACTTACAGCAGCCAAGGTGATAATGGAATTTTAAAGTTTAATTAATTGTATAGAAATGCAGCAAATGAGCTTCAACTTTCCAAATCCAAGTTACAACCCTGATTATCAGTCAGTTATGAATTATGAAGCCTTTGTGCTTTATGTGCTTGTTTTGATTACACAAATGCTTCAAAATACTGAAAAAGTGACGTCTGTAAAAGAAAAGCGCTCTACAAATGTAATTTATTATTATTGTTAGCTGATGAAGATTATCTCATAGAACAAAACATATAAGATCTCCTAAGCCTGTGTTTCCACAGACCTTATTTTCGGCGTTTATCCAAAAACCCTCCGAAACCCCATTCATTTCCCCATAGGCTTTGGCCAATGTTAGGTTCTTATTTTTCAGAGTAAATAACTCACGGACACTAGAGAAGCTTTAACCAAGTTTAATTCTTCCCAAAGGTTTTGTACAGCTGTAATTCAGACAACCCAACATTTCTCCCATCACAGATATATACGTATATCCCACTTAAGACACTCCTCCTTCTCTCCAATCCTTACATCTTATGTTTCTACAGGAAGAGGGTAACAGGATACTAAACCCTTATTACTTCCTTAAGGGGATCTGACCTCACATCCTGACATCAACCCCTCCTTCACCTAATCCACAGATGTCCATCTGTCTCTCCTATAGCAACACGTTGCTCTCCTCCCGTCCACCCAACACATTCCAAAGCCATCTGTCTTTATACAGAGAACCATTAACTTTTGACATAAAACCCAGTCTCTTTCACTCTTTATATTCTATGCTTCTTCTCTATCATTTATTTAATATCTCAATGTTCAAAATGTTGAATCCAACACCAACGAGCCATGGCGGAGTTAGCCTTCGTTGGTGCTTACAAAAAGGCGCCATTACTATTGCTCTCTATGCCGCTTTCATGTGCTAGTCAGAACTAGGACATTTCCGACTTGCTAACTGGTTGAACGCGGTACAACCAGTTAGCAAGTCGGAAATTTGTGAGGTTCCTAGTTCCGACTAGCACGTGAACGCGGCATTAATCCCAGTCAGTAAATTGCTAGACATAGGCAAATTGATGTAGGCCCACTTCTTTCATTCAATCTGTCTCAAGTAACCGAATGTCACAAACATGAGTAAAGATTTGTTTAATTTAACCTTTATTTATCCAGGAAGTCCCATTGAGGTCAGAAGACCTCTTTTACAAGGGAGACCTGGCCAAGAAGGCAGCTCAATAAAAACACATACAGTATATTAAACACATGGCAGTGCATACACAGCATAGCAAAACATAAAATAAACTATCATAATGTATGTTCTATCATATTCATACAGGTATACTATCACACTCAAATGGCAAATATTCAGATGAGTCCCAAAGAGGAGCTGTTGGAGAGATTCCTGGATTATGCTTCCAGAGGAGACCTGGCAAAAGTCTCTGGGATGATCTCTCATTCCAGCTTTTTGGTCAATGAAAGTGGGGAGAATGGCTGGACTGCGTTGATGCTAGCTGCAAGGAATGGACACACTGATATTGTAGACAACCTACTTTCAAATGGGTAAATATCAAAACATACTGAACAAAAATTACATGGATACATGAGATTATTACAACTGTTTTACATTGTCTAAATATGACTTTCTAAGTAAGTAAGTGACAACTATTACTCCATTTTGTATGTTTTTGTTGTCACAGGAGATTGAAGGTCTATTAGGATAAAATCATGTTTCAAACAAGTAATGATGCTCTCATGGAATGTCATTCCTTTAACACTACAGATATATCATAGAAATCAAGTTATTTTTGTATTTGAAAATGGCATGGGATGCGTTTGTTTGTTTATGTTTTTATGGTGGCCCACTTTGATTATTCACATCTTAGAGAGTGTGCCTTTAAATGTCTAAACATATGGTTAAAATAATACCAGGTGTGTATTCATTAGTGCACACTGTAGCAAAACGTTTCCCAATGGAAAAAGTTTTGTAATGAAAACGAGCGTTTCTATTATACAAATTCAGGTATATCCCTCCCCATTTCGTCCTGTTTGCTTCCATTTGGTTCCTAGTGAATACACCCTAGGTTAATTACCTGATAACAGATGATTAACCGTGTAAACATAAAGATAACACCCTAATTAGTTGTACTGATCACACTTCTCTTTCCCTCAAGGTGTGATATGTTTTTAGTCAATAAATCTGCTCAAACTGCCTATGACATTGCCAAATTCTGGGGACACCGACATATTGCCAGGTTGTTGGCAAAGACTGAGAACAAATGTCAACAGATTCTACCCAGCGACAGAATGGAAGAGCATGAAAACTACTTCAACAGAGAAGTTTTCAACAGAATGAGTGAAAAGAGGCCTGACAGCAAGTGGCTGGAAGAAAAACAGTCTTCTCCAGACACAGTGTTCATCTTGTTCTTTAACTTGAACCCTCTTGTGTCTGCTTCCGAGGAGAACAACACAGCCCATCCAGGTATAAAACTGTGTAGACTTGATGCAAGCTCGGTTAATAAAGAACTACTTCAAAAATCTGGAACAACAGTCATCTTCCTCGGGGTAGAGAAGCAGAGAAACCCCTCATCCTCTCCTCCAACAAAAGGGAATGAACCCACTGCTTGGTTTGCTCTCAATACTGATGACAATCCCATGGATCATCTCCAACTCACCAATCCAAATAGCTTCTTCCTCAAGCCACCCATGCCAGGTCTTCTGAAACTTAGTGAGGCTGAGGCTGGTGAGTATTTCTCTGGGAGGTTCTTCATCAAATATTATTTAAACAGCATACAAAATGTGGACTTTCTAACCCCCCCCCCCCCCCCC
>QNTS01001053.1:30037-126438 GCA_003317085.1 Hucho hucho | reverse complement strand
AACCCCCCCCCCCCCCTCCAAAAAATTATGATCCCTTTTCCCCTCAGGAATCATTGCTCAAGCCAGCTCTGTCCTCGCTTGGCACAACCGATACAGCTTCTGCCCAACATGTGGGAGTAACACCAAAGTGGAGGAAGGAGGCTATAAGAGGACCTGCTTAAACGAAGACTGCAGAAGCCGACAAGGCATCCACAACACTTGTTACCCACGAGTTGGTAAAGAGCCTCCTGTTTTTGTGTTTGTTCATTGAAACTGAACTACTGCATGGTTTTTCTCTTAATCATTATTCTAATGTTCTAACCTCAATATCAGGTCAAAATGATCTGACTTATGTTATGTGTCATGTTATCCATGCAGATCCTGTGGTGATCATGTTGGTCATTCACCCAGATGGCAACCAATGCTTATTGGGCCGAAAGAAGACTTTTCCTGCTGGGATGTTTTCATGTCTTGCTGGATTCATTGAACCAGGTAGTTGATCTCAACACACTAAACAAAACACTTAACATTTACTCTGATTTGGCGTGTGCAGATAGATACCAGTGACATCTCTCTATGCAGGTGAGGCCATTGAGGATGCAGTAAGGAGAGAGACTGTGGAGGAGAGTGGGGTCAAAGTGGGTCCTGTTCAGTATGTGTCCTGTCAGCCCTGGCC
Source organism: Hucho hucho (assembly GCA_003317085.1). NCBI lineage: Eukaryota > Metazoa > Chordata > Actinopteri > Salmoniformes > Salmonidae > Hucho > Hucho hucho. Next base: position 125,783 of record QNTS01001053.1, on the reverse strand, counting down.
AATGCCCTCCTCACTAATGATTGGTTGCCTGGCTGTTGCCATGTCAACAGACATCAAAGTCGATGAAAAAGAAATTGAAGAGGCTCGTTGGTTTACACGGCAACAGGTAAATGCTAGTTTTCCTAATCTGTGATTTACCTGTTATAACATAGGCCTAGATAGAAAAGAAACATCACCTGAATGTAATAAAGAGAAGATTGAAATCATGTAAACGAACTTGTATTATTACAATGTATTAACTCAGTGCTATGTCTGTGTAATGCAGGTTATAGATGTCATTGTCAAGGCAACAAAACCAGCCTTTATCATGCCACCAAGACAGGCCATTGCACATCAGCTGTTGAAACATTGGATTGGTATGAGCTCAAATCTTTAAACCTAATGAAGGGCACTTCTCCAGGATGGATTACACCACTAAATGTAATGTATAATGAAATACAATAGAAAAATCAATGAATGAATTATAAAAACATTCTCATGTCTGATTTTCCATCCAATCAAAGGTATTAAGGTATTATCACATTTAAGACATTTTAATGGTTGTGTAAAATTGGCATAAAGTGATCAAAGTAGATTTGATTTTATTTCCACTATTCTACTGTGCCTTAGATATGAACACAACCAATCTATACTTTTATATGGAATACTTTTTCATCATTGCAGTATTTTAATTGGATAAAAGTATGTCAAGAAAAAGTAGGCATTTTAAAGGGATAATCGACCCCCAGAAAAAAATGAAACTCCTGTCAATTTTGTGAAAGCCTGTGAAAGCCTATGTTCTATCAGTGAGTACAATAAAAATCTTCCCCATGATTTAACTTCTAAGTGGTCCGTCTGTGAAATCGTGTAGGAACGTATCATAGCTACATGGTTCTCGTCACTGGAGATAACACACTATCACACTTCATAACAAAAAAAATACCTGCACTCCAGATCGCCAAATCAGCCAATAGATGGTATGTGCTTACTTGTCAGATCTATCAGTTTTATATGGTCATTACAAAGTATATACACTGCTTAAAAATAAAGGAGTGGTTCTGCAGGTGGTGACCACAGACCACTTCTCAGTTCCTATGCTTCCTGGCTGATGTTTTGGTCACTTTTGAATGCTGGCGGTGCTTTCACTCTAGTGGTAGCATGAGACAGAGTCTACAACCCACACAAGTGGCTCAGGTAGTGCAGCTCATCCAGGATGGCACATCAATGCGAGCTGTGGCAAGAAGGTTTGCTGTGTCTGTCAGCGTAGTGTCCAGAGCATGGAGGCGCTACCAGGAGACAGGCCAGTACATCAGGAGACGTGGAGGAGGCCGTAGGAGGGCAACAACCCAGAAGCAGGACCGCTACCTCCGCCTTTGTGCAAGGAGGAGCAGGAGGAGCACTGCCAGAGCCCTGCAAAATGACCTCCAGCAGGCCACAAATGTGCATGTGTCTGCTCAAACGGTCAGAAACAGACTCCATGAGGGTGGTATGAGGGCCCGACGTCCACAGGTGGGGGTTGTGCTTACAGCCCAACACCGTGCAGGACGTTTGGCATTTGCCAGAGAACACCAAGATTGGCAAATTCGCCATTGGCGCCCTGTGCTCTTCACAGATGAAAGCAGGTTCACACTGAGCACATGTGACAGACGTGACAGAGTCTGGAGACGCCGTGGAGAACGTTCTGCTGCCTGCAACATCCTCCAGCATGACCGGTTTGGCGGTGGGTCAGTCATGGTGTGGGGTGGCATTTCTTTGGGGGGCCGCACAGCCCTCCATGTGCTCGCCAGAGGTAGCCTGACTGCCATTAGGTACCGAGATGAGATCCTCAGACCCCTTGTGAGACCATATGCTGGTGCGGTTGGCCCTGGGTTCCTCCAAATGCAAGACAATGCTAGACCTCATGTGGCTGGAGTGTGTCAGCAGTTCCTGCAAGAGGAAGGCATTGATGCTATGGACTGGCCCGCCCGTTCCCCAGACCTGAATCCAATTGAGCACATCTGGGACATCATGTCTCGCTCCATCCACCAACGCCACGTTGCACCACAGACTGTCCAGGAGTTGGCGGATGCTTTAGTCCAGGTCTGGGAGGAGATCCCTCAGGAGACCATCCGCCACCTCATCAGGAGCATGCCCAGGCGTTGTAGGGAGGTCATACAGGCACATGGAGGCCACACACACTACTGAGCCTCATTTTGACTTGTTTTAAGGACATTACATCAAAGTTGGATCAGCCTGTAGTGTGGTTTTCCACTTTAATTTTGAGTGTGACTCCAAATCCAGACCTCCATGGGTTGATACATTTGATTTCCATTGATAATTTTTGTGTAATTTTGTTGTCAGCACATTCAACTATGTAAAGAAAAAAGTATTGAATAAGATTATTTCATTCATTCAGATCTAGGATGTGTTATTTTAGTGTTCCCTTTATTTTTTTGAGCAGTGTATTTAAATCTAAACAGTGTACCAAATTATTGAACTCAGTTTTTCGAGTATCATCTCGCAATGCGCCCTTTGTGTCTGGGAAACATTGTTGTTGCCATAGCAACATACTATCCACTGCTTTGGGCAGAGGCGAACTGCAAGTTGAACTCTGTGACATGGACTCCTAAATTGATAGTGCAGTTTGTTTAGGTGATTTTACAGTTAGCTAGCTACTTCACATGCTGATATTGACTTTGGTATTATTGTGTCTACCTGCGTTTGCTAACTAGCTAGCCCAGAGAGAGCATTGGGTTGTGTAGTCAACTTGAGCTGCAACAGATTTCCACAATGAGTTTCACATGTTGCTACCAACCTTCTAATAAAAATTAAAAATAAAAGAAATCACAAGATATTGTTTTCACATATAAGTTGTTTAACACTGTTAATCATAGGAATTAGTGGTTTTATCATAAAAACAGCGGCCATCTCCATCGGCGCCATTATCACGATTTGATTCATATAAATATAAATAACATTTAAAAAATAATTTTAAAAAATATGACAATTCTAGTGCAATTGTATTCACTCAGAAAAAAATCAATGATTCAGGAAGATGTTATTATTTTTGTTATTCACTATGGATGTCTTGACAAGATGATTAAATTCAATCAAAAATATTTGTAATTTTGGTATAGATTTCTGGAATTTTTGTTTGTATAAAGTATTTGCCAACAATAATTTAAAAAATGCACAATCATTTCAATGGTCTTGTTATCATTGCAATAGTAACATATTCTTCATGTCAAAAACATAGGTGGTGTTCAAAAAGTATTCTGCAAGGTTATTCCAAAAATCTATCACAGATTTACATTCATAGAACAAGTGTTCACCTTCTTTTTAGCAGAAAATGCAGATATAAACAAATGTGGACAACCTAGAATTACATGGATATATCTTATGTAGAGTCTTCAAGCAAGCTTTTTTCCAGACAATGTCAGGAATAAGCATGTTCCAGAAAATGTTTCCTCTAGGTGTAAATTGTTTCTGTGAATGGAAAATGTGTCTTGTGTATTTGTTACAACAAGATTTCTCAAGTAAGCCCACGCCTTCCAAACTGAGTTCTGGATAAGCTCTGTGATCATCACCAAAGCTAAGATGAGTTTTCATTAGTGTAGTTAGACCACTGGGAATGGTTTTGATCACAGAAATAAACTCTCTGAAAGGTATTGGAAACTCATTCAATGTTATAAATTGTTCATATGAAAGAATATTTCCCCTGTTGTCAAATACATATTGTACATGCAGTCAATTAGGGCTTGCAGTTGCGTCACAAATCACCCAGCAACCGCACCAAGCGTCATTCTGAAATTCCTCCAATCGTCTACATGGCTTGCTGCATTTTGCTTACACCTGAAACTTTGACCATTATTTTGTTTTTCTAATTTTCAAATGCTAACATGTAAGTTATGTTAGCTAACTTTACATACTCTATAGCTAAAGTAGCTAGCCATGTGAATTCAATGTCACCAGCTTGCTAACTTCATTTTAGCTAACGTTAGTTAGCTATCTTGATGTATTTATCATTGTTACTCCAAATGCATTTGTAGTTCGGTACAGTAGGTAGCTAGCAAACAGCCATGGAAGAGGGTGAAATGATTAGCTATCACTTCCAGCTGTCAAAGAAGGGAGAGTAGGCTACTGTTACCCTGGATATGGCAGGTAACTTTGGGAGGACATTATGAAACTATTCCCCAGTTCCAGTCCCTAGTGAGAAAAACTGAGGATATAGCCACATCTCTGTTTCTTTGTAATGTTTTCTGTCCTCAGATACAGTATAGAGAGCTGTCAAACCCTGCTGGGTGTGCAGGCTTCTATTCCAGCCCAGCACTAACACACCTGATTCAATGAATCAGTACCTCCTGCATCAAAGCACCCCCACAACATGATGCTGCCACCCCCGTGCTTCACGGTTGGGATGGTGTTCTTCGGCTTGCAAGCCTCACCCTTTTTCCTCCAAACATAACGATGGTCATTATGGCCAAACAGTTATATTTTTGTTTCATCAGACCAGAGGACATTTCTCCAAAAAGTATGATCTTTGTCCCCATGTGCAGTTGCAAGCCGTAGTCTGGCTTTTTTATGGCAGTTTTGGAGCAGTGGCTTCATTCTTGCTGAGCGGCCTTTCAGGTTATGTCGATATAGGACTCGTTTTACTGTGGATATAGATACTTTTGTACCTGTTTCCTCCAGCATCTTCACAGGGTCCTTTGCTGTTGTTCTTGGATTGATTTGCACTTTTTGCACCAAAGTACGTTCATCTCTAGGAGACAGAACGTGTCTCCTTCCTGAGCGGTATGACGGCTGTGTGGTCCTATGGTGTTTATACTTGCATACTATTGTTTGTACAGATGAACGTGGAACCTTCAGGCGTTTAGAAATTGCTCCCAAGGATGAACCAGACTGAGGTCTTGGCTGATTTCTTTTGATTTTCCCATGACTTCAAGCAAAGAGGCACTGAGTTTGAAGGTAGGCCTTGAAATAAATCCACAGGTACACCTCCAATTGACTCAAATTATGTCGATTAGCCTATCAGAAGCTTCTAAAGCCATGACACCATTTTCTGGAATTTTCCAAGCTGTTTAAAGGCACAGTCAACTTAGTGTATGCAAACCTCTGACCCACTGGAATTGTGATACAGTGAATTATAAGTGAAATAATCGGTCTGTAAACAATTGTTGGAAAAATGACTTGTGTCATACACAAAGTAGATGTCCTAACCGACTTGACAAAACTATAGTTTGTTAACAATTGTGGAGTGGTTCAAAACCAAGTTTTAATGACTCCAACCTAAGTGAAAGTAAACTTACGACTTCAACTGTATATTTTGTGAGTGTGTGTGCGTTGTTACGGGCAGTAACTTAGGTCTGGAACAGCAATCCCCAACCCGGACATCCGCTGCCCATTCTTGTGGTGGACTACTCTGTTGGCAGAAAGCCTACCAGGGTAAACAACCATAGGAGGACCGCAATGGCGATCACCAACCAGGACATCCCCTGGCCATTCTTGTGGTTGTTCGCAGCTTTCAGAAAGCCTATCAGGGTAAACCACCAGAGGTTGACCGCAATGATAATCCACAACCAGGACACAACCAGGATAATCCACAACCAGGACATTATGGTGGTGTGCAACTTGCAGGATCATTATGAACGTTATGAAATGGTAGGAACCTATGAAAAGGAGACCAAAACATGCCGGGTTGCTCCGGCGTGTAAAGTGGTCCTAGCTGTACACTGAATAATCAATCATTGAGACCAATCTACGTGCAGCGCGAGCTGTATACGTGACAAATGGTTTAAAACTACAACACCAGAAATGGTAAGACCCTCTGAAACTCTCGAGTGAAGAAGATAAAGACTACACCGGAACATTCAGTCTGCAGCTGTTTAAGTACTGTTAGTCTAGTAAACTTGACCAAAGACCACCGCATGAGGAACACCTGAAGGATCCAGTCAAACAAACACTCACAAACAAAGAAGCCTACTACAACTACAAAAGACATTGTGGCCTCTGGTGGATAAACCAGAGACTTCTGTCGAACTACTCCCAATAGACGGACCAGGTGATTCCAACAGAGAGACGACAAAGACATACAAGCGTAAATAAGTGTTGCATTTCTAAATCCGAATGAGTTAAGGTGCTAAATATCCATATTTACGATGAGCGTATTTTCCACATGTATGAACAATAAGCCTACTCTTTCTCTCCCGCTCTTTCTTTCCCCACCCATTTCCTTGTGTAACAAGCCGTCATATCGGGTTAGTCCACTAGGGACTTTTCATTGCATTATGTTAGTCATCAATTCAACCTATACTGTGTGGGTTTCTGTATTTATGTGTGATTATTTAGTTAGTTAGTAAATAAATAATTAAGCCAATTTGTGAATCGATGATTCATCATTTAGGTTAGGGTTCGGGCAGATTCACGAAGTCAACGATGTCAGAATGAGATTGAGGTAATCATTAATAATGAACTTTTATTGATGTAAGAGATAGTTATATCTTTAGAGTTTAAGTCGGGAAATAGAATCTTGTTAAATAAGTTTTCCTGTGGTTTCCCAACATGATTAATGTAATCACGTAATAATTAAACATAGTTAATTGATTTCATAAAATAACAGTCATCACATTAACAGTAGTCCCGTCACAACAGTATACATTATTCACACTCACTGACACTCCAACACACATAACATGCACACACATTTTTACTGACTACACAACCACACTCACATACGATCTTGATTTATGCTGCTTCTCCTCTGTTTATCATACATCCTGATGCCTAGTTACCTTACCACTATACATACTGTATCTACTTCTATCACTCCAGTGTCCCTGCACATTGTAAATATGGTACTGGAACTGACCCTGTATATATCTTGTTACTTTCTCCTGTTCTGTTATTGCTTGTTTTTATTTCTCATGTTTTTTTCTACCTTATATTTTTTGTACTACATTGATATTGATTACTGCATTGCTGGGTTTAGCGCTCGCAAGAAAGGCATTTCACTGTACTTTTCATGTGACTTTAAAACTTTAAACTTAACTGAAACCTGAAAGCCCGGAGTCTTCTCTTACTCAGCCCTAAATGAGGCCTGCCCACCTGGTTACAGAATCATGAGAATCAAAAGTATGTGGACACCCCTTCAAATTAGTGGATTTGTCTATTTCGGCCACACACGTTGCTGACAGGTGTATAAAATCACATGGGAGCACACAGCCATGCAATCTCCATAGACAAACATTGGCAGTAGAATGGCTGTACTGAAGAGCTCAGTGACTTTCAAATGGCAGCATCATAGGATGCCACCTTTTCAACAAGTCAGTTTGTCAAATTTCTACCCCATCAACTGTAAGTGCTGTTATTGTGAAGTGGAAACGTCTAGGAGCAACAATGGCTCAGCCGCGAAGTGGTAGGCCACACAAGCTCACAGAACGGGACCGCCAAGTGCTGATGCGCGTAACATGTAAAAATCATCTGTCCTCGGTTGCAACACTCACTACCGAGTTCCTCTGGAACACAGCATGTGAGCGGAGTTGAGTGGTTGGAAATCCCCCTCATCACTCATGGAGCAGTGCTTGCCCACCGCATCACAGAAAAAAAGAATACTGCTCCAAATTCGCTTCATTTATTAAAATCACAATTTAACCAACACCCATCTATTTTTGTCACTACCTGGACCGACCATTTGGTTTTGAAGTATTGAAACAAAACCATATGGATTTGAATGAAAAGTATTTGAATAAACATGAAAAGGTGAATGTAAGAAGCGCACATAATTTCAAATCGGCTACATGTCATATTAAACAGCATATAAACACTCTAAATAGTCAGGACCCATACAGGGAGCCTAAAATGAATTACTTAAGCTATATTATTTCCATTTATTCAAGACTATAGCCTAAAAATAAATACATTGAAGAATTTGCGAGTGCAACACAATAGGCTGGTAGGGACATAAAGCGCTCAGCATTTAAACATTTATTTGTATTAAATCTTTATAGTCTATAAATTGCGCATATAGGCTGTGACTTACAGTTAAATACAAATTAAATGAAAAATGACTGATTAGTGCCTTTGTATTCATTTTTATAATTCATTTTTAGAAACACGAGTTTGCCCAGTCTGTGGCTAAAGGCTGATGCGATGGCACCTGAAGAGCAGGCCAGCAGCGGAGAATATCCTCTCCTCACTTGCAGAGACACTGGGGATGCTAAAGAGAGATGCATAGTTGTTTTTTTATTTTTCTATAGCTAGGCCTTTTGGCCACTCCCTTGCTCTTGGTCCTCATCTTTGTAAGTCACCTTGATTTAGAAACTGTGTTCTATCAGTTTCTTTATGAAAATATTTAGCAAACTCCATGAGAGTAGTTAAAGCAGCACACAAGTACACTACAAATGCATGCTGGGCCAGGCATGTCCTGTGCTCGTGATGTGAGTGCTACTGGAGTGAAATTGGGGTGGGCGACACTCCAGCTTTTGGGAATCTCACAAAAGTAAAATTGGGCACGCTCCTCTCCAGCTCCGCTCACGTACTCTGCTCTGGAAGCAACGGTATTCATAGCCGAGTAGCCGCACAGAAGCCTAAGATCACCATGTGCATGGCAAAGCGTCGGCTGGAATGGTGTAAAGCTCGCCGCCATTGGACTCTAGAGCAGTGGAAACGCGTTCTCTGGAGTGATGAATAACGCTTCACCATCTTGCAGTCCGACGGATGAATGTGGGTTTGGCGCATGCCAGGAGAACGCTACCTGCCCCAATGCATAGTGCCAACTGTAAAGTTTGGTGGAGGAGGAATAATGGTCTAGGGCTGTTTTTCATTGTTCGGCTAGGCCCCTTAGTTCCAGTGAAGGGAAATCTTAACGCTTCAGCATACAATGACATTCTAGATGACTCTGTGCTTCCAACTTTGTGGCAACAGTTTGGGGAAGGCCCTTTCCTGTTTCATCATGACAATGTCCCCATTCACAAAGCGAGGGCCATACAGAAATGGTTTGCCAAGATCGGTGTGGAAGAACTTGACTGGCCTGACCTCAACCCCATCGAACACCTTTGGGATGAATTGGAACGCCGACTGCGAGCCAGACCTAATCGACCAACATTAGTGCCAAACCTCACTAATGCTTGTGGCTGAATGGAAGCAAGTCCCGCAACAATGTTCCAGCATCTAGTGGAAAACCTTCCCAGAAGAGTGGAGCCTGTTATAGCAGCAAAGGGGGTACCAACTCCACATTGGAATGAGATGTTCGATGAACAGGTGTCCACATACTTTGGAGTTAGCTATCATGCACCAAGCTGAACTGAAACTGTCCCCTCTGCCCCTGCCTGAATTGTGCTCTTTTGAATGTCTCGACGTAAAATCGAAATCCCCCCCTACTACATGACTGTGCTTCTAGTTTATCGGCCTCCTAAACCTAACCCATCCTTTAACCCTGAAATCTCTGATCTGCTCACATTCCTCTGTTTCATCTGCTTTGCGTGGTTGCCATGACGCTGTAAGGAAGCCTAAACAGAGAGCTCTATTTTAGATGTTTTTGTTTGGTTTTTAAATCAGCTTTTTTGTTTTTGATAAGTCATTGAGTTGTTGATTGGACATATCTGGTTGTTTTTACCCAAGGAGTTGCATAACTGATGGCAGGTTGACTCGTCTGGTTTTGCTAGGTAGCTAGCTAGCTGGCTGGCTGGCTAAAGTTTGCATTTAAGAGATGTATCTCAGCACCGACTTCTTGATCAATGAGACCTGACTGCATTATGAAAATGGCTCTTAGTGAGGATGACTTCTGCTCTGGACTGATGTGTGGTGTGCTTTTTTGGATTGTAGCATCAGCAGAGGCATCACCCATGTGGATGCTACACGTTAGTTGTGGAGGAGTGTGAAGCCCAGGCTACAGAGCGAATGAGCTGAGGACGACATCAGGGCCAGCAAGCCAACCCCATCACCTGGCATCACAGGCTACAAAGAGGCTGAGGATAACATCAGAGCCGGCAAGCCAACTGCATCACCATCATCTGGCATCGCATGTCCTCACCATCATCAAATCATTATGTAACTAGTTTAGGAGACTGAGATGGCTGATCTACTGAGGGAGTCATACTCTATGGCTGTGACAATGTCGTCCTTTGTTTTGTTATATGTATTACCCAAGTATGCCTAGTAGGCAAGGTCTACTGTGTAGCCTAGGCCTACTATGTTGTTTGTTTACATTTATTTAAGAGTACCACAATGGAAATACGTTTTCAAATGTTTTTTTTGTGTGTCATCTTCAATGATTTTAAATGCATTATCCACATGTGTGATTGTATTGTGTTTACATAGATAGATAAATAGATATATTTATTTGACAATCTATCCACCTCAACCAACATTGTGATTCTAGGAGACTATCTTGACCTGAAGCAACTTGTTGATACCCCCATGCACACCCGTAGGCACATACTTGACCTGGTCATCACTGACTCCGCCCCATCAACAACATGCAGGTCTATGACCTTGGTGTGTCTTCACCACAAGGTTGTTGCACTGGACTTGACATTTCCTCCCGCTCTAACCAAGTCCAAGCATCTCATGTGTTTCTGGAACTGGTAAAGAATTGACCAGGCTGTCAGAGATCATCTTGACACTATCACCTCCAGCTTTTTCGCCAGTGGATGAAACTGTGGCGTTTTACAACCAATCCCTGAGCAGTGTGCTTGACCTCCACGCCCCCATAAAAACACAGGATGACGCATTCGCTCACTCACCTCCCTGGTTTACTCTAGAAATTAGATACATGAAATCCACTGGATGCATACTGGAGCGTTGTCTTAGAAACTCGGGCCTCACCGTCCACAAACTGGCCTTCCAAAAGCACCAAAGGGCCTATTCCAAGGCCCTGAAAGAGGCACGGTCTACGTTCTATTCCAATCTCAATAAAAATCCTGGAAACACAAAGCACCTGTTTTCCACCATAAACCATATTTTGAAACCCCAGTGCCCATCGAGAGAATGGAATAGCAGTGTAACATAGGTCAGCAACATCAGATCTCTTCTCCAGCTCTACTACTCCGTCTCCTCTGGCCCTCACTGCCACCTCAGCCTCTCTCCTGCTTCCTTGAAGTCACCTAGGGAGGTATTGAGAAAACTCTCTCGATAATAAAAACCTGCTCCTGTACATTGGATCCTATTCCAACAGCCCTGCTCAAATCATGCACCCTGTACTCAGCCCTCTGATAACCCAGATTGTTAACCATTCCCACCAATCTGGCAGTGTCCCACCTGCATTTGAGACCACTGTCATCAGCCCCCTTTTTGAAGAAGCCCACCCTTTTTCTATTTAACTTTTATTTGATGCTCTGAGATTATTCTGTACAAATGAACGGTATTTACAAATGTAATAAATTATTGTATTATTATTTACTCAAGAACAACTAAAGATGTACTAATAGCCTACCTGATTAACTCAGATGATTTTTACTGCAAGGTATGTAGGTAACATAGAACTGCAATACACAGAACAGGGCCCGGTTTCCCAAAAGCATCTTAAGGCTAAATTCATCCTTAGAACCTTCGTAGGAGCATCGTTAAATCTCTGAGCGGTATCCCAAAACCATCGTTATTAACGTTGCACTTGAAAACGCTCGTAATCTAACGCTTGCTTCAGACTACTCGAAGAACAGCTAAGTGCCTTGTTAATGCTTTACTTGCCCTTTATAAATAGATGATCTCCGCTAAACATAAAATCACATGGTTTATCCGTATCTCTGTGACCACTGACACCATCAGAACAAAGTTCACTACAAATACAAAGTTGCCAATGTATTTGCAATTGATAAAAACAAGTGACATAAAAAAAGATGCTTCAACTGTAATCCGAGATGAATATAGAAACAGTAGGCTATAGGTCTATTTCAATCATAACGAAATACATGTCATGTTAAATCGAGTTCTATTTCGCTACTTATAGGCTACTGTCTGTAATTTGTGTCAATATATACTGAACAAAAATATGATTGCAACATGCAACAATTTAAAATATTTTACTGAGTTACAGTTCATTAGGAAATCAGTCAATTGAAATAAATTCATTAGCCAAGCCAATCAGAATGAGTTATTTTTTCCACATAAAAGGGCTTTATTAAAGACAGAAATACCACTCGATACCCCCCTTTCTGTGCGTATGGAAAATTTCGGGGATTTTTTATTTCAATTTTTTATTTGGAACAAACACTACATGTTGCGTTTATATTTTTGTTCAGTGTATTTCATGACGTGTAGCCTAACGTGCGCAATGTGCCAAATCAGTGATTTAATGCATTTTTATTGGGTAAGCATTAGAAAAAGACACCTAAATATTTGCAGAGGTAGGCGGTAATATCTCTCTAGGAGCTGATCCGTCGTCAGCATCGTGAAATAATTATGTTAAGGTAAGATTTGAATGGATAAAGCTGACAGCAGCGCTCCCTTTCTTTCGATCCTATCAGTATCAACACATGATCCAACAACGCACTTAGCAACCGTTCTCTCTGAATGGCGTTTTGGGAAACGCATGTTACATCTTCGGCGGTCGTAGGAAAGATACATCGTTAAAACACCCGTAAACCTAAGTTCCATCGCTATCGGGGAAACCAGACCCAAGAGCAATAAATATTTCGAATGCAGTATTTGAAAAGTATTTACTATGAAGTTGGCGCCTCTCAGAATGTTCTTCCGTATGACAAGACATAACTGCAATATAAGTATTTCAGTAAAACAAATGCTATATTAAGTGCAAATGGAAATTAGACTTATTAGTATCCTTACTTTGGATAAGAAAAAAAACAGTTTCCAACACCAAACAGCTTATGATTACAGCTTCCAGATAAAACATCTACTGTAACATGAAGGAAATATAACGGTGTAAATGCACTTACCATGGGAAACGGTTAATAGGCAAGTAACTATCCAGAAATGGTTTACCCTGTGCACTGTAAATGCAAAAAAACATGCAAATAATTAAAAAAACATGCAAATAATTACATTAATTGGGAAATTCAAAGTTGCAAACATGCAAGCATCAACTATTTTTACTCACTGTCAGTAGAAAAACTATACTTAGTGACTTACATAATAAAAAGTCCATTCTGAGTAATATTCTGTGACAAAGTTTAGCCAGTGAAGTAGGAAGGCAGTAGCTGAGGTTTTATAGAGGATATTACTCCATATCTGTGAGTCCTAACATCCATACCATATCTACTAGAGCATCAAGCTCTTGCGTCACAACAGAAACACTAAAACATTTCACAAGACTACAAAGAACATGCAGATTGGGTTTTATTGTTGTTGTGCATATATGCCATTGACTGTTATTGACGTATAGTCAGTGGTGTAAAGTACTTTAAGTAAAAATACTTTAAAGTACTACTTAAGTAAGTTTTCTGGGGTATCTGTACTTTACTATTTACTATTTATAGTTACTTTACTACATTCCTAAAGAAAATAATGTACTTTTTACTCCATACATTTTCCCTGACACCCAAAACTACTTGTTACATTTTGAATGCTCCTTAGCAGGACTGGAAAATAGTCTAATGCACGCACTTATCAAGAGAACATCCCTGGTCATCCCTACTGTGTCACACCCTGATCAGTTTCACCTGTCCTCCTTATTGTCTCCACCCCCTCCAGGTGTCGCTTGTTTTCCCCAGTGTATTTATCCCTGTATTTCCTGTCTCTCTGTGCCAGTTCATCTGCATGTTTCCAAGTCAACCAGCGGTTTTCCCTTCTCCTGCTTTTTGTGGTCTCCTTTATCTAGTCCTCCTTTATCTAGTCCTCCCGGTTTTGACCCTTGCCTGTTTCTGGACTTTGTACCCGCCTGCCTAAACATTCTGCCTGCCTTGACCACTCTGTACCTCCTGGACTGTGAACTGGTTTTGACCTTTTTGCCTGTCCATGACCATTCTCTTGCCTACCCCTTTGGATTAATAAACATTGTAAGACTCCAACCATCTGCCTCCTGTGTCTGCATTTGGGGTTTGCCTTGTGCCTTGATATACTGCCTCTGATCTGGCGGACTAAATAAGCACAAATGCTTCATTTTGTAACTTATGTCTGAGTGTTGGAGTGTGGCCGTAAATAAAAAAAACAAGAAAATGGTACCGTCTGGTTTGCTTAATATGAGGGATTAGAAATTATTTATACTTTTACTTTTGATACTTCACTATATTTTAGCAATTACATTTACTTTTGGTACTGAAGTATATTTAAAACCAAATACTTTGACTTTTACTCAAGTAGTATTTTACTGGGTGACTCACTTTTACTAGTCATTTTATATTAAGGTATCTTAATATAGTATGGCAATTGGGTACTTTTCCCACTACTGTGTATAGTACAGGGAATTTCTTAGGTATGCGCAAAGCGTTTTAGTTGCAACTTTTAAACTTTTCTCCAGCTATTCAACTTGTTTTCAATATAAACTGAACAAAAAGATAAACGCAACATGCAAGAATTTCAAAGATTTTACTGAGTTACAGTTCATATAAGGAAATCAGCCAATTTAAATAAATAGGCCCTAATCTATGATTTCACATGACTGGGAATACAGATATGCATCAGTTGGTCACAGTTGAGTCACATTTGTTTTCTGAGTGACTCGTTATTTTAGTAATTCGATTGATCTGCTGTCCTCAAATTCTACAGCAGGATTTAAAGATTCTGTATTGTCAGTCCGTCAGCTGGTGGCCGAACAGCCTCCGCAGAAGTGAGTTTGTGTTTATACAGGACATACCGCCCCCTCCTACCGTCAACCAATCATGCCAATGTGGAGCTATATGGAGCCCTCTGCATTGTTACAATTTGAGAGGCACACGGCGATGCGGTACAGTGCTTGATTTGGCCTCTACATGCCTCCGGAGTGTCACACCCTCCAGCTGAACCTCCCATCACTAGTAGTGAATGAAGCAAGTGTTCAAAACCCTTCATCTTGGGACGACGGGGGGAGCAGGGATGCAAAATTCAATCATAACACACTAATTATACCATTTAGCTAAAAAAGAAGTGAAGATTTACAAATTATCCAATGGATTATGTGAATTTTCTGGTCAAAAAAAGTGGAGGTGCAAAAACGTAAGTTTGCACCCCCTAATTTACTTTGCTCCATGGCTCAGGCGGTAAAGTGTAGGCTATGCCTAAAAGGTCCTTGCTATCCGGGATCCTTAGGACATCCCAACTCAGACCTTACCCATTTTTTATTTAAACTTTAATGGGGTAAGTTAAGGGTTAAGGTTCGCGAA
Organism: Hucho hucho; assembly: GCA_003317085.1. Classification (NCBI taxonomy): domain Eukaryota; kingdom Metazoa; phylum Chordata; class Actinopteri; order Salmoniformes; family Salmonidae; genus Hucho; species Hucho hucho. The sequence goes on along the minus strand of QNTS01001053.1, from coordinate 110,574 downwards.
AAGTCACGACTCGCAAAGAAGAAGAACTTTGCAGGTGTATCTGATTCATAAACAATGACAGGCTGGTGGGCGGTAACAAGTCACATAATAAGTTGCATAAATTACCTCTGTGTGCAATAATAGTGTTTAATATGATTTTTGAATGACTACCTCATTTCTGTACCCCCCACACAATTATCTGTAGGTCCCTCATTCAAGCAGTGAATTTCAAACAGATCCAGCCACAAAGACCAGGGAGGTTTTGTAATGCCTCGCAAAGGGCACCTATTGGTGCATGGGTAAAAAATAAAAAAGCCACTATTTATTGTTGACCTCAGCGGGTTTTGCCTGGCGAATAGCCTACATAAATGAGCTGCAATATTCAAAGTAAATTAAACCAAATTAAATGCATCTTGAAAGACTCCCCTGGTCTCCTGAAGTCCTCCTTGCTGTCTCTTTTCTCTTTAAAAAAATCTCTGTTTGTGCTCATCTCTTTCTCTCTTTTTTTTGCATAGAAGCCTATAGTAGCTATAGTACATGTTTGGGAGCATACAGTGAGGGAAAAAAGTATTTGATCCCCTGCTGATTTTGTACGTTTGCCCACTGACAAAGAAATGATAAGTCTATAATTTTAATGGTAGGTTTATTTGAACAGTGAGAGGCAGAATAACAACAAAAAAATCCAGAAAAACGCATGTGAAAAAATGTTATAAATGGAATTGCATTTTAATGAGGGAAATAAGTATTTGACCCCCTCTCAATCAGAAAGATTTCTGGCTCCCAGGTGTCTTTTATATAGGTAACGAGCTGAGATTAGGAGCACACTCTTAAAGGGAGTGCTCCTAATCTCAGTTTGTTACCTGTATAAAAGACACCTGTCCACAGAAGCAATCAATCAATCAGATTCCAAACTCTCCACCATGGCCAAGACCAAAAAGCTCTCCAAGGATGTCAGGGACAAGATTGTAGACCTACACAAGGCTGGAATGGGCTACAAGACCATCGCCAAGCAGCTTGGTGAGAAGGTGACAACAGTTGGTGCGATTATTCGCAAATGGAAGAAACACAAAAGAACTGTCAATCTCCCTCGTGCCTGGGGCTCCATGCAAGATCTCACCTCGTGGAGTTGCAATGATCATGAGAACGGTGAGGAATCAGCCCAGAACTACACGGGAGGATCTTGTCAATGATCTCAAGGCAGCTGGGACCATAGTCACCAAAAAAATTTACATAAGTATTCAGACCCTTTACTCAGTACTTTGTTGAAGCACATTAGTCAACGATTACAGCCTTGAGTCTTCTTGGGTATGACGCTACAAGCTTGGCACACCTGTTTTTGGGGATTTTCTCCCGTTCTTCTCTGCAGATCCGCTCAAGCTCTGTAAGGTTGGATGGGGAACGTCGCTGCAGTTATTTTTAGGTCCCTCCAGAGATGTTTAGTCAGATTCAAGTCTGGGCTCTGGCTGGGCCACTCAAGGACATTCAGAGACTTGTCCCGAAGCCACTCCTGCGTTGTCTTGGCTGTGTGCTTATGGTCGTTGTTCTGTTGGAAGGTGAACCTTCACCCCAGTCTGAGGTCCTGAATGCTCTGGAGCAGGTTTTCATCAAGGATCTCTCTGTACTTTGCTCTGTTCATCTTTCTCTCGACCCTAACTAGTCTCTCAGTCCCTGCCGCTGAAAAACATCCCCACAGCATGATGCTGCCACCACCATGCTTCACTGTAGGGATGGTACCAGGTTTCTTCCAGACGTGACGCTTGGCCTTCAGGCCAAAGAGTTCAAACTTGGTTTCATCAGACCAGATAATCTTTTTTCTCATGGTCTGAGAGTCCTTTAGGTGCCTTTTGGCAAACTCCAAGCAGGCTGTCATGTGCCTTTTACTGAAGTGGCTTCCGTATGGCCACTTTAGCATAAGGGTCTGATTGGTGGAGTGCTGCAGAGATGGTTGTCCTTCCGGAACGTTCTCCCATCTCCAAAGAGAAACTCTTGGGCTCTGTAAGAGTGACCATCGAGTTCTTGGTCACCTCCCTAACCAAGGCCATTCTCCCCCGATTGCTCAGTTTGGCCGGGTGGCCAGCTATAGGAAGACTTCTTCCATTTAAGAATGATGGTGGCCACTGTGTTCTTGGAGACCTTCAATGCTGCAGACATTTGTTGGTACCCTTCCCCAGATCAGTGCCTCGACACAATCCTGTCTCGGAGCTCTACGGACAATTGCGTCGACCTCATGGCTTGGTTTTTGCGCTGACATGCACTGTCAACCGTGGGACCTTATATAGCCAGGTGTGTGCCTTTCCAAATCATGTCCAATCAATTGAATTTACCACAGGTGGACTCCAGTCAAGTTGTAGAAACATTTCAAGGATGATCAATGGAAACAGGATGCACCTGAACTTAATTTCGAGTCTCATAGCAAAGGGTCTGAATAAGTTATTTCTGTTTTTTATTTTGTATAAATTTGCAAAAAAATCTAAAAACCTGTTTTCGCTTTGTCGTTATGGGGTATTGTGTGTACATTGATGAGGGAAAACATTCATTTAATCCATCTTAGAATAAAGTTGTAACGTAACAAAATGTGGAAAAAGTCAAGGGGTCTGAATACTTTCTGAATGCACTGAACATTACATTTACTGTACTTTTCGCTGCATTTGTTGATAACGAAATCTGAAAATACTCTATGTGCAACTTATGACAAAAAAATGACAGAGGTTTGAATGAGAGGACTAACTGGTGTCTTTAAGTGGCAAAACACCTCTCCAAAGTGTTCACAGTTCTAAGTAATTATAATGCACTTTTATGACTCAAAGAAAAGTCTTCAACTATAAGGTGCTTTTTTGAGCTCTCCTATATGTGTCGTTGGAACACAACCCTGCATCCGCACCGTCACACAATTACCATTGTTTGTTTATGCAATCCAAAAACGGCTCATTATAAATCGCAATCTGGGTCAGGTGGGCATCATTTGAAAGCTTGTTCTTTGTTCTTGTTGCCAACATGACTAGCTAAGTTATAAAATACAAGCTGTAAATCGTAAATTATAAAGTATTTTATATGTAATGTATTTTTAATTTAATATCGTCAGCTAATGGGACTCCTAATAAATCAAACAAAAAAATATCAATCTTACAGTGCTAGGTTTTCACAAGGCAGGACCGCTGAGTGCTGAAAATCGTATGTTGTTGGTTGCAACACTCACTGCCGGGTTCCAAACTGCCTCTGGAAGCAATGTCAGCACAAGAACTGTTCGTCTTGAGCATGAAATGGGTTTCCATGGCTGAGCAGCCGCACACAAGCCTAAGATCACCATGCCCAATGCCAAGCGTCGGCTAGAGTGGTGTAAAGCTCGCCACCATTGGACTCAGGAGCAGTGAAAACGGTTCTCCCCATTAAGCAACTGGTCGGAGTCAGGGGCCGAGCCTTTTCTGTTCTCTACTCCTCCCGTTACGGCGTCTGAGATGCCTTAGCCTCCCACCATTAGCTCTGACAAATTGAAAACCATAGTCATTGGCGACTGCATTACCCGCAGTATTAGACTTAAAACGCATCATCCAGTAATCATACACTGTTTACCAGGGGACAGGGCTACCGACGTTAAGGCTAATCTGAAGATGGTCCTGGCTAAAGCTAAAACAGGCGAGTGTAAATTTTCTACTTTTAAACTCGGACAAAACAGAGATGCTAGTTCTAGGTCCCAAGAAACAAAGAGATCTTCTGTTGAATCTGACAAGTCGTCTCAAATAAAACTGTGAAGTACTTCGGCGTTACTCTTGACCCTGATCTCTCTTTTGATGAACATATCAAGACTGTTTCAAGGTCCGCTTTTTTCCATCTATGTAACATTTCAAAAATCAGAAACGTTCTGTCCAAAAACGATGCATAAAAATGTATCGATGCTTTTGTCACTTCTAGGTTAGACTACTGCAATGCTCTACTTTCCGGCTACCTGGATAAAGCACTAAATAAACTTCAGTTAGTGCTAAACACGGCTGATAGAATCTTGACTAGAACCAAAAATGTGATCATATTACTCCAGTGCTAGCGTCTCTACACTGGCTTCCTGTTAAGGCAAGGGCTGATTTCAAGATTTTACTGCTAACCTACAAAGCATTACATGGGCTTGCTCCTACCTATCTGTCCGATTTGGTCCTGCCGTACATACCTACACGTATGCTACGGTCACAAGACGCAGGCCTCCTTACTGTCCCTAGAATTTCTAAGAAAACCACTGGAAGCAGGGCTTTCTCCTATAGAGCTCCATTTTTATGGAATGGTCTGCCTATCCATGTGAGAGACGCAGACTCGGTCTCAACCTTCAAGTCTTTATTGAAGACTCATCTCTTCAGTAGGTCCTATGATTGAGTGTAGTCTGGCCCAGGAGTGTGAAGGTGAACGGAAAGGCACTGGAGCAACGAACCAACCTTGCTGTCTCTGCCTGGCCGGTTCCCCTCTCTCCACTGGGATTATCTGCCTCAAACCCTATTACAGGGGCTGAGTCACTGGCTTACTGGTGCTCTTCCAAGCCGTCCCTAGGAGGGGTGCGTCACTTGAGTGGGTTGAGTCACTGACGTGATCTTCCTGTCCGGGTTGGCGCCCCCCCTTGGGTTGTGCCGTGGCGGAGATCTTCGTGGGCTATACTCGGCCTTGTCTCAGGATGGTAAATTGGTGGTTGAAGATATCCCTCTAGTGATGTAGGGGCTGTGCTTTGGCAAAGTGGGTGGGGTTATATCCTGCCTGTTTAGCACTGTCCTGGGGTATCGTCGGACGGGGCCACAGTGTCTCCCGACCCCTGCTGTCTCAGCCTCCAGTATTTATGCTGCAATAGTTTGTGTCGGGGGCTTGCCTTCTAGGCAGAGTTCCTCTGTCCAGTGTCTGTGTTCTTTTGCCCATCTTAATCTTTTCTTTTTATGGTCCAGTCTGAGATATGGCTTTTTCTTTGCATCTCTGCCTAGAAGGCCAGCCTCCCGGAGTCTCCTCTTCACTGTTGACGTTGAGACTGGTGTTTGGCGGGTACTATTTAGTGAAGCTGCCAGTTGAGGGCTTGTGAGGCATCTGTTTCTCAAACTAGACACACTAATGTACTTGTCCTCTTGTTCAATTGTGCACCGGGGCCTCCCACTCCTCTTTCTATTCTGGTTAGAGCCCGTTTGCGCTGTTCTGTGAAGGGAATAGTACACAGCGTTGTACGAGATCTTCATGGAATAGCCTTCATTTCTCAGAACAAGAATAGACTGACGAGTTTCAGAAGAAAGTGCTTTGTATTCGAACCCACAAATGCTGATGCTTCAGATACTCAACTAGTCTAAAGAAGGCCAGTTTTATTGCTTCTTTAATCACCAGGACAGTTTTCAGCTGTGCTAACATAATTGCAAAAGGGTTTTCTAATGATCAATTATCTAATCCAAGTTTATAATTTTAAAAGGCTAACACAACGTGCCATTGGATGGTTGCTGATGGTTGCTGACAATGGGCCTCTGTACGCCTATGTAGATAATCCATAAAAAATCTGCCGTTTTCAGATACAATAGGCATTTACAACATCAATTTGATGTTATTTCAATGGACAAAACATGTCCTTTTCTTTCAAAAACAAGGACATTTCTAAGTGACCATAAACTTTTGAACGGTAGTGTAAATATCAAACCACTGTCAGAATACCTTAGTATTTCTTAAGTTTAACTTGTAGCAAATATAAAATACATTCGGCACAAAACGCTGATAACAGTGTACAAATTTATCTAATTAGCTACAGTTGAAACCGGTTTATGAATTACAGCGTACATCAGCTGACTAACTGGAGCTGGCTAGCAACTGCTACAGCATCAAATCAAATTGTATTTGTCACGTGCACTGAATACAACCGGTGTAGCCCTTACAGTGAGGCGTTGCTGGATCGAATCCCTGAGCTGACAACATAAAAATCTGTCATCTTGGCCCTGAATATGGCAGTTAACCCACTGTTCCCCAGTTAACCCACTGTTCCCTTAACTGACTTGCCTAGTTAAATAAAAGGTTAAAATAAAAGCCAACAATGCAGTTTTAGGAAAAATAAGTGTTAAGTAAAAAAATGTAATAACATAGTTAAAGAGCAGCAGTAAAATAACAGTAGCGAGGGGGTTGACAACAATGCAAATAGTCAGGGTAGCCATTTGATTACCCGTTCAGGAGTCTTATGGCTCAGGAGTAGAAGATGTTAAGAAGCCTCCTGGACCTAGTCTTGGCGCTCCGGTACTGCTTGCCGTGCGGTAGCAGAGAGAACAGTCTATGACTTGGGTGGCTGGAATCTTTGACAATTTTTAGGGCCTTCCTCTGACACCGCCTGGTATAGAGGTCCTGGATGGCAGGAAGCTTGCCCCATTCATGTACTGGGCCATCGGAGGCCGAGCAGTTGCCATACCAGGCAGTGATGCAAACAGTCAGGATGCTCTCGATGGTGCAGCTGTGGAACTTGAGGATCTTAGGACCCGAGGGGGAATAGGCTTTGTCGTGCTCTCTTTTTATTTTTATTGAACATTTATTTAGGCAAGACAGTTAATCTACAGGATTGGTGTGTCCCCCTCGGGACGGTTGAGCTAACGTAGGCTAATGTGATTAGCAAGAGGTTGTAAGTAACAAGAACATTTCCCAGGACATAGACATATCTGATATTGGCAGAAAGCTTAAATTATTGTTAATATAACTGCACTGTCCAATTTACAGTAGCTATTACAGTGAAATAATACCATGCCATTGTTTGAAGAGAGTGTACTGTTAACCAATTAGGCACATTTGGGCAGTATTTATACAAAGTTTTGAACAGAAATGCAATGGTTCATTGGATCAGTCTAAAACTTAGCAAATACACTGCTGCCATCTAGTGGCCAAAATCTAAACTGTGCCTGGGCTGGAATAATACATTATGGCCCTTCTCTTGCATTTTTTTTAAATATGCATGTTTTTTTCTTTGTATTATCTTTTACCAGATCTAATGTGTTATATTCTCCAACATTCATTTCACATTTCCACAAAGGTCCTGAATTACAGGCAGTTAGTTTTGGGCATGTCATTTTAGGCAAAAATTTGAACAAATAAATCCAATCCTTAAGAGGTAAGAACAAATTCTTATTTCCAATAACGGCCTACCCTGGCCAAACCTGGACGACGCTGGGCCCATTGTGCGCCGGCCTATGGGACTCCCAATCATGGCCGAATGTGATACAGCCAGGATTCGAACCAGGGACTGTAGTGACGCCTCTTGCACAGATGCAGTGCCTTAGACTGCTGCGCCACTCAGGAGCCAGCTCTTCACAACTGGCTTGGTGTGTTTATACCATGATAGTTCGTTGGTGATGTGAACATCAAGGAACTTGAAGCTCTCAACCTGCTCCACTACAGCCCCGTCGATGAGAATGGGTGCGTGCTCGGTCCTCCTTTTCCTGTAGTCTACGATCATCTCCTTTGGTCTTGGTCATGTTGAGGGAGAGGTTGTTGTCCTGGCACCACACCGCCAGGTCTCTGACCTCCTCCCTATAGGCTGTCTCATCGTTATCTGTGATCAGGCCAACCACTGTTGTGTCATCGGCAAACTTTGGCATTTGTTATACTAGCTTGAAAGATTGTGACTTGTACTCGTCGGGAATGTTAAATGTCAATTAGCTAGCTAGTTTCTAACATAACAGCTTCCTAGTTATCTGTAGCCATCTGATTATGTTGACAATTGTGTAGGTAGTGTGTTATTGAACACGTTGAGAAGTAATTACCAACATTGTCCAAATCTATTTTGACTGCAGCTTTCTTCTTCGTTGAGAAAAAGACATGTAAATTAAAAGAAACGGACAGGGACCAATGGCGAGCATCAATGGGTGTAACTTGACATAAAAAAATGCCGATATCAGAAAACGCCCCGAATTGCGGTCTGCAATTACACTCTTCTCGTTTATTGCTCTGTGAGTGTAATTCGTCTTCTTCACCACAAGGCGGTTGGTGTGTAATAAATGGTGGCATAAGAACTCCCTTAATACCCCGTATGTTATTGTTGTAGGCCAGCTAGCTACAGCGCTTCGTCGCCGGTAAGATTCTGCCGCACCGAGGGATTTTAATCCACTCTGATTCCCCTCAGTTAATACTCTGTTCGCCTGTTTACGAGACTTTGGTTTTATATATTTTACCATGATTAGAAAGTAGATAGTTAGGTCATTAGTTCTGAATTTTAGAGTCATCACTTTGCCGGGACAGGAGCAGCTAACAATAGTCAGCCAGCTAACTAGTTAGCTAGTCAATTTAGCTAATACAATTTTTTTTTTTTTAGATCAAGGCGTCGATTGATACCACGGCTGTCATGGAAGACAAATCTTTTACGAAGGAATTAGATCAATGGATCGAACAACTAAACGAGTGTAAACAACTTACGGAGAATCAAGTCAGGAGTCTCTGTGAGAAGGTAACTAAACGCAATTTGTTAGATTAGAGATGAAATTATTCTTCGAGATTAGTTGGCTAGTTTAACGTTAGCTATGCTAGCTACCTATTGTTAGCTAACTAACAGTAGCCAGCTAGCTTCAAAGCATACGTGCTAACGATTTAGCTAGATAGCTCTCGTTAGCATGAATTGGGCCTAACCATTCAGCTAGCCAAACTGAAGCCTACAGGGAATGACTAAACTATCCAGATTAACACCAAGATGACTAACCACAGTTAACGTACTTATTCAAGACGCCCTTCAATCCAATCAATATTTTTGGATGTGCAAGGCTAGTTATCTAATCAACGATTTCGCTGGCAGGACAGGGTTTTCTGTTAATGATCAAGCGAAATGTACATATTGTCATTTTGTATGTTTTGTTTTCAGGCCAAGGAAATCCTTACCAAAGAATCAAATGTGCAGAAAGTGCGATGTCCGGTCACAGTTTGTGGGGATGTTCATGGGCAGTTCCATGACCTCATGGAACTCTTCAAGATTGGGGGGAAATCTCCTGACACCAATTACCTGTTCATGGGGGATTACGTGGATAGAGGCTACTACTCAGTGGAAACTGTCACTCTTCTCGTCACATTAAAGGTATGTTTTTCACAACTCACTTTACACGAAGGTGCCAGGTGCACCAAGTTATGATGATAATTCACTGTTGCTCAAGTAGCTAAGACCTGTATATGATGACGGATTACTTTTGGTGAAATGTTACAGGTCCGGTACCAAGAACGAATCACAATTCTGCGAGGAAACCACGAAAGCAGGCAAATCACACAGGTGTATGGCTTCTATGACGAGTGCTTGAGGAAATACGGAAATGCCAACGTGTGGAAATCTTTCACAGACCTGTTTGACTATCTCCCACTAACTGCACTTGTAGATGAACAGGTATTTTTGTTTTGAGTTTCCATATTAAATCTGTATTTGTACAGTTTCAACAACTCAATATTTGAATAGTCAATGTTTAATGGAAGTGAGTATGTTCTATTTAAATCCACCACACTAACTGCTAATTTCTAATCCAAACTGTACTTTTATATTGCGAGATCTTCTGCCTACATGGAGGCCTCTCTCCTTCAATAGACACTCTTGATCACATACGGGCTCTGGACCGCTTGCAGGAGGTCCCACACGAGGTAGATATATTATGTTGCACAAAGCATAGGTGTCATTCTAAAAGTCTTTCATGGAGCACCAACATTAACTGTGTTCCTTTTATTTCAGGGTCCAATGTGTGACCTTCTGTGGTCAGACCCAGATGATCGTGGTGGCTGGGGCATCTCTCCAAGAGGTGCTGGCTACACCTTTGGTCAAGACATCTCTGAAACCTTCAACCATGCCAACGGACTCACCCTTGTGTCCCGTGCCCACCAATTGGTTATGGAGGTACAATTTAATTTGTTAATGTGTTTACATTTTCAATCAAAGTTTTATATTACTCTTGAGTTAGTATTCACAATTTCCCCACCTTGGGAGAAAACACAGGAGTTCAGACTGCCAGCAAAAAAAAAGCCCCCTTTTACATGTTGCTCATGCGTGCATTTCACACTACTTTGGGATTATGATTGGTTTGTGAGGCTCCTATGAATGTCATGCTTAATGTTTGTCATCGCAAATCAACTGGATTATACTTCAACCAGAAAGGTTATTTGGCTACTTTGCTTGTCTGTCTAAGCTTTAGCATTCTAGCTAACAGCGGCATTCAAAATAGGTATTTTGCAATGATCAACCAAATAATCTTAGTGACCATTCAATAAATAATCAAAACTTTAAAAGTATGACAACCCAAAAAATTCTGTATATCTAGGCAGAATTGAATGTGCGCAGATGGCGAACGGCATTTGGTTTCCCACACGGTGGCCATTGTACTTATGACGTGAATAGCGACTAAGTATTTCTTTGTAATTGTTATTACCAGGGATGTTTGGAGACCTGCCACATCATTAGGATTGGATATTATACGAGGGTGCAAACAATGCCTTATGACTGGTTCTTAATTGTTTTTCTTCAGGGATACAACTGGGGCCATGACAAAAATGTTGTCACCATTTTCAGTGCACCAAATTACTGCTATCGCTGTGGCAACCAGGCAGCCATAATGGAGCTGGATGATACACTCAAATATTCTTTGTAAGTATGAGGATTTCTAGTGACTTTCCTACTATTCAAATTGTGTAGATCAGAAATCCAATGTTTTTTTTTTTCCTCTGTTGCTCAACACTTCTCTGCAATCTGACCATATTTCTTTTCTCAATCCCCTTCAGCCTACAGTTCGATCCGGCTCCTCGACGCGGAGAGCCTCATGTGACTAGACGCACCCCTGACTACTTCCTGTAAATGTTTGAAGCCATCCTTGTTCAAGTACTCCACATCTAGATTTGAATATACTGTACAAGAGGGGTTTAATAAAATGCATTCTACAGAAGATAATGGTATAGAAAACCTACAAAATAAGAGCAAGATCCCCCTCTACAGTTTAGAAAATGCTGTCATAATGCTGTGCTGATAAACATTTACAATACATGTTTAAAAAATAAATTTTTATACATGTTTTAAAGTGATTGAAATATGAAAGTACCAACATGGACCAAAATGTGCCATAAAATCTTAAGACATGTAAAAACTTGCCTTTTTTTTTTTACTTCAATAGAATACTATTTGGCCAATGTTGCTACAGATTGTACACAAGATGTGATAACCAAATATTTTGTGGCCATTACAGGAAAGCCCCATACAAACTAGCCCATAAATTTAACTAACCTGTTCTTGTTGACACTTTCTTCATTCTCATTTCGGCATAATTTTTTTTTTTTTAACACTGTTTCCAGTTGGTTATATAAATAAAAAGGTAACAAAGATTGATTCCATGTTTCGTACCACTCTGGTTCCTCACCATCTTAACTGCTGCATATCTAGCATTTCCAAGCACCTTTGCAGGAACTAGTTGTTTCTAAAGTGTGACCAAAATAAAGCTACACACAGGCAAGAGGAATCTCACTTGACACAAAACATGAATGTAATATCTTACTGAATTCTCTAGTTCCTTTTTTTCTTCACTGAATTGAGAACGAAGAAAGTATCTCCAAGAACAGGTTAGTTAAATCTATGGGCTGGTTTGTATGGGGCTTTCCTGTAATGGACACAATCTTTGGTTGTACACCAGCTAATGTTATCTGTAGCTACTCAAACTGACTGTTATATTGCTAGATTGTAAATTTAGATTCCTAAAAGTAATTTAGCTTCTTAGGCCAAGTGGCATTCATAAAGCTGACTTGCTCTGCTGAACATCTCAGCAACCTTATAATTTGAATAAAGATAATGAACATCATTTAATGGTTCTCTTATTGTCAGTTATCACTCTGGTCAGCTTTACAGTTTCCTGTTTCAGTTAGTAATGAGGCTGGAATAAGGGTACTTGAGGGCTTTTTACACAGCCACACTGAGCTGGGGTAAGTTTCTCCAAATGATGACAAGGAAATTAAAATATATAATTTCACACGGAGGCTGACAAACTGTGCTGGCCCTACACTGTTTCCTGACTATCAAGTCACCTCACTGCTTTTTGGCTATACCCCTTTCTCCATTTATCTCAATCAAGGATTGTAGGAGTTGGCTTTGCTATATCCATGATTATAAGTACCAATCAAGTGCCTCGCTGGCAAAAGTGGAAATAAAAAATCCACTAGCAGGAACTAGCAAGCCCTGAGCACGGTTGTGGTAAAATGTCCTTTATCAGACTAGCCTTACGGCATAACGAAGAGGACATCAAAATAGCTACAGGGATGGATGTGCAGGAGTCAGGGCTTTGGGTCATGGGGTCAGGGATCCTGGGTGCCTCACCGTATGGTCTGGTGGGCAGCACAGCGGGGGTGGAGGTCAAGTGTCCGTAAGGGACCTTACCATTGAAGAGGCAGTGAAGTCGAAGGATTTTTATATCCAGGAGGGAGGGTCTTATAGCTTCTGAAGATCATCCTTACTGGCACCAGGTATAAGGGCAGATCCACATCACTGGAAGGCACACTTGCTTCTTCATTGTGTGGACCACCAAAGCTTCATTAGCGTTCGTCGCGCCTCCTGCATTAGTGTTCGTCGCACCTCCTGTACCTGTTCAGGGAAGCCAGTGATCCAACAATATTCCACAGTTCATACACACACACTAGGCTCACAGAATAGGTTATTTTACATACAAGTTTTGCTCAAAGCAGCCAACTAAAGTAATGTAGTTAACGTAAGTCCAATCACAAAGACTGGTCTGAGTGGTCTCAGTTTCATTCAGTAGTACAAAAACAATTCACATTGCATTTTATCATGGGCACAGAGTTTATATCAGTGATGTTTAAATTATTTATTGTTAACTTTGTTGTGTAGAGCTTACTTTTCTGGTAAATGCAGGATGGGAGAGACATCACTTCCAGCAGATCTCCTTGCTGAGGTGGCGTTCATCATGCACTGCTTCTCGTGGGGTGAACCTAATGTTCTGAAATCAAATATTAGTCACATGCACCGAATACCACAGGTGAAATGCTTACTTATGAGCCCCTAAACAAAAAAGCAGTTTAAAAAAATACAAATACAAATAAGAAATAAAAAGTAATTAAAGAACAGAGGTAAAATAACAATAGCGAGACTATATACAGGGGGGTACCGGTACAGAGTCAATGTGCGGGGGCACCGATTAGTCGAGGTAATATGTAGGTGGAGTTATTAAAGTGACTATGAATAGATAACAGAGTAGCAGCGGTGTAAAAGAGGGGTGGGGGGGCAATGCATATAGTCTGGGTAGCCATTTGATTAGATGTCAGGAGTCTTATGGCCTGGGTGTAGAAGCTGTTTAGAAGCCTCTTGGACCTAGACTTGGCGCTCTGGTACCACTTGCCGTGCAGTAGCAGAGAGAACAGTCTATGACTAGGGTGGCTGGAGTATTTGACAATTTTTAGGGCCTTCCTCTGACACCACCTGGTATGGAGGTCCTGGATGGCAAGGACGCTTGGCCCCAGTGATGTACTGGGCCGTACGCACTACCCTCTGTAGTGCCTTGTGGTCGGAGGCCAAGCAGTTGCCATACCAGGCAGTGATGCAACCCGTCAGGATGCTCTCGATGGTGCAGCTATAGAACCTTTTGAGGATCTGAGGACCCATGCCAAATCTTTTCAGTCTCCTGAGGGGGAATAGGTTTTGTTGTGCCCTCTTCACGACTGTCTTTGTGTGCTTGGACCATGTTAGTTTGTTGGTGATGTGGACAACAAGGAACTTGAAGCTCTCAACCTGCTCCACTACAGTTTACAGTTTAGCTCGTCTGGTAGGCTCGTGTCACTGGGCAGCTCTTGGCTGTGCTTCCCTTTGTAGTCTGTAATGGTTTTAAAGCCCTGCCACATCCGACGAGCGTCAGAGCCGGTGTAGTACGATTCGATTTTAGTCCTTTAGTGACACTTTTCCTGTTTATGGTTCGTCGGAGGATACAGTGGGATTTCTTATAACCTTCCAAGTTAGAGTCCCGCTCCTTGAAGGCGGCAGCTCCTGTAATCCAGGCTTCTGGTTGGGGTATGTACGTACGGTCACTGTGGGAATAATGTCGTCGATGCACTTATTGATGAAGCCAATGACTGAGGTGGTGTACTCCTCAATGCCATCGGAGGAATCCCGGAACATATTCCAGTCTGTGCTAGCAAAACAGTCCTGTAGCTTAGCATCTGCTTCATCTGACCACTTTTTTATTGATTGAGTCACGGGTGCTTCCTGCTTTAATTTTTGCTTGTAAGCAGGAATCAAGAGTATAGAATTATGGTCAGATTTGCAAAATGGGGGGCGAGTTAGAGCTTTGTATGCGTCTCTGTTTAGAGTAAAGGTGGTCCAGAGTTTTTTCCTCTGGTTGCACATTTAACATGCTGATAGAAATTTGGTTAGACGGATTTAAGTATCCCTGCATTAAAGTAAAATACAGATTAAAACTCTCTAGGTAGATAGTGTGGACTACAGCTTATCATGAGATACTCTACCTCAGGCGAGCAAAACCTAGAGACTTCCTTAGATATTGTGCACGAGCTGTTATTTATAAAAATACATAGTCTGCCGCCTCTTGTCTTACCAGACACCGCTGTTCTATCCTGCCGATACAGCGTATAAACATCCAGCTGTATGTTGATAATTTCGTCCTTCAGCCACAACTCTGAAGCATAAGATATTACAGTTTTGAATGTCCCGTTGGTAGTTTAATCTTCCGTGTAGGTCATCCATTTTATTTTCCAAAGATTGCACGTTTGCTCGCAGAATGGAAGGCAGTGGGGGTTTATTCGATCGCCTGCGAATTCTCAGAAGGCAGCCCGCGCTCCGACCCATTTTTCTCCGCCTTCCATGTCATTTGTGTGAAGAGATCTGGGCCTGTTCCCTGGAAAGCAGTATGTCATTCACGTCGGACTCGTTAATGGAAAAAAAGTATTCTGCCAGTTCATGGTGAGTAATCGCAGTTCTGATGTCCAGAAGTTATTTTTGGTCATAAGAGACGGTCTGCCATGTCTCCAGACGTGAAGATCTTAAACCCTGAATTGTGGTTACTGGCTTTGTCCGACACAGATCCTGGATACAGATCACTGCAGTATGTTATCACCACATTAGGTGCAACTCCCAGGAGTAGCTTGAAGGAGTGCATTGAGCAGTACACAATAGGTTTGCTTCTGCAGATCCATCAGACTTGGAGAAGCAACTTCTATGTCAGTACAGTCAATGACCATCCTGCAGTTTTTTCTGGACCCCTGAAAAGTCACAGGCAAGCACGTTCTTCTCCCGACTTGGAACAGTCTTCGTGATGCTAATGAAAGTGATGGTAACGTTGCTGACAGTGCTTGCACTACAATGGAATAGTTGAGCCAGATCCAAGTTGGTGTAGCTGTGACGCAACTTCATAAGCGCCATAAACACTTGATCCTCAAATGACAGCATCTCGACCCTCCACATGGCAAAGTAAGCAACTCAGTTCTTGTAACATTCCAAGTATTCAACAACGATGTTGAACATGTATTTTTCTGGAAGTCCTGTTTCCATCCTAAGTACTTTATCAGACAGCTGTGATGCTTAATACCTGTTGCAGGTATACAGCTGATTCTCCTGTAGAACCTTCAACTGCGCTAATGTTTCCTCAAGATGCCTCAGTGAGAACATACTGCAACTGTGCAGACAGCAGCTTCCTACACTTCGTCTACCATGGTGGAATTGCCTGGATCTTCCTCTTCTGCCATGGTGGATGAGCTACCTTTTCTGGCAAATACAGGAACATTTGTCTTTCCCAACATAAAATGGCAGCTGCAGACCCAAGTGTTTTCGCTGAGTTTCCAGTTAGTGTCTAAAATACACTTTTATTTTACTTTACTAGCTAGCTAGGTTGATTACTAAAATGGTAACATATTTGAATACCATAACCAACAGACTGGACTATAGTAACAGTAAAATAGACTGGGCTTTGGTCTATCTGCACATGTAAAATCCTATGTGGATGGGACATTTCTGCTGGGATGGAGTAATTATCTGGAATGCTCAACTAGATGATCAGGATAGTCTAGGTTACTATTTGCTCGAAGAGGTGAAGAATTACGATGAAGACATGAGGCCACTGAGGAGAACCAGCAGTGATGGGGGATCGCCTGGAAAGGGACTGACATGCAGGGATGTAACGTAAGGATTTTGGGCACTGGCCAACAGACCACGATTTCTACATTCTGGTCACAAATCTGTGGCATGCAATGTTTATAAAGGCAAAAATTCACTGCTGTGTCAGGCTATTTTGGCACATTGTCTACTGGCCCAGTCTGAAAAGTACTAGACTCGGGCTAGCTTAATTTCCATCCCTGCTGACATGTATAACTGACTTCACAGGTCCTTTGATTAGTCATGTACAACAGATGAACTCGTGGTACAAAACCATGTGTGTTTTGTATGGGAAAACATTGAGCCCACAAGTCATGTGTGAGCAAGCTAGCCAACCTGGAGATATGTTGCTAGTTAGTTCACTACCTCACCGTTCGTGTAGTCAGACTTTTCTATGTAGTGACATGCTAGCTCAAGGTTTCCCAACCTCGGTCCAGGGGCACATTTTGGTTTTTTTACCCAGGGGGTGGTCAGAAAATGGTGCCGGCCTAACGTTAGCTAGCAAGTCTGACTACACTAACTTTTGAGTTAACGTTAACTAGCTGGCTGTCTCACTAAAGACTTGTCAATAAAAAGGTCACAAAAGATGCACTCTTGGAACAAAACCTGTTTCTGTATTTTGTATGGGGAAAACATTGAGCCCACAAATCCTTTGTGAGCTAGCTAGCCAACTTTAGCTAATGTAGCTAACTAGCCAAACAAGGTGCCTAACTAACTAGATCACCAGGCAATGTTTAGCTAGCTAGTTAACATTAGCTCACCATTCGTATATTCAGACATTTGTAAGTAGTGACATGCTAGCGCCATGGTGCCGGCCTAACATTAGCTAGCAAGTCTGACTACACGAACAGTGAGTTAACGTTAACTAGCTAGCTAAATATCTAACGGGCTAACGTTAACTAGCATGTCACCACGTGAAAAGTAGCTGGCTAGCTCACTAAAGACCTGTCAATAAAAAGTGTTAGGTTTGAGAATATGTTTCTTTGCTACACAGGAATGTGTTTGAGCTAAGGCTGATAAGTTGTGGAACAATACAGTGGGTTGTGAAACATATGGTGTGACTAGCTGAAAGGCTGTGATTAACCTTGAGCGAGAACAGTATGTTGAAGATATTGGCACATGCATGGAAACAATGTTGCAGACAGCAGACTGTCAGTTTTAGGTTGAGACACAAAAACAGGAGCTGAGCCTGTGGCCTCAGTAACCCCGGACAACAAGCGCCAAGAGGCTGGGACCAGCCTGTGCGCCTACGATAGGCTGAGCAAGTATAAACCACGCCCAGCCTCTACCCTGACAGGCCAGCTCACGAAGCAGGAACTATCACTGTCAGGGTATTTATAAGGGACCTTTTAGGGTGTTGGCCAGTTCTCTGTTAACCCTGCGTGGTATTACATTGAACCCGTATATACGAAAATTGCATTTACCATTTATTGCTTGACTAATAATAAAAAAGATAGAAGATTCTCGGTGACTCTGTGTCACCTTTTGTCCTGATACCAGATTTGATTTTCGCAACCCTTAACAAAAGGTCAGTCATTATGTTAGCCTATGCGGTTTTTCTTTTTACTTTAAAAAGGGTAGGTAATGTGTGTTGTACACGTAACTAGTCTAGCTAATTTTCATAAACACCTAGCTAACCACAGGTATTTGACTTAACCAAAATAGCAAATAAATCTAATGTATTTATAAAGCCCTTCTTACATCAGCTGATGTCACATAGTGCTGTACAGAAACCCAGCCTAAAACCCCAAACAGCAAGCAATGCAGGTGTAAAAGCACGGTGGTTAGGAAAAACTCCCTAGAAAGGCCAAAACCTAGGAAGAAACCTAGAGAGGAACCAGGCTGTGAGGGGTGGCCAGTCCTCTTCTGGCTGTGCTGGGTGCAGATTATAACAGAACATGGACAAGATTTTAAAATAAGAACTAAGGATGGGTCTGTGCTATGTACCGGATTGTAACCGCTACTCCAGCGATGTCTCTCGAAAACAGAAAACGATCAAATACAAGTGTGCTTATCCGAGTAGCGGTTACAATCTGGTACATAGCACAGACCCATCCTTATTTCCGATTAGCGGAGACCTAAGGTTAGCTAGTTCGCTACAAAAGGCCAGACAGAAGGTAATTCAAAAAGGTGAGTAATTAAAACATGCTAAAGTAGCTAGCTAGGTAATTTAAAAAATGCTAAACAAGAATACACACGAGAAACACGTTAACAATGATTTACCAGAAAAACTAAAAAGGCTATAATATCTACTTGCTAGGTTACATTCTACTAGTCGATGAGTTTGCATTGAGAAATTTGCTTGAGGGTTGACGCCAAAGCTTGCGACAAGATGTGTAGTTCTGTATGAGCATTTCGTTTTTGGGGGTGTAGTTACAGGTGAATATATTGATAAAAGTTACCTTGTACGAGAGAGTTTTGCGCAGTTATCAAAACGTCACGCCAGGGTAAGTTTACACAAAAAATACGTTTATATGAAAAAAAATATATATGTTTATATGAAGTAGTTCTTAACATGGCCACATTTAGCTGTCTTCTCCCCTTTTAATGCTCTTATGCTCATCCTTGCAAAATGCCATAAGGTCTGAAATAGACACCTAAGTCGACATACTGTACAAACAATTATCTAGGCTAAGTAAAAAAAAAAAAGTTATTATCTAGTTCTCTGCTAACTATCTAGCTAACGTGTAGTCAATGGCTAGCTAAAACAGAGGACGTAAATTCATGAATTGGGCACAGAAGGTCTCTGGGCATGCTGGTTGGGTTGGATGGTGAACGGTAGCGGATAGTGTCAGCTAGAGATGATGTGCAGAAGATTCCTGCAGGAATTTGTAGTCTTGCTGAGGTCTTCTCTGTTGCTAATTAGCATTTTGAATTATTGAGAGTAAATTGAGGCGAATATATTGAGAACTCACCTTGTCCGAGAGAGAAGTATATGGCTATCAAAACGTCACGCCAGGTTAAACCTAAATGAAACACAGTAGTTCTAAAATTCCAGATGCAAAAATGTATGGGGAAAAAAAACGATTGGAACCATCTCTGGGTTTTACTGATGAGTTTCATGGGTATTAAGACTAATACTGTGGTACTCAATGACTGTACAGTGCATTTGAAAAGTATTCAGACCCCTTGACTTTTTCCACATTGTTACGTTACAGCCTTATTCTAAAATGGATTAAATGTATTATTATTTAAGGAAA
Source organism: Hucho hucho (assembly GCA_003317085.1). Lineage (NCBI taxonomy): Eukaryota > Metazoa > Chordata > Actinopteri > Salmoniformes > Salmonidae > Hucho > Hucho hucho. Next base: position 91,311 of record QNTS01001053.1, on the reverse strand, counting down.
TATCACATTTACATAAGTATTTCGACCCTTTACTCAGTACTTTGTTGAAGCACATTAGGCAGTGATTAAAACCAAGCTTTGGGTATGACGCTACAAGCTTGGCACACATGTATTTTGGAAGTTTTTCCCATTATTTTCTGCAGAAGCTCTCAGGTTGGATGGGGAGCGTCGCTGCACAAATTTTTTCAGGTCTCTCCAGAGATGTTAAATCAGGTTTAAGTCTGGGGTCTGGCTGGGCCATTCAAGGACAGTCATTGTCCCAAAGCCACTCCTGTGTTGTCTTGGCTCTATGCTAAAGGTTGTTGTCCCATTGGAAGGAAAACCGTTTCCCCAGTCTAAGGTCCTGAGCAGGTTTTCATCAAGGATCTTCCTGTAAAGAATGATGCAGGCCACAGTGTTCTTGGGGACCTTCAATGCTGTAGACATTTTTTTGGTACCCTTCCCCAGATCTGTTCCTCGGCACAGTCCTGTCTCAGCGCTCTACAGACAATTCCTTCGACCTCATGGCTTGTTTTTTTCTCTGACATGCACTGTCAACTGTGGGACCTTTATATAGACAGGTGTGTGCCTTTCCAAATCAGGTCCAATCAATTCAATTTACCACAGGTGGACTCCAATCAAGTTTTCGAAACATCTCAAGGATTATCAATGGAAACAGGATGCACCTGAGCTCAATTTCGAGTCTCAGAAAATGGTCTGAATACTTGTGTGAATAAGGTATTTCTGTTTTGTTTTTTTAAAACATTTGCAAAAAATTCAAAAAAACTGTTTTTGCTTTCTCATTGTGGGGAATTGTGTGTAGATTGATGAGGATTTAAAAAATATATTTTAGAATAAGTCTGTAACATAAAATGTGGAAAAGGTCAAGGGGTCTGAATACTAAACTCAGTTTTTCACAATTCCTGACATTTAATCCTAGTAACAATTCCCTGTCTTGGGTCAGTTAGGATCACCACTTTATTTTAAGAATGTGAAATGTCAGAATAATAGTAGAGAATGACTTATTTCAGATTTTATTTATTTAATCACATTCCCAGTGTGTCAGAAGTTTACATACACTCAATTAGTATTTGGTAGCATTGCCTTTATATTGTTTAACTTGGGTCAAACGTTTTGGGTAGCCTTCCACAAGCTTCCCACAATAAGTTGGGTGAATTTTGGCCCATTCCTCCTGACAGAGCTGGTGTAACTGAGTCAGGTTTGTATGCCTCCTTGCTCTCACTTTTTCAGTTCTGCCCACAAATGTTCTATAGGATTGAGGTCAGGGCTTTCTGATGGCCACTCCAATACCTTGACTTTGTTGTCCTTAAGCCATTTTGACACAACTTTGGAAGTATGCTTGGGGTCATTGTCCATTTGGAAGACCCATTTGGGACCAAGCTTTAACTTCCTGACTGATGTCTTGAGATGTTGCTTCAATATATCCACATCATTTTCCTTCCTCATGATGCCATCTATTTCGTGAAGTGCACCAGTCCCTCCTGCAGCAATGCACCCCCACAACATGATGCTGCCACCCCTGTGCTTCACGGTTGGGATGGTGTTCTTCGGCTTGCAAGCCTCCCCCTTTTTCCTCCAAACATAAATGTTTTTATGGCCAAACAGTTCCATTTTTGTTTCATTAGGCCAGGGGACATTTCTCCAAAAAGTACAATCTTTGTCCCCATGTGCAGTTGCAAACCGTAGTCTGGCTTTTTTATGGTGGTTTTGGAGCAGTGGCTTCTTAGCCTTTCAGGTTAATGTCGATATAGGACTCGTTTTACTGTGGATATAGATACTTTTGTACCTGTTTCCTCCAGCATCTTCACAAGATCCTTTGCTGTTGTTCTGGGATTGATTTGCACTTTTCGCACCAAAGTACATTCATCTCTAGGAGACAGAATGCGTCTCCTTTCTGATCGGTATGATGGTTGCGTGGTCCCATGGTGTTTATACTTGTATACTATTGTTTGTACAGATGAACGTACTACCTTCAGGTGTTTGGAAATTGCTCCCAAGGATGAACCAGACTTGTGGCTGATTTCTTTTGATTTTCCCATGATGTCAAGCAAAGAGGCACTGAGTTTGAAGGTAGGCCTTGAAATACATCCACAGGTACACCTCCAAATGCCTCAAATAATGTCAATCAGAAGCTTCAAAAGCCTGTTTAATCTGTTTAAAGGCACAGTCAACTTAGTGAATGTAAACTTCTGACCCACTGGAATTGTGATACAGTGAATTATAAGTGAAATAATCTGTCTGTAAACAATTGTTGGAAAAATTACTTGGGTCATGCACAAAGTAGATGTCCTAACAGACTTGCCAAAACTATAGTTTGTTAACAAGAAATTTGTGGAGTGGTTGAAAAACAAGTTTTAATGACTCCAACCTAAGTGTATGTAAACTTCCGACTTCAACTGTATGTGAATGGACAAAGTCATTGATCACGTGATACCATTCATTCATTTGTGAAGACTCCAGGTATAACATACGCTGACTTTCCTGGTACAACCAATATTCGATACCTACCGGTAGTTTTGGTTAAATATCCAACAGGAGTTGCTAGATCAGTCAGTTTCCGAAGAGTTAAAGGCTGTAGACATGTGGATTGAGTTCACATCATGTTCTTGCAAGCCTTGTTGATACAACCACAAGTCAATCAGGTGGCCATGGGGTTAGCCCAGTGGAGAACTGCCCCTTCTCGTTGAAGCCACGTAAATTCAAGGGCGACCTCAGAACTGCAGGTCATAGTTGCTTTTTGTGGTCAATCTTTGATCTTTGTGGTCAATCTTTGTGTAAATAAAAAAAAATATTTAGGCAATCATGGTACCAATAATTGTTTCTAATACACCAGATGTATGTCTATGAACTGATTATTTTAAAATTGCACAAAGAACTACTGGCAGCATGCACTATCCCGGTCAGCCTTCAACTGGAGCTATTCAATGAGAGGTGGCAGCACTGAGCCAAAATTCTAAATATACTTCTTTGAGGAGCTCAAACTGCGCATGTTATGTCTCCATGAGACGCCATCATTTGAAAGCAATGAGGTATAATAAGGACGGGTTGTAATGAAGTCAGTTTGTATAATGAAGTCGGTTAAAATGGCGTCTCATGGAAACATAAGATGTGCAGTTTGAGCTACTCCAGTAAGTATATTTTAACCTAGGCTCAGTTTGTTTGTCTACATGCCATTTTTTTATTTATTAGCTATAATAAAAACAATCAAATCATTGATTGATCACAAAATAAAATAAATTCATGTCTCTCGTCTGCCCCGGCTAGCCAATCGGCATTCGCGTCATCACACTCCCTCATCTGATTGGTCGAGTAGGTGGGTCTTCTGACGTTGTGGCTGTTGTAACTAGTGACGACCACCTGATTTTCTGTGCTTGTATAAACAAGGCTCGCGAGACGGTGGCGTGAACTGGATCTACATGCTTGCAGACTTTTTTTTTTTTTTACTCTTTGGTGACTGACTCCTTTTGGATATTGAACCAAAACTACCGGTTAGTATCGAATATTGATAACCCGAATGTATGTACCCCAAAAAGTAGCTAAATGCATAGTAATCTAGCATTTAAACTAACGTGGTTGCACTCAGTTTGGCTTTATAGCTGGCTTGCTAGTTGTAGCTTTCTAATGTTAAATTGCTAACTTAGTTAGCTAACGTTAGCTATTTAACCAAAACAAAGAGAAAAGATTGCTTGTTAGCTAACTTATTTTCTTAAATTTCAAGTTAACTTAAATTATATTAAGGCATTGCCCCGCGCGTGAGTTAAATAACATGGGTTTCACTGCTAGATAGCTAGACGCAGATGCCTAACGTTACTAGTTTGCTTGCTAACAACATTGAGTACCGGTACATCGTTTTTTAACTAAAATAACGATTGAGTAGTAGGGCTTGAACCAGCGACCCCTGATGTTATAGGGCAAGCGCACTTGTCTTGGGCCAGGTCCATGTTTCTCAAAAGCATCTTAAGGCTACGTTCATCGTTAGACCCTTAGTAGGAGCATTGTTACATCGCCGAGCTGTTTCCCGAAACCATTGTACTGTTGCTCTTGAAAACGCTCGTTATTTAACGACTGCATCAACCACTCGTAGAACAGTTGTGGGTCAATAGATTTTTTTGCCCTTCCGCGTCACTTTATACTAAGATTTCCCCTAATCACAAAATCAATGTTAGGTCTTTGTGTGACCCCCTCATAACTTCAGAACGAATGTGATATCGTAGAGATCGTATTCATAATTCAATGTGTGACAGTGACTACAAATACAAAGTTTCCCGTTTCTTTGCATAACAAGAGAATGACATAAAGACGCTTCAAACGAAAACCGAGCTGACTCTATTAAAATATGAATTCAGTATAGGCTACATAGACCTAATATAGTTGAATGATATTTAAATAAAATTCATGTTAGCTAATTCAATTTAGTTTTTTGTCTATTTGTACACTAACCTACTGTCTAATTTTTTCATCAATGTATTTCATGTGTAACGTGCGCAATGTTGTGCCAAATCTAGATTTTTATTAATCAAATTTTAATTGTCACATACGCCGAATACAACCGGTGTACCCCTTACTGTGAAATGCATACTTAACTATATTTCTTGAACTGCATTCTTGGTTAAGAAATTATTTACTAAATAAACAAAATTTACGAAACATTTAATCAAAAAGTAACACGAGAATATTACATAACAATAACGAGGCTATATACAGGGGTTACTGGTACTGAGTCAATGTGATGGGCTAGAACCATGGACCATGATAGTTTGTTGACGTGGACACCAAGGAACTCCCTCCTTTTCCTATAGTCCACAATCAGCTACTTTGTCTTGCTCACATTGAGCGATAGGTTGTTGTCCTGACACCACACTGCCAGGTCTCTGACCTTCTCCTTATAGGCTGTCTCATCATTGTCGGGAATCACTGTTGTGTCGTCAGCAAACTTAATGATGGTGTTGGAGTCATGTTTGGCCACTCAGTCGTGGGTGAACAAGGAGAACAGGAGGGGACTAAGCACACAACGCTGAGGGGCCCCAGTGTTGGGGATCAGCGTGGCAGATGTTGCCCGTCAGGAAGTCTAGGATCCAGTTGCAGAGGGAGGTGTTTAGTCCCAGGGTCATTAGTTTAGTGATGGGCTTTGTGGGCACTATGGTGTTGAACGCTGAGCTGTAGTCAATGGACAGAATTCTCACATAGGTGTTCCTTTTGTCCAGGTGGGAAAGGGCAGTGTGGAGTGCGATTTGAGATTGTGTCATCTGTGGGGGGCGGAATGCAAATTGGAGTAGGTCTAGGATTTCCACAGTGATGGTGTTTATGTGAGCCATGACCAGCCTTTCAAAGCACTTCATGGCTACCGACGTGAGTGCTACAAGGCGGTAATTGTTTAGGCAGGTTACCATCGCTTTCTTGGCCACAGGGACTATGGTGGTCTGTTTGAAACATGTAGGTATTACAGACTCGGTCAGGGAGAGGTTGAACATGTCAGTGAAGACACTTGCCAGTTGGTCCACGCATGCTTGGAGTACACGTTCTGGTAATCTGTCTGGCCCCGCAGCTTTGTGAATGTTGACCTGTTTAAAGGTTTTGCTCACATCGGCTGAGAGCGTGATCACACAGTTGTCCGGAACAGCTGGTGCTCTCATGCATGGTTCAGTGTTGCTTGCCTCAATGCGAGTAACAAAATAGCATAGTTGGTTAGTAGCCCATAAAACGGCGGCCATCCACTCCGGCGCCTGTGATGAAGATTTCTGGTATGAAAGTTCAGAGATCAAATAAAATTGTATAGGTCACATGCGCCAAATACAACAGGTGTAGACTTAACCCGTGAAATGCTTACTTACGAGCCGAGTTAGACGACTCTGGATAAAAATGTTTTGACATGGAAATTGCCATTGAGTGCTTCAACAGAGAGGAAGAAGCGACGTGACTGTTTACTCCACCCAACATCTGTCCATGAAAATAAGACCATGAAGTGAAGAAGTTAGACTGTAGAATTTTTTTTATTTGCTATGTGAGGCTTATTTGAATATAAGGGATTTCTTCACGGATTAATCCCGGTTTCAAATGTACTGGGCAGATGGCAGACAATGTGTATGGTGTCCTGTGGGTGAGCAGTTTTTTTTATGTCAAAGTTGTGAAAAGAGTGCCCCATGGTGGCATTTGGGTTATGGTATGGGCAGGCATAAGCTACGGACAACGAAGACAATTACATTTTATAGATGGCAATTTGAATGCACAGAGATACTGTGACGAGATCCTGAGGCCCAGATCCTGAGGTCCAATGTCATGCAATTCATCCACCGCCATCACCTCATGTTTCAGCATGATAATGCGCAGCCCATGTCGCAAGGGTCTGTACACAATTCCTGGTAGCTGAAAATGTCCCAGTTCTTCCATGGCCTGCATACTCACCAGACATTTCACCCATTAAACATGTCGATCCAGAGCATCCCAAACGTGTATGACACCGTGTTCCAGCTCCCTCCAATACCCAGCAACTTCACACAGCCATTTGAGAGTAGTGGGACAACGTTCCACAGGCCACAATCAACTGCCTGATCGAAGGAGCTCGTGCTGTATGAGGCAAATGGTGGTCACACCAGATACTGTTTTTCTCATCCATACCCCTACATTTAAGGTATCTGTGACCAACAGATGCATATCTGTATTCAGTCATGTGAAATCCATAGGTTAGGGCCTAATACATTTATTTAAATTGATTGATTTCCTTATATGAACTTAAAGCAGCAAGAATAACAACGACACTTGCAACTTTTTACCTTTTTAGGTGGACGATTTGCAGGCAGAGAAAAAATGGTTAATACTAGGGATGCACGATATATCGGTGAACATATTGGAATCGGACGATATTAGCTAAAAACTGCAACATGTCTAGTTTAACGGCCGATGTCTAGTTTAACGCAGATGTGCAAAACCGATGTCAAAGCTGACGTGCATACCTATGGTGGCATTTGGGTATCTGTGACCCATCTATGTGAAACTAGCCACAATAAGGATTAGCAACAATAGTGGAATTTGCGGATGTCCTTCAAAATAAGTATGACATTGACAGTGATGCAAATGAATACAAATAGTATAATTATGCCATACTTTTATTTTGAAGGCTAACCGCAAAGTCCACTATTGTGGCTAATCCTTATTGTGGCTAGTTTCACATAGATGGGTCCGACCACCATTAATCAAAAAAGAAATGTCTTATAAATTAGGGTTATTTTAGATGATGACACCTAGCTAAAGAAACTCAGCAAAAAAATTAACATCCTCACTGTCAATTGTGTTTATTTTCAGCAAATTTAACGTGTAAATATTTGTATGAACATAAGATTCAGCAACTGAGACATAAACTGAACAAGTTCCACGGACATGTGACTTACAGAAATGGAATAATGTGTCCCTGAACAAAGGGGGGGTCAAAATCAAAAGTAAAAGTCAGTATCTGATGTGGCCACCAGCTGCATTAAGTACTGCAGTGCATCTCCTCCTCATGGACTGCACCAGATTTGACAGTTCTTGCTGTGAGATGTTACCCCACTATTCCATCAAGGCACCTGCATGTTCCCGGACATTTCTGGGGGGAATGGCCCTAGCCCTCACCCTCCGATCCAACAGGTCCCAGACGTGCTCAATGGGATTGAGATCCGGGCTCTTCGCTGGCCATGGCAGAACACTGACATTCCTGTCTTGCAGGAAATCACGCCTATACGAGCAGTATGGCTGGTGGCATTGTCATGCTGGAGGGTCATGTCCAGATGAGCCTGCAGGAAGGGTACCACATGAGGGAGGAGGATGTCTTCCCTGTAACTTTAGCACAGCGTTGAGATTGCCTGCAATGACAGCAAGCTCAGTCCGATGATGCTGTGACACACCTCCCCAGAGAATGACGGACTCTCCACCTCCAAATCGATCCCGCTCCAGAGTACAGGCTTCGGTGTAACGCTTATTCCTTCGTCGATTAACGCGAATCCGACCATCACCCCTGGTGAGACAAAACCGTGACTCGTCAGTGAAGAGCACTTTTTGCCAGTCCTGTCTGGTCCAGCGATGGTGGGTTTGTGCACGTATGCAACATTGTTGCCGGTGATGTCTGGTGAGGACCTGCCTTACAACAGGCCTACAAGCCCTCAGTCCAGCCTCTCTCAGCCTATTGTGGGCAGTCTGAGCACTGATTGTGCGTTCCTGGTGTAACTCGGGCAGTTGTTGTTGCCACCATCTTGTACCTGTCCCGCAGGTGTGATGTTCGGATGTACCAATCCTGTGCAGGTGTTGTTACACGTGGTCTGCCACTGCGAGGACGATCAGCTGTCCATCCTGTCTCCCTGTAGCGCTGTCTTAGGCGTCTCACAGTACGGACTTTGCAATTTATTGCCCTGGCCACAACTGCAGTCCTCATGCCTCCTTGCAGCATGCCTAAGGCATGTTCACGCAGATGAGCAGGGACCCTGGGCATCTTTCTTTTGGTGTTTTTCAGAGTCAGTAGAAAGTCCTCTTTAGTGTCCTAAGTTTTCATAACTGTGACCTTAATTGACTACCACAGGTGCATGTTCATTAATTGTTTATGGTTCATTGAACAAGCATGGGAAACAGTGTTTAAACCCTTTACAATGAAGATCTGTGAAGTTATTTGGGTTTATACGAATTATCTTTGAAAGACAAGGTCCTGAAAAAGAGACGTTACTTTTTTTGCTGAGTTTATTTAGCTAACTATAGCTACTGAAACAGATTGACGTTTTGCTATGTTTTTGGGGAAGAACATTGTTTGCATCCATGAGCTAGCTAGCTTTTTAAAAAATGACCAGCACTGTAGGTGCACGAGACAACTTTACCAGCATCATAGCATATGTATCGATGAATCGTTGTGACATATGAAATACGAGTTATGGTGTAATCAATGTATAATAACTACGTAAAAAATTAATAAACATGTTAAATTATGTGAAGTGCAGTCATATTCAGGTCCTGATTGGTCAACAAGCTTATTTGACACACCAAATAGTGTTAAATAGTATATTTTTTTGACAAGCAAAGACCCAAACGGCCTTCCATAGAAATCTTGGTTGAGAATGAAACTACTGAACAAATGAACAATGAAACAGCACAGCAAGTAAGTTAAAGAAATAGCTTTTGATTATGATTTACTGGTAATGGGGACATATGTAAATGCCAACAAAATGACTTTTTGATCAGTGTGTGTGTAACCTTTTATTTAACTAGGCAAGTCAGTTAAGAACAAATTCTTATTTTCAATGACGGCCTACCCCGGACGACGCTGGGACAATTACAACTGGATGTGATACAGCCTGGATTCGATCCAGGGACTGTAGTGATGCCTCTTGCACTGAGATGCAGTGCCTTAGACCGCTGTGTGTGTGTGTTAACTATTTAACTGTACTAGAATGCTTAAGGCCGCTAACATTTAAAATATCGGTTATCTGTATCGTTGTGGTTATTTTGCAAGGAAAATATAGGTATCGGCCAAAAAAAAGATATCGGCTAGTTAATACTTATTGAAAATGAAAAGAAGCATTGCGTTGTGCCTTTTCCTTTTCAATGATGATTACATTTTTCTAAAAAATAAAGTAAAGAATTGGCACTTGCGCCGAATACAACCGGTGTAGACCTTACCATGAAATGCTTACTTACAAGCCCTAAACCAACAATGCCGTTTTAAGAAACTAAGAATTAAGAAAATATTTACTAAATGAGCTCAAGTAAAAAAAGTAACACAAAATAACAATAACGTAGCTATATACAGGGGGTACTAGTAGAGCGTCAATGTGCGGGGGTACAGGTTAGTCGAGGTCATTAAGGTAATATGTACTGTACATTTAGATAGGGGTAAAGTGACTATGCATAGATAATAAACAGTTAGTAGCAGCATCGTAAAAAAAAAAATCTGCAGTCTTATGGCTTTGGGGTAGAAGCTGTTAAGGAGACTTTTGGATCTAGACTTGAACTTAGTCTCATGTGAATCGATATCCCTGTGTTTTGAGAGAAATTTGACAGGTGTTGCTTGAAAACAACTGATTTGATAAAGTGCTGCGGATAGCCTACTGTATATATGAAGGGCCTACATGTATCAACTTTCAAAGTTAATGCTTTTGTGTTTTGAGCGAATTAATTGAACATCGCCAAATGCATAATAAAAAAATATTGTGACCAGTTTAATGCAACCCTTTTATGTTAATAGATCGCAAAGCAGCATGCAACTGAGCTAAACGTCTGGAAATTACAAGTTCACTTTCTTATACATAGCCTAAAACTGTGGGGTTCTGACATTTTTATACCATAATAGTATCAACAATTGCTAATTGCTAATAATCATATTGGGGGTTATTCTGTAAGAACTTGTGTATGTGTAACCCCTGTGCGGACATCTTGAGACAATTGCTGACTTGTGGTTAAGTGGGGGTGTGGGGTCTTTATCTCAAGACCCTGCCTGGTGGAAAAGTACTGAGATGCCAAAAACAAGAAGATAAATCAAAAAGAGCGGCAAGAGGCTGGGACCAGCCTGTGTGACAACGATTGGCCAGGCAAGTCTAAACCACGCCCAGCCACTGTTCTGATAGGCCAGCTCATGAAGCAGGAACTAACTCTGTCAGGACATATACCAATGCTTTCAGCAGAAAGGTAGTTCTTTGTTCCGTCCTGCGTGATGTTACAGTGAACCCGCATATACGGAAATTGTATTTGCCATTTATTAACTTTTGAATTAAACAATTATTTTAACCAAGTTCAGGTGTATTATTGTTCCTATCTCAGTTGAACCTACGCAAACCTAACAAAACGCATATCATCTGTTGGCTGGGGGGCATTTAGGGCGTATTCTACTGCGGATCACTAAAATATCCTAATGATTATGATCACACTTCCTCAATTCAAATATGGTGACACTATACCAAAGATGGTTTAGAAACTTGGGAACCAAGCTCGATTTATCAGGGTAGCCTGTTATTGCCTGGAGTTGTAATATCTTCACCCCTAGAAAAAAAATCCTCCAGGCTTCTGTCATTCCTAAATTTATTTTTAAAAATAACAATAATTACAATAGGGCAGTTTGTAAAACAATTATCCTGTCCAAATCATTCTCTGGAATAACAGACATTCAGGGGTAATAATTACATAACCAACATTCTCTTATAATACTAGTCCCATGTGAATAGGTCTTTAGGCTAACGAATAGAAAGCAGAAAGACAACAGTTTTCAAATAATCTGTGGGACAACACAAATATTTTCATCCCAAATTAGTCAGTCTGACCGCCCACAGCATGAAAAATACCGACCATGCCACAATGATCTCAGTCGGGATCTGCAGGTCCCGCGGGATGCAGCCCTCTACAGGGAGACCACAAATAAAAATACACACTTTGTGGGGAAGGGTAGTGCAGTAGGAATATAGAACTGCTGCCTCCAATTATGAGAAGGAACAGCCATTACCATGCTTTAAACCAGGTGTGTCAAACTCACTATACTTTAAAATGACTAAAACGAAATTGAAACCGTGTAGAAATAATGGACCTACGTTTCTTGACTGTCTAGCTCACTAATACGCACAGATGGTCAGAGTATCTAAAATTCCAAAAATGATAGAATATTGTGCACATTTTGACAGCGAGGAAATATAATAAATTGTCGGTACGGCCCTCCGGACCTCGTTGAAGACCAAATGAGTCCCCCGGGACAAAACGAGTTTGACACTATAAACAATAGCCAAGCTGGCTCAACATCAAAAGCATAGCTACCTTTTAATTATCTTGTTTCTGTGGTTAACCGTTGTGCACATACTTCGCCTGACTGTTAACTAGGATATGTCACCGGCATCTAGGGCTTGGCGGTATACCCTATTTAAGCAATAAGGCATGAGGGGGTGTGGTCACGGCCAAGGGCTGTTCTTAGGCACGGCACGGCGTGGTATATTGGCCATATATCACAAACCCCCGAGGTGCCTTATTGCTATTATATACTGGTTACCAATGTAATTAGAGCAGTAAAAATAAATGTTTAGTCATACCCGTGGAATATGGTCTGATATACCATGGCTGTCAGCCAATCAGCATTCTGGGCTCGAACCACCCAGTTCATAATTTACTATATACCGGTATTGGTGCACCGACTGGTTTGGGTTTTGTCTAGAACGGTATTACAATGTTTGGTTTGTTAAATGTGATATGCAACTCCGGCAGATGTAATGTCAGTTTTTATAGTTCACTCTACTTGGGTCATCTTTCTCCCTCTCCTGCTTGCTCCAAGCAGCTTCCCAAGCCCTGCCCCATATCACTTGAGCACTGAGTCATGAGCACTTTCTTGCCGTTCACTCTGCAGTCTGCATGGTCAGATGCAACACAATGTTGGTGACAACGATGCTGCTTTCCACAAGTGATCTAAAAATACACATTTAGTTTGTGTATCATACTATATGCAATATACTGTCTACTAGTTTCTTTTCTTAGCAAGTTGTGGCTAAACTAAATTGTATTAGATGCTAATCGCTAGTTAGCTGGCTAGCTAGCTTGCTAAAAGTTGCAGCAAGCGTAGCTAACTAATACAGCGTAGTGCTGGTGTAGGCCTAGATATATGTATTGTAACATCTAATTAGGATCCCCTGGAAACAGTGACCAACAGTGTCCTACCCTGTCACTAATTCCTTCCTGGCTTATTCGTTCGTTTTTGTGACAAACAACAATGTATTAAAGGTGCTACCCACTATATTCCAACTGTATAATTATAATAATATTTCAATGCTTCCAACAGTTCACCAATTAACTAGGCCTAGATTTTTGGCCCATATCATTAAGCCCTGCGTGGCACAGTGTGGAAATGATAACAATAGTGCAGAAATTGATACAAATGCTGAAAATTATTTTAGTTTGAAATTGGATTGAACAGTATAAAACAATCAAAATGAATAAAGCTTATTGAAATCACTTATGTACAGTGCATTTGCAAAGTATTCAGACCTCTTCCTTTTTGTTACGTTACAGCCTTATGCTAAAATGGATTCAATTATTTGTTTTCCTCATCAATCTACACACAGTACCCCATAATAACAAAGTGAAAAGGTTTTTGAAATGTTTGAAAATAAAGATACCTTATTCACGTATGTATTCAGACCCTTTGCTATGAGTCTTGAAATTAAGCTCCGGTGCATCCTGTTTCCATTGGTTATCCTTGATGTTTCTACAACTTGATTGTAGTCCACCTTTGGTAAATTCAATTGATTGGACATGATTTGGAAAGGCACACGAGTCTATATAAGGTCCCACAGTTGACAGTGCATGTCAGAGCAAAAACCAAGCCATGAGGTCCGTAGAGCTCTGAGACAGGATTGTGTTGAGGCACAGATCTGGGGAAGGGTACCAAAAATGTTCTGCAGTATTGAAGGTCCCCAAGAACACAGTGGCCTCAATCCTCCTTTTAATGGAAGAAGTTTGGAACCACCAAGACTTCCTGGAGCTGGCCGCCCGGCCAAACTGAGTAATCGCGGGAAAAGGGCCTTGGTCAGGGAGGTGACCAGAACCTGATGGTCACTCTGACAGAGCTCCAGAGTTCCTCGTTGGAGATGGTTGTCCTTCTGGAAGGTTCTTCCTTCTCTGCAGCACTCCACCAATAAGGCCTTTATGGTAGAGTGGTCAGACGGAAGCCACACTTCAGTAAAAGGCAAATGACAGCCCGCTTGGACTTTGCCAAAAGGCACCTAAAGGACTATCAGACCATGAGAAACAAGATTCTCTGGTCTGATGGTACCAAGTTTGAACTCTTTGGCCTGAATGCCAAGCGTCCCGTCTGGAGGAAACCTGGCACCATCCCTATGGTGAAGCATGGTGGCGGCAGCATCATACTGTGGGGATGTTTTTCTGGGGAAGGACTGGGAGACTAGTCCGGGTTGAGGGAAAGATGTACGGAGCAAAGTACAGAGAGATCCTTGATGAATACCTACTCCAGAGCGCTCAGGACCTCAGACTGGAGCGAAGGTTCACTTTCCAACAGGACAACGACCCTAAGCACACAGCCAAGACAATGCAGGAGTGGCTTTGGGTCTAGTCTCTGAATGTCCTTGAGTGGCCCAGCCAGAGCCTGGACTTGAACCCAATCTAACATCTCTGGGGAGACCTGAAAATAGCTGTGCAGCAACGCTCCCCATCCAACCTGACAGAGCTTGAGAGGATCTGCAGAAAATAATGGGAGAAACTCCCCAAATACAGGTGTGCCAAGCTTTTAACGTCATACCCAAGAAGACTCAAGGCTGTAATCGCTGCCAAGGTGCTTCAAGAAAGTACTGAGTAAAGGGTATGAATACTTATGTAAGTGTGATATTTTAGTTTTGTATTCTTAATAATAAAAGTAAAACAAGTTTTTGCTTTGTCATTTATGTGATATTGTTTGTAGAATTAGTGGAAGAAACTATTTCATCCATTGTAGAATAAGACTGTAAAGTAAGAAAATGCGGGAAAAGTAATCTGGTATGAATACTTGCTGAATGCACTCATTAAGTACTCATGAAGCATATTTAGACCTTTTTATTATGTAAAAACACTAAATACCATAATTCCGTGAAACCTTTGAAAAATAGGGTAATATCAGCATATCTGTGTTACATTACAACAATGTAATAACAGATGCTGATGATAGATCCCAGTCTGGGCTATGAAAGTAGCACAGAGCTATTTCAGGTTTTTTCTAAACAGTATTCTTCAACAAAAGACTGTTACACCCAATTTTTACAAAGATCACTTTTGATGTACAGTCATTCAATACTGATTTAACAACATGTCTTCTCTTATCTTCTGTAGGACTGTGATATGGACTTGTGAGGAATGGGATGGCAAAACCTTATGGATGTCTTGTTGCATTACAAAAGCACTGATGGCAGCTTGAAAATCTTAGTGGACAAAACAGAAAAGGCCTTGGAGGACTTCCCCTGTCGTGTTTTGCCTATATTTACACCATGGTTCCCACCTGAAAGTGACAAATTGCTGCCAATTAGACCCTTAAAGTCACCGCCGATAATTTCTCTGGAATATTTGGAAAATATCCGAACTCATCTGCAGTCTGCTGAGCCATTACTAACCTCCCGTCCCTGTGCCGAAAGCATTCATAACTTGGCTCTAACCAGTTTGGGAAGATCCACCTTGAATGTACAGGCATGCTCTGAGATTGGAACGTCAGCACAGCGTAAAGATGCTCTCCTTAGTGAGAGGGAAGTGAAAAGATCATGGAGTGTTTTTTCACCGAGAGGTGTATACATTCATAACACTCAAACATTCTCCAAACAATTCCACAAGGTTGTTTGGAGGCACAGACTTCACATGCGCCAGAGAGCAAAATGGGTTATTGACAAACTGAACTTTGTCACTGGAGACATAGAACATATATGGAGAGGACTGAACCGGGCCATCAGGAACTCCATGCTTCCAACTTGCAATGCCAACATTCAAAGGGATCTGACACAAATCTGTGTGTTCTGCGATATATTATACTGTGAATATGTTGGAAATTATTTAAAGGAAGAATTTCAAGTCACTGGACAGATCACTTTATTTGTTCATAGACTTGGAGACATTTTCACTTTATAGAAATTAGTGATTGTCAGAATTTGATCCGTGTGTCACTGTCATCTATTTTGTTTACTGTAGTAGGCAGGTTTCCATTGACCCAAGTGTATTTGATTTTAAAGCAATGTCGCAAAAAAAATTCTGCGACATGTAATGGAAACAGCAGATAGAGACATTTTTATAAAGATCTACAACATTTTTCTCGATTTCACAGGGGTGGATTATTCTTCTGTCAAACTTTTTTTATTGCGGCAAATGATGCTGGAACTTGTGTTTTTCGAATAAATTATGATTGCCCAGTCATTTGGAAGGTACGCGGGGAACGTGATGTCACCACGTAACTATAAAGCTCCAAATTATAAATGCCTACGTCTTGCAAAACTTTCAAGAATGCCTGAATTGCTTCACCTTGCTTTTCTGGTTGGCTGGCAAGTTTCACCATCCAATTATTTCAGTTTTACGGGAGTTCAAGTTTCCCCAGGGCACAGACCATGGCAATACGTTGCCACATGATAAGTATTAGAATATGGCAAATATTAGTTCATTATTGCATTCTATCCATGCTGGCTTTCGTGGGCTACCTAAGACATAAAACAGATGGGTGGGAGGGCATACAGTCTGTCAACAATTTATTAATGTGCAATTTCACATAATGGGCAATGGAAACACTTCAACAACTACATTTTTATTTGACATTTCCATCCAACCATTTAGTGCTGATGAATTACCTGACTCATGAAAAAAGTCATGACTGGGCTGATGGAAATATGAAATTATTGCCAACAAATTGTTTGTTTAACATGGTGGGATCTTTTTGTGTCCGTCAAATGTATTATGCGAGAAATGATGGTGGAAACACCTCGATGCTCAAATATTCATATAATAACCATCATATTGGAGTCATGTGATATGTTGTGTGGTCCTCTCACTAAGACTCGGGAAAGCATGCAGTTTATTAGGCTACAGATTAAATAAGTTATGATAACCTTCACAGGGTGGTAAAAGTGCATGGTGATGAGCTTAATGCTCCTTTCCAATAAATATCGAGGGTCTTACTCTGATGACATGATGATCTATGCTTTGCTTCCGTTTGACAAACGCAAATAATATCACTCTTATCCATAATAATCTCAATGTAGGTAGCCTACCCACTCTGTATCTGCGAGCTGTTGGCTTGAGCGCATGTGCCAAGACCAGAGTGGGTACTTTTGCTATATCACCAAATGTTTTTGCGACAAAACCGCATCAGTAGAGTTGAAAATGTTATGGAAACCCATTTAACTTGTATTTTTCATTCTGTACATGAGAATTTAACGGCAATAGTTATTTTTATGTGCACTGTCATCACCCACAGCCTTTTATCCTCAAAGTAAATTAGATGGAAATATCTGGTGGGAATATGCTCATATTGTATTATGCAGATTTTAGAAATATTTAGAGATATTCCATAACAAATCTGCCGTTTCCAGTTACAATAGTAATTTACAACATTAACAATGTCTACACTGTATTTCTGATCAATTTGACGTTATTTTAACAAACTATAGTTTTGGCAAGTCGGTTAGGACCTCTACTTTGTGCATGACACAAGTGATTTTTCCAACAATTGTTTACAGACAGATTATTTCACTTATAATTCACTGTATCACAATTCCAGTGGGTCAGAAGTTTACATTCACTAAGTTGACTGTGCCTTTAAACAGTTTGGAAAATTCCAGAAAATGATGTCATGGCTTTAGAAGCTTCTAATTGACTCAAATGATGTCAATTAGCCTTTTGGAGGTGTACCTAGGCTTTGAAGTACATGCATATCTTCAAACTCAGTGCCTCTTTGCTTGACATAATAGGAAAATCAAAATAAATCAGCCAAGGCCGCAGAAAAAATATTGTAGACCTCCACAAGTCTGGTTCATCCTTGGGAGCAATTTCCAAACACCTGAAGGTACCACGTTCATCTGTACAAACAATAGTACGCAAGTATAAACACCATGGGACCACGCAGCCGTCATACAGGTACCAAACTATATCCACAGTAAAACGAGTCCTATATAGACATAACCTGAAAGGCCGCTCAGCAGGGAAGAAGCCACTGCTCAAAAACCGCCATAAAAAAGCCAGACTACGGTTTGCACATGGGTCACAGATTGTACTTTTTGGAGAAATGTCCTCTGGTCTGCTGAAACAATTTGTACAATTTTTTTTTTCTGCCGTCTTGGCTTATTTTATTTAGATTTTCCTATTTTGTCAAGCAAACAGGTACTGAGTTTGAAGGTAGGCCTTGAAGTACATGCACAGGTACACCTCCAATAGGCTAATTGACATCATTTGAGTCAGTCAGTCAAGCTTCTAAAGCCATCATTTTCTGGAATTTTCCAAACTGTTTAAAGGCACAGTCAACTTAGTGTATGTGAACTTCTCACCCACTGGAATTGTGACATAGTGAATTGTAAGTGAAATAATCTGTCTGTAAACAATTGTTGGAAAAATCCCTTGTGTCATGCACTTGCCAAAACTGTAGTTTGTTAACAAGAAATTTGTGGAGTGATTAAAAAACGAGTTTTAATGACTCCAACCTAAGTGTATTTAAACGTCCGGACTTCAACTGTAAATACATTATATATACACAGTACCAGCCAAAGGTTTAGACACCTACTCATTCAAGGGTTTATATATTTTTTTTTATTATTTTCTACATTGTAGAATAATAGCGAAGACATCAAAACTATGAAATATCACATATGGAATCATGTAGTAACCAAAAAACTGTACACTACCGTTCAAAAGTTTGGGGTCACTTAGAAATGTCCTTGTTTTTGAAAGAAAAGCACTTTTTTTTGTCCTTTAAAATAATATCAAATTGATCAGAAATACAGTGTAGACATTGTTAATGTTATAAATGACTATTGTAGCTGGAAACGGCAGATCTTTTTAATGTAATATCTACATAGGCCTACAGAGGCCCATTATCAGCAACCATCACTCCTGTGTTCCAATGGCACGTTAGCTAATCTAAGTTTGTCATTTTAAAAGGCTAATTGATCATTTAGAAAACCCTTTTGCAGTTATGTTAGCACAGCTGAAAACTGTCGTCCTGATTAAAACTGGTCTTTAGACTAGTTGAGTATCTGGAGCATCAGCATTTGTGGGTTCGATTACAGGCTCAAAATGGCCAAAAACAAAGAACTTACTTCTAAAACTCGTCAGTCTATTCTTCTTCTGAGAAATGAAGGCTATTACATGTGAGAAATTGCCAAGAAACTGAACATCTCGTTCAACACTGTGTACTACTCCCTTCACAGAACAGCGCAAACTGTCTCTAACCAGAATAGGAATGGGAGGCCCCGGTGCACAACTGAGCAAGAGGACAAGTACATTAGTGTCTAGTTTGATAAACAGACAGACACCTCACAAGCCCTCAACTGGCAGCTTCATTAAATAGTACCCGCAAAACACCAGTCTCAACGTCAACAGTGAAGAGAGTTCCTCTGTCCAGTGTCTGTGTTCTTTTGTCCATCTTTTATTTTTATTGTCCAGTCTGAGATATGGATGCTGCCTAGAAGGCCAGCATCCTGGAGTCGCCTCTTCACTGATGACGTTGAGACTGGTGTTTTGCGGGTAATATTTAATTAACTATTTTAATTCCAGGTTGTATCATTTGATTTACACAACATGCCTACCACTTTGGAAATGCAAAATATTTTTTATTTTGAAACAAACAAGAAATAAGATAAAAAAAACACAGAACTTGAGCATGCATAACTATTCACCCCGTCCCCCGTCCCCCGTCAATACTTTGTAGTGCCACCTTTTGCAGCAATTACAGCTGCAAGTCTCTTGGGGTATGTCTCTATAAGCTTGGCACATCTAGCCATTGGGATTTTTGCCCATTCTTCAAGGCAAAACTGCTCCAGCTCCTTCAAGTAGGATGGGTTCTGCTGGTGTACAGCAATCTTTAAGTCATACCACAGATTCTCAATTGGATTGAGGTCTGGGCTTTGACTAGGCCATTCCAAGATATTTAAATGTTTCCGCTTAAACCACTCGAGTGTTGCTTTAGCAGTATGCTTAGGGTCATTGTCATGCTGGAAGGTGAACCTCTGTCAGTCTCAAATCTCTGGAAGACTGAAACAGGTTTCCCTCGAATTTTCCAGTATTTAGCGCCATCCATCATTCCTTCAATTCTGACCAGTTTCCCAGTCCCTGCCGATGGAAAAACATCCCCACAGCGTAATGCTGCCACCACCATGCTTCACTGTGAGGATGATGTTCTCGGGGCGATGAGAGGTGTTGGGTTTACGCCAGACATAGCGTTTTCCTTGTTGGCCAAAAAGCTCAATTTTAGTCTCATCTGACCAGAGTACCTTCTTCCATATGCTTTGAGAGTCTCCCACACGCCTTTTGGCAAACACCAAATGTGTTTCCTTATTTTTTTTCTTTAAGCAATGGCTTTTTTCTGGCCACTCTTCCGTAAAGCCCAGCTCTGCGGAGTGTACGGCTTAAAGTGGTACTATGGACAGATACTCCAATCTCCGAGCTTTGCAGCTCCTTCAGGGTTATCTTTGGTCTCTTTGTTGCGTCTCTGATTAATGCCCTCCTTGGCTGGTCTGTGAGTTTTGGTGGGCGGCCCTCTCTTGGCAGGTTTGTTGTGGTGCCATATTCTTTCCATTTTTTTATAATGGATTTAATGATGCTCCGTGGGATGTTCAAAGTTTTTGATATTTTTTTATAACCCAACCCTGATATGTACTTTGTCCCTGGCCTGTTTGGAGAGCTCCGTGGTCTTCATGGTGACGCTTGCTTGGTGGTGCCCCTTGCTTAGTGGTGTTGCAGACTCTGGGGCCTTTTCAGAACAGGTGTGTGTATATACAGTGCTTCTGTGGACAGGTGTCTTTTATACAGGTAACAAGCTGAGATTAGGAGCACTCCCTTTTAAGAGTGTTCTCCTAATCTCAGCTTGTTACCTGTATAAAAGACACCTGTCCACAGAAGCACTGTATATACACACACCTGTTCTGAAAAGGCCCCAGAGTCTGCAACACCACTAAGCAAGGGGCACCACCAAGCAAGCGTCACCATGAAGACCACGGAGCTCTCCAAACAGGCCNCTCCTAATCTCAGCTTGTTACCTGTATAAAAGACACCTGGGAGCCAGAAATCTTTCTGATTTGAGAGGGGGTCAAATACTTATTTCCCTCATTTAAAATGCAAATCAATTTATAACATTTTTCACGTGTTTTTTTTTTTATATATTTTTTTGTTATTCTGTCTCTCACTGTTCAAATAAACCTACCATTAAAATTATAGACTGATAATTTCTTTGTCAGTGGGCAAACGTACAAAATCAGCAGGGGATCAAATACTTTTTTCCCTCACTGTATATACTGAGATCATGTGACACTTAGATTGCACACAGGTGGACTTTATTTAACTAATGGTGTGACTTCTGAAGGTAATTGGTTGCACCAGATCTTATTTAGGGACTTCATAGCAAAGGGGGTGAATACATATGGAAGCACCACTTTTCCGTAAAAAAAATAATAATTATAATCATTTTTTAAACATTTTTTTTTTCATTTCACTTCACCAATTTGGACTATTTTAATGTATGTCCATTGCATGAAATCCAAATAAAAATCCATTTAAATTACAGGTTGTAATGCAACAAAATAGGAAAAACGCGAAGGGGGATGAATACTTTTGCAAGGCATTGTATATGTTTTGATAAGGTTTGTATCACAACTAAAGTGGCCAAATAACTTCTTACAAATAAGCACATTCATCTGCTTTACAACTGGTAAATAAATAACAATAACCGGTGTAGAGCCTTACTGGCATACAGTTTCAAGTTTGGGGAAGAACATTTTCACCATAAAAATGCTCCATGATAATAAAGCATTACATGCATAATGGCATTTGCGGTCATTTTTGAGAACAGTGTTTTCCTGCTAATTGATTGCATTTTTCACACATTCTTGCTTATAATGTGAAGAAATAGCCTAATAGTTTAACCTTTTAAGCTAAACCTTCTGATCTGTTGCATCAGCCTCATTGCTTTTAAACCTTTTTTTTTATGGGAGTGGTTGTATTAATTTGTTATCTATCGCATCCCACAACTGTCCCAGAGTATGTTTGGAATATTTATTGCACAGAAGGACAAGTTGACAAATAGAATAGGTCAACTTTCGTACTATGGGGGATAGTAGCTTGACATAGGCTAGTGCTTTTGTTGTTCGTTTGGCCTACTCATCTTGTTGGCTGACAAAGTAAATGTGGACGTCTTCAATATGCGCCTCGGAATTCGAT
Source organism: Hucho hucho (assembly GCA_003317085.1). Lineage (NCBI taxonomy): Eukaryota > Metazoa > Chordata > Actinopteri > Salmoniformes > Salmonidae > Hucho > Hucho hucho. Next base: position 69,447 of record QNTS01001053.1, on the reverse strand, counting down.
ACGAGGGACGCGCACAGTTGCGTCCCTGATGTGTCTGTCTCCACATGTAGCCTACTTAGCTGAGATACCTGTGAGAAGGACCCCATCACATGATGGGCATTAGCTAATAAGAATTGAGATATCTGAGAGAGCCATGTGAGTGAGAGGTGCTTCGGAGCATGGCAGCCGGGAGAAGGGAATTATAATTATTAAATTCAGCACAAGTGCACAACGGCCAAAGTGGCCGTAAAAGGCATGGATTTTTTTAGGGGACATTACGGCCACACCAGGGGGATGCCTGCCAGGAAATTCAAGGCCTGGTGAGAATATTATCAAGTGCTCATCAAATTTGTAAATGAGAGACTGATGAAGCGTGTGCAGCTTGCGAGGGGTACAGCTTGTGGGGTACAGAGTTAGTCATCCCTTTTTAAAAATCATTAGAATTGCATCATGCAGCCTTAGAATGTATTAAAAATAAAAACATATAGCCCAACGTTCGTATCACAACTAAAGTTGCATAAATAACTAAATTAAGTAATATGAGAACCTGTTTCTTTAACTACTCAACACAGAATAGTGCGCACTTCCTTTGAAATCTTTTGGAGAAAATATCCTGTTCAATGTTCAATTGTATTCTTCATACTATACTATAAAATATATATATTTCTTTAAATGTCACGGAATTTTAAGAAAATCTTGTCTGCTAAATGAACTAGTGTAGCCCACAGCCATATGGCATAGCCATATCAGGGCCTAACATAAGGACTACTAAGAGTATGTTCTTCTGAAATAGACTACATTTTCTTCATATCATGTTTCTTTAGACCTGTCTAAAATAAATAATGAATGTATTGTGATGGCGTAGGGAATATTAAATGGATTTATTAGACTTTTTAAAATGTATATGTTCCAAAGGTCTGCATCGGTGGCTTGTAGGCTATGTGTGGAAGCCAGTAGAACATGTTTGTTAATTAAAGGTAAATTACCATGAAATGGGCAGTTATTTGCTTGACAATCACCAGCTGACAAAATTTTATGACTGCCACAGCGCTAGCCCTACCTGTACCATATTTATGAAAAAAAAACAGGCTTTACCTAGTGTGGTTCTTAATGGGGCGCCTGAAGTCTAGGTTACAAGAAGTGACGTCACTCACAACCCATATGCTCATGGTTGGCCAGTGTGGCTATGTTTCCATTAAATAAAACAGCCACAAAGTCAAAATTGGCTGACTAAAATTTGCTTGTTGGTCATAATTTAAGGTTAGGGTTAGGCATACGGTTAGCAGTGTAGTTAAAGTTAGGTTTAAAATCACATTTTAAGAAAATGTATTGTAGAAATGGGCTGGGTTCAGCCATAAATATACCCCGGTAAAATTAGTTTTATAATGGATATTGGGTTTTCTCTCGTCAATAGCTATTGAACCAAGCGTTCCATGACTATGAAAATCATATATTCTGAATTGGGGCAGGATGGCCAAAAATAGACTGCTTTTTTGTTTGTTTTTTGGCTTACACCATTTTTTTTCTTTTTCCACTTTCACATTACATAGTATTTTGTGTAGATCGTTGACAAAAAATGACAATTAAATCTTGATTACATAAGTATTCAACCCCCTGAGTCAATAGACTCACCTTTGGTAATTATTACAGCTGTGAGTCTTTCTGGGTAAGTCTCTAAGGGGCGGTTTCCCGGACACAGATTAAGCCTAATCCTGGACTAAAAAGTGCTTTCAATGGAGATTTTCCATTGATCTTGCAATTTAGTCCAGGATTAGGCTTAATCTGTGTCCGGGAAACCGCCCCTAAGAGTTTTGCACACCTGGATTGTACAATATTTGCAAGCTCTTGCGATAGATTTTCAAGGCGATTTAACTCAAAACTGTATCTAGGCCATTTAGGAACATTCAATGTCATCTTAGTAAGCAACTGCAGTGTATATTTGGCTTTGTGTTTTAGGTTCTTGTCCTGCTGAAAGGTTAATTTTTCTCTGTGTCTGTTGGAAAGCAGACTGAACCAGGTTTTCCTCTAGGATTTTGCCTGTGCTTAGATCTCTTCCGTTTCTTTTTATACCCCCAAAAACTACCCTAGTACTTGCAGATTACAAGCATACCCAAAACATGATGCAGCCACCACCATGCTTGAAAATGTGAAGAGTGGTAATCAGTGATGTGTTGGATTTGCCCCAAACATAACGCTTTTTGTATTCCGGAGATTAAAGTAGAATTTGTTTGCCAATTTTTTTGCAGTTTTACTTAAGTGCTTTATTGCAAACAGGATACATTTTGGAATATTTTTATTTTGTACAGGCTTCCTTTTCACTCTGTCATTGAGGTTAGTATTGTGGAGGAACTACAATGTTGTTGATCCATCCTCATTTTTCTCCTATCACAGCCATTAAACTCTGTAACTGTTTTAAAGTCATTGTTGGCTTCATGGTGAAATTCCTGAGCGGTTTCCTTCCACTCCGGCAACTGAGTTAGGAAGGACTCCTGTATCTTTGTAGTGACCGGGTGTATTGATACACAAACCAAAGTGTAATTAATAACGTCACCATGCTCAAAGGGATATTCAATGTCTGCTTTTTTTTTACCCATCTCCCAGTAGGTGCCCTTCTTTGCAAGGCATTGGAAAACCTCACTGATCTTTGTGGTTGAATCTGTTTTTGAAATTCAATGCTCGAGTGAGGGACCTTACAGATAATTGTATGTGTGGGGTACAGAGTTAGTCATTCAAACATAATTTTAAACAGTATTATTGAGTCCATGCAACTTATTATGAGACTTGTAAAGCACAGTTTTACTCCTGAACGTATTAAGGCTTGCCATATCAAAAGGGTTGAATACTTATTGACTCGAGACATTTCAACTTTACATTTTTTATTAATTTTGAAAAACATAATTCCACGTTGACATTATGGGGTATTGTGTGTAGGCCAATTGCCCAAAAATCTAAATGTAAACTATTTTAAATTCAGGCTGTTACACAACAAAATGTGGAAAAAGTCAAGGTGTGTGAATACTTTTTGAAGGCACTGTATGTAACAATGTATAAAACACTCATGCTCACGTACAAACATACTGAATGAGTGTTTGTTCTAATTGGGTTGTGCTCTTGGCTGGCACAGATGCTGATGGTAGCATGGCTATGTCCTGTCATCTGTATAGTAGTATGGCTGGGTGTGTCCTGTCATGCATTGGGGAGAGCAAAAGGGTGCTGACTGAACCTCTTGTGTGTTAATTATAATTTCACATCACAGCCAACTAAGGAAGAAAACACAGATCTTCCTGACCTTTTGTATAATGACTACGGGAAATTCCCTTTCTCTCAGGAACTACAGTATGTTATTCAAAGAAATGTTCTGATTCCTGGTGAGAGAGAGATTGTTTTTGATTTAATAGAACTTTGTTTAATAACATTGGACCCACTGACACACAAGAAACAAGTTATCAAGGTGAAATAATCTGTCACAGATAATAACACTTCTTTTTAAGGGGCTTTGTTAAAGAAACAAGAAACCTTGAGGCAATCATTTTACTCAGATCCTCAAAAGGTTTTACAGCTTGCATCACTGCCTGGTACGGCAACTGCTCGGCCTCCGACCGCAAGGCACTACAGAGGGTAGTGCGTATGGTCCAGTACATCACTGGGGCCAAGCTTCCTGCGATCCAGGACCTCTATACCAGGCATTGTGTCAGAGGAAGGCCCTAAAAACTGTAAAAGATTCCAGCCACCCTAGTCATAGACTGTTCTCACTACTACAGCACGGCAAGCGGTACCGGAGTGCCAAGAGGCTCCCAAATAGCTTATATCCCCAAGCCATAAGACTCCTGAACAGAAAATCAAATGACTACCCAGACTATTTGCATTGCCCCCCATGCACCTACATGTACATATTACCTCGACACCGGTGCCCCTGCACATTGACATTGACTCTATACCGGTACCCCCTTGTATATACCCCCGCTATTGTTATTGACTGCTGCTCTTTAATAATTTGTTATTTTTATCTCTTACTTTTTTTGTGGTATTTTCTTAACTGCATTGTTGGTTAAGGGCTTGTAAGTAAGCATTTCACTGTAAGGTCTACATCTGTTTTATTTTATAAATTTGAGTTTACCATAGAGAGACGATAATCAAACTGACTTTATAATGCATTCAAAGACTTCCGTAACTGGCTTTACCGCTGGATGAGATATCCCTGTTGCCATGCTCGCCAGAGTGGTAGAATGCAATGGCAATGGGCTACGTTAGTGTGCCTGCAGAAATTGTGGTATGGGTCAGCTAGTGTGCTTCCTGGGTTAATCAGAGATGCCCTCTGTACCAAGCAGAGGAGAACTCAGTACATTAGCAGATGATCTACTGTTTTCCAATATTATACTCATTATCTTTAAGTACTGTATCTCTCTCTAAGATTCATGAATTATATTTGTTGCTTTCCTGACTGTATGTAATGACATCAATATAATATAAACACTTGTGTAGCCGCTTACCCAATCAAATATATTTTTGCCCTCCTCCAGGTTCTCCATCCCATAGTGGGAGCAGAACGAGTGAAGCGGTTCTGTTAACAAAATCACACAATTGCTAAATGTTTCCGTAATAGCCACCCTTAATCTTAATTTGATTTATGTTTCATAGTGTAATTCATTATCAGGGACTGCCAGTCCTTGCATCTACAGCTCTGTTTAAGAGTTTGGTTACATTTCCCCATCATTCAACTTTAGACCTTTGTTTCATAAAGGTTGTGAGACCGAAACCTTTGTATACTGTAAAAGTCATGCACCTCTTCTCTTTGTTGTTTGACCACAAAACCCCTCCCACATCACACCAGAAATAATTTGTGGACACTTATTCAATAGAGGCTCGTGACTATTATTTTTACTGTCTTTTCACAAATGTAATTTGCATGATCAATTTACAATCTCAAACATGTTATAGAAATATACCTGTCCGTAATGAAATATTTATTATTATTATTGACATTAGAATTGGTAAAAAATATAGGAAAAAAATGGTGGATTTTTGTCCATCCTTCCCCGTTTCAGAATATATCATGTTCATAGTCATGCCAGGCTTTGTGTAAGAGCTATGGAAGATTGAAAGCAACAACAAAAAATACAATATACAATGAACTGTCTATTAAAAAAAAGTTGTGGATTTTTGTCCATCCTCCCCTGATTCCGAATATCTTAATAGTCATGTCATGCTTGGTTCAATAGCTATTGTTGAGAGAACCGAATATCCACTACTTTGTAACTCGTTCATAAACCCTGACTTTGTGGCTGTGTTAACTAGTGACGACCGACTAACTAGCTGCACTGCGGTTTGCTACTAGCTGTTGTTGCACCCGGATGCATTTTCGAGATCATAGCTAGCTATGTCGCCAAGTTGGAGACCGCGTCTATCCTGCACTTCCCAATGAAATCTGATCTCTTTGTTTTTTCTGAAGATTTTTTCAGAGGAAAATAACAATAAGGTAGTTATACAACTAACTAACTAAGCTAAAGTAGCCATTTGCCGAATCTGATCCGAGGCAGTGGAGGTTCCACATTTTCACGGGCCTGTGTGCATGCTAGCTAACGTTAGCCTTCTAACGTTAGCTAATAATGTTACATACTAACTAGCTACACAACGAATGGCATAGCTTCTTTAATCTAAATGTTTTTATCATTTGTATTTGTAAACTACTTTTGCGTTTGTCCTTTGGATGGTGTGTGCACCCGGATTTGTGGATGTGTCTTAATAGACGTAGCTACCCGGCTAACTAGTAACGTTAGCTACTCCCCTTCTCCCCAATCCCCAACCCCCAACTAGACTATTGGTGTATAGCTAGTACAGTATGTCCAAGCTAACTAGCTATGTCACGAACAAAGGCACATTGCTTTATCCAATGTGGAACTTATATAGCTTCAAGTATACAGTAACTTTAGCTAGATATGAACGTTTCTTATTCATAGACAATCACCGTTTTGTTGGTGATTGAAATCATTGAAAACGTTAGCTTCTAAACCAACAAATTATTTCAACAATCTAGCTACCACAGTTCTTTAATTTTGATTTCTGAATATACATTTTGTCTCCATCCAGGACAGATGCTTTCATGGGACTACAGATGCCAATGCCTTTGATGGGATTGTATTGCATGAAGCATAATGAGGGTGTATTGAAAAACAGGACAGAACCTTAATGTTACTATTTGGAGGTGCTGAATCTGCATACTTCTGGGGGGGAAGAAGATCTGCATAAAATGGAGATGGAGGAAACATGCATTGTTAGAAAGAATATAATAGATTTTTAACCTCAGGCCTAATCATATTGGTCTTGAATTGTGTATTGGGAAACAGATATATCAAGATGAGTTCAGAAGGATACCAGTACAGAGCACTGTATGACTATAAAAAGGAGAGGGAGGAGGACATTGATTTGCATATAGGCGATATACTGGTGGTGAGCAAGGGGGCTCTGCTGGCCCTAGGCTGCCCTAATTGGGCTGAAGAAAAACCAGATGAGATTGGGTGGCTGCCAGGATTCAATGAGACAACTCATGAAAAAGGTGACTTCCCTGGGACTTACGTTGAGTTTGTTGGAAGAAAAATAATTTCACCACCAACACCAAAACCAAGGCCACCTAGGCCTCTTCCTTCCACATCAGATCTAGCCAGGACAGATTCAGAATCAGAGGGTGAGTAGCTGTAGTAGGACATCAGGTTACATTGCTGCTGATGTTTTTATCTTGTTGATTTTAAAGTACTGTACTACCAATTTGATAAATTACTGTGACCAATGTTTATGCACTGTTGATTATGAATGTTATTGTGCATAGACATGAATTGCAGGCTGTAGTTTTAGTGTTTCAGCTTTTCCTTGGCTTGCTGTTTCATCAGTTTGAGTTGGTTACAACCAGTATTAAGCACTGAGCTGCAGATGTGCAGCAAGCCAAGGAAGAGTAGCTGTGCTGAATACGGATCTATGAAAACGCTGATGTGGAGGATTAGAGTGTATCATAAGCTTTTACAAAGGAAGCTTAAGAGGCAAAACAGGAAATGCTTCTGTGCAACTGTGATCTGATACTAATAATTTACTGTAAGGCAGGCCTATAATCAAATCAAATCAAATTTTATTTGTCACATACACATGGTTAGCAGATGTTAATGCGAGTGTAGCGATATGCTTGTGCTTCTAGTTCCGACCATGCAGTAGTATCTAACAAGTAATCTAACAAATTCACAACAACTACCTTATACACACAAGAGTAAAGGAATGAATACGAGTATGTACATATAAATATATGGATGAGCGATGGCTGACCGGCGTAGGCAAGATGCAGTAGATGGTATGGAGTACAGTATATACATATGAGATGAGTAATGTAGGATATGTAAACATTATATAAATGGCATCGTTTAAAGTGGCTAGTGATACATTTATTTCATCCAATTATAATTATTAAAGTGGCTAGAGATTTGAGTCGATGGCTGAACGGCATAGGCAAGATTCAGTAGATGGTTTAGAGTACATTGTATACATTTGATATGAGTAATGTCGGATATGTAAACATTGTATACAAAATTGTTTAAAGTGGCTAGTGATACATTTGTTACATCCAATTCCTATTTTTAAAGTGGCTAGAGTTTTAAGTCAGTATGTTGGCAGCAGCCACACAATGTTAGTGATGGCTGTTTAACAGTCTGATGGCCTTGAGNTTGAGTGAGAGGTTATTTTCCTGACACCACACTCCGAGGGCCCTCACCTCCTCCCTGTAGGCCGTCTCGTCGTTGTTGGTAATCAAGCCTACCACTGTAGTGTCGTCAGCAAACTTGATGATTGAGTTGGATGCGTGCTTGGCCACGCAGTCATGGGTAAACAGGGAGTACAGGAGAGGGCTGAGAACGCACCCTTGTGGGGCCCCAGTGTTGAGGATCAGCAGGGTGGAGATGTTGTTTCCTACCCTCACCACCTGGGGCCGGCCCGTCAGGAAGTCCAGGACCCAGTTGCACAGGGCTGGGTCGAGACCTAGGGTCTCGAAGCTTAATGACGAGCTTGGAGGGAAGTATGGTGTTAAATACTGAGCTGTAGTCGATGAACAGCATTCTTACATAGGTATTCCTCTTGTCCAGATGGGTTAGGGCAGTATGCAGTGTGATTGCGTCGTCTGTGGACCTATTGGGACGGTAAGCAAATTGGAGTGGGTCCAGGGTGTCTGGCAGGATGGAGGTGATATGATCCTTGACTAGTCTCTCAAAGCACTTCATGATGACGGAAGTGAGTGCTACGGGGCGATAGTCATTTAGCTCAGTTACCTTAGCTTTCTTGGGAACAGGAACAATGGTGGCCCTCTTGAAGCATGTGGGAACAGCAGACTGGGATAGGGACTGATTGAATATGTCCGTAAACACGCCAGCTGGCCTGCGCATGCTCTGAGGACACGGCCAGGGATGTCATCTGGGCCAGCAGCCTTGCGAGGGTTAACACATTTAAATGTTTTCCTCACGTTGGCTGCGGTACCTACAACAGTGCCGTGACTCCGCAAGGAAAAATGAATATCTGTGCAGGCTTGTTAGTAGATGCGACACAACCATTGCTGTGTGTGATATTGAGGTAAACAATTCTGTTCATTTTAATTGAATGCCTATAAAGTAAAGGTGAACAAGATGGGTGTTTTGTTATCAGGTAACAATCAACTGTCCAGTAGCAGTTTAGAAAGTTTCAGGTACGTCATCTTTCTGTTGTGCAGGCTTCATGTTGCCAGATCTGCCAGAACAGTTTGCTCCTCCAGAGACTGCATCACCCATCCTGGTCAGGCTTCTGGAGGCAATAGAAGGCAAAGGTAAGAAGAGACTGTGGCCTGGTACATGGGAGTAGTTAACGATGGTGAATGTTTTGCTATTACATTGAAATGGTTAATCAAATCCGCCTCCTGATCCTATTTTCTGTCCTGCAGGTTTGGAATGTCCAACCCTTTATAGAACTTTCACAGCAGCTTATGGGCTGGATATGAGACAGTTCACTGACTGTGGTGAGTGAGTGGCAGATTGTGCCTACTTCTCCCATTTTTAATAGCTCTTGAGGAATATGATTTTTTTCTTAACCAAGTGATTGTTGTAACTGTCATTTGTTGCGTCTCTCACTACCATCTACTAAGTTTATTGATGCATTTACAGATTTGGAGCCGTTGGACCTACAGTTGCTATGTGATGGCCTTTGGAGATACCTGCAGGATTTGCCTAATCCAGTTGTTCCCACCTCTCTCCAAAGTGAGATGATTCATGCAGCACAGGGTAAGACCTAATAGCTATAAAACTTAATAGAATCCCTCAAACCAAACATATACTCAAGAAGCAGCCCTCGGACCAAATCCGGCCCGCAAGCCGGTTTGATGTGGCTCACCATACAAATAAAGGGAAAGTATGTTGTGGCAAGTTTTCCAGGGCAATGTTGTGCAGTACATTTTAATAGTGGTTGTCATTGATTTAATCTTTACCTTGTGTGACTGTTTCCTCTTTTCATGCTCACAGAGGTAAAGGATCCAAAGGACTGTGCCCAGTTGTTGCGCAGGATAGCCAGCTCACCTACCCATCCGCCCCAATATTGCCTCACGTTCTACTGCCTCATCAAACACTTCTGCCGGATTTCTCAGAACACCAGCAAAAACCAACTCTGTGTCAGAGACTTGGCTGAAATCTTTAGCCCTGTGCTTTTCAGACTTCAACCAGCAAGGTCAGTATACAATTACAATTGAAATACTTTATTTATCCCACAAGGGGCTATTATGCTGACAGGAGTGCTGTTATGTACATACACATTTTATTTAACCTTTACTCAAGAAAACAATATACTTAGTTTTACCTGCTTTCAGAACTAATTTCAGGTCAATAAAGTGCTTCTGTAATACAATGAAGGAAGATGGATAAATCCAGGAAGCCGGATTTAACACCATCACTAGATATACATTGAGTTCTGTCTGTCAAGTAATTTTTTTACCAGTTACATGCAGCCTGGTCTAGACCAATTGAGTAAAGCCTCTGAATTAGCAGTGAGTGATCAACAGTATCGAAAGCCTTTGACAGGTCAATGAACTAAGGATTTTGCAGATAATAAATGTAACCATTTTCTATCTCTCAGCTGTGAGGCCAGCCCGGATTCCCTTATCAAGATTGTAGAGATCTTGGTCAACAGTGAATTGAGTGAAGCCCAGGCTGCTCCAGGTAATACAAGTCATATTTTTATGTTTAATATTTGGAATTGAATGTTATTTTCATGTCTGCTGAACTAATTGCTGACTATAGATCTAGAAGATAGAGACACCTCTTGCATGGGCCATAGCTGGTTACTTTTTCATTTAGTAATTACTAAACAGTATCAGTATATGTTCTAGTGCTGGATTAAACTATCAAGTACACAAACTGTTTTCTGAGATGCTCATGCGTATTTAGTATAATGTATAGATACTTTTTTTGTGAGAATTTAAGGAGAATGATTGTACTGTGTTTGCGAGAGAGGGAGAGCGAAAACTGTAACCGCTATTTGGTAAAAATGTAGTCTATTTTAAGCTCACTATAATGTATTGAAGTCTGGCACTCCAGGCTACAAGAGCATGGCTCACTGATGATAGTGACTGATGACTGATTATAGTTTTATAGAAGCATCTTGGTACTGAGAAGGATTCAGTTACCTGAGTTCACTTTGTAAACTGGAGTGAGCCGACAACTGAAGGGTTGCTGGTATCAAGTAACAGACATCTCAACATCAACTGTTCAGAGGAGACTGCGTGAATCAGGCCTTCATGGTTGAATTGCTGCAAAGAAACCACTACTAAAGGACACCAATAAGAAGAAGAGACTTGCTTGGGCCAAGAAACACGAGCAATGGACATTAGACCGGTGGAAATTTGTCCTTTGGTTTGGAGTCCAAATTGGAGATTTTTGGTTCCCCATCCGCCGTGTCTTTGAGAGACACGGTGTGGGTGAACGGATGATCTCCGCATGTGTATTTCCCACCGTAAAGCATGGAAGACGTGGTGTTTTGGTGCTTTGCTGGTGACACTGTCTGTGATTTATTTAGAATTCAAGGCACACTTAACCAGCATGGCTACCACAGCATTCTGCAGAGATACGCCATCCCATCTGGTTTGGGCTTAGTGGGTCTATCATTGGTTTTTCAACAGGACAATGACCCAACACACCTACAGGCTGTGGAAGGGCTATTTGACCAAGAAGGAGAGTGATGGAGGTCTGCATCAGATGACCTGGCCTCCACAATCCCCCGACCTCAACCAAATTGAGATGGTTTGGGATGAGTCGGACCGCAGAGTGAAGGAAAAGCAGCCAAGTGCTCAGCATGTGTGGGAACTCCTTCAAGACTGTTGGAAAAGCCTTCCAGGTGAAGCTGGTTGAGAGAATGCCAAGAGTGTGCAAAGCTGTCATCAAGGCAAAGGGTGGCAACTTTGAAGAATCTCAAATATAAAATATATTTTGATATGTTTAAAATTTTTTGGGTTGCATGATTCCATGTGTTATTTCATAGTTTTGATGTCTTCATTATTATTCTATAATGTAGAAAATTGTAAAAATAAAGAAAAACCCGTGATTGAGTAATGTGTCCAAACTTTTGACTGCTACTGTACGTTAACCAAATATGAACGGGCAGTAGCCCAAAAGAAATGGCCTCAGGACAGGTTAAGCCTGATACAATCTGAACGGAAACCGGTAGACTGCACAGCCTCCCTTTTGAGAAACCAAATCTAACAGGAGCTCAAACGTGTACGTATATTTACTTGGCCCCTCCCAGGACCAAACGATTTTGCAATTACAACCAATAAACTGGTTCTACAATGTAAAAGGCAATTTCCACATCCATCGTTTTAATCAGACTTCATGATTATTATTATCATCACCATTCATACATAGAACAATTATTTTCTCTTATTCAACATGCTGACTCCGAAGCGTGACGCGCAGTCCACGTAGCCTATTTCTATGCTGAGGCGTAAGCGTTCAGGCAATATGGGCACAGGCAATATGGTGGTCTGCTTGAACATGTTGTTGATATTACAGACTCACAGGGAGAAGTTGAAAATGTCATTGAAGACACTTGCCAGTTGGTCAGCGCATGCTCCCAGTACACATCCTGGTAATCCGTCTGGCCCTGCGGCCTTGTGAATGTTTACCTGTTTAAGAGGTTTAACCTGTTACGGATCGGATCCCGTTAACGGGATCGATTTGACAACATCCGGTGAAATTGCAGAGCACCACATTCAAATTACAAGAATAGTAATATTAAACATTCATGAAAATATAAGTGTTGTACACCATTCTTTAGCTTAGAATCTTGGTAATCAAACCGCGTTGTCTGATTTACAATAGGCTATACGGCGAAAGCATAGCATTTGATTATCTGAGGACAGCGCCCCCCATACTTCCTGCATATAAATAAATTAAAAACCAGCACAGGCTTTACAAAATGAAATATAGCGACGGTTGCTATCCCACAGGTCCAAGGAACACAAAGAATCATCGTTATGATCAATAAAGTCCCTCTTTATATTCCAAACACTCTGTTTGGTTGGCACGTTTTGTTCAGTAATCCACCCGTTCCACATACAGGCATAGGAAACCTAAAAACGTTACAGATGAACTTCGTCAAAACAAGTCAACAACGTTCTAATCAATCCTCAGGTACGCTAATATGTAAATAAACGATAATATTTCAGACGGAGAATAGCCTGTTCAATAGAAAATAAAAATTACGTAGAGCGCGCCCACAGTCATGCTCGCAAAAGAGTAGTGTCAGTTCAAACAGCCATTTGCCAGAACTTCAATTTCTTGTTTGTTTTTCAAAAAACAAGACTGAAACCATGTCTAGACTGTTGACATCTAGTGGAAGCCATAGGAACTGCAATCTGGGAGCTAAATCCCTCTAGTCAATAGCAAGTCAATGGAAAAACTGTGACATTAACTTCTTGCCGCACGGATCCCGTGAGCGGGATAATTTTCGATAAAAACAAAGCACGCCAAATTCAAAATAAGAATTCGTAATATTTAACATTCATGGAAATACAAGTGTTGCACATGGTTACAAAGCCTAGCGTCTTGGTAATCTAAATCTGTTGTCAGATTTCAAAAAGGTTTTACGGCGAAAGCAAAACATTTGATTATCTGAGGTCAGCACCTCACAAAAATAGCTTTTTCAACCAGCACTGGCGACACAAAATCACAAATTAAAGATATAAAAACTCACTTTTTAAGATCTTCTGATGTTTCCAACCAGGAGGGTCCCAGCTACAAAACCGCTGTTCGTTTTGTTCGATAAAGTACATATTTATATCCGAAAAACGCTGTTTAGACCGCGCCAATGAATTCAGAAATCCACAGGAAACACCTCCGTCAAAATGACGACAGAAAAGTCAAAATTGCTCCCGGTAAACTTCGTCTATTTTTGTCAAACAAAGACTCTATATAATCCTTAGGTTGTCTAAAATGTTAAACTATAAAACTTCACGCGGAAACAACTATGTTCAATAGACAAGGCAAATTCCCTCGCGAGTGCTCTCCCCAGAACGCGCCCAAACACTGTTTTGCTTCCGGTTCACTCTTTCCTTCATGTGAAAAAACGTATTAATTTTTCAAAATACAAGCCCAAAGCCATCAATAGTAGACTGTTACCATATAGGGGAAGCCATAGGAATAGGAAAATGGTGGATGGCTTTTCAATAGCTTTTCAAAATAAGAGCATGGGAGCAGATTATTTTTTTTTTTTTCTGGTCGGATTTCCTAGGGTTTTCGCCTGCCAAATCAGTTCTGTTATAGCCACAGACATAATTTTAACGGTTTTGGAAAATTCTAGCTACTAAATAATATGCATATCCTAGCTTCTGGGCCTGAGTGACAGCCCGTTTACTTTGGGGACGTCACAGGCGGAAACTAGGAATTCTGCCCCCTAGCTGTAAGAGGTAAAAAAAAAAAAAAAATTCCAGATAGATTTTCCTCGGGTTTTCGCCTGCCATATCAGTTCTGTTATACTCACAGACATTATTTTAACAGTTTTAGAAACTTCAGTGTTTTCTATCCAATACTACCAATTATATGCATATCCTAGCTTCTGGGCCTGAGTAACAGGCAGTTTACTTTGGGCACGTCAGGCTCTCTGTACTTCTGAACACTGCCCCCTAGCCCGAAGAGGTTAAAGGTCTTACTCACATCGGCGTAATCGTCCGGAAACAGCTGATGCTCTCATGCATGTTTCAGTGTTGCCTCAAAGCGAGCATAGAAGTAATTTGGCTCGTCTGGTAGGCTTGTGTCACTGGGCAGCTCGCGGCTGTGCTTCATTTTGTAGTCTGTAATAGTTTGCAAGCCCTGCCACATCCGACGATTGTCGGAGCTGGTGTTGTACGATCCATGGCTTCTGATTGGGGTATGTACGTACGGTCACTGTGGGGACAACGTCATCGATGCACTTATTGATGAAGCCGGTGACAGATGTGGTGTACTTCTCAATGCCATCGGAAGAATCCCGGAACACATTCCAGTCTGGCACAAAACAGTCCTGTAATTTAGCATCTGCTTCATCTGAGCACTTTTTTATTGACCGAGTCACTGGTGCTTCCAGCTTTAGTTTTTGCTTGTAAGCAGGAATCAGGAGGGTGGAATTATGGTCATATTTGCCAAATGGAGGACGAGGGAGAGCTTTGTATGCATCTCTGTTTTTTTTTCTCCTCTGGTTGCACATGTTGGTAGAAATGAGGTAAAACATATTTAAGTTTCCCTGCATTAAAATCTCCTGCCACTAGGAGCGCCACCTCTGGATCAGCATTTTCTTGTTTGCTTATGGCCGTATACAGCTCATTGAGTGCGGTCTTAGTGCCAGCATCGGTTTCTGGTGGTAAATATACAGCTACTAAGAATATATATATGTAAACTCTCTTGGTAGATAGTTTATTCTACAGCGTATCATGAGGTACTCTACCTCAGGCGAGCAAAACCTCAACTTCCTTAGATATCGTGCACCAGCTGTTGTTTACAAATATACAAAGACCGCCACCCCTTGTCTTACCAGTGGCTGCTGTTCTATCCTGCAGATACAGTGTATAACCCGCCAGCTGTATGCTATTCATGTCGTCGTTCAGCCACGACTTGGTGAAGCATAAGAAATTAGTTTTTAATGTCCCGTTAGTAGGATATGCGTGCTTGTAGTTCGTCCACTTTATTATCCAACGATTGTACGTTGGCCAATAGTGCTGATGGTAAAGACAGATTAGCCGCTCGCCGCTGTATTCTCACATAGCACCCCGGGCTCCTTCCGCTATATGTCTTTGTCTCTTTCTCCTGCGAATCACAGGGATGATAGCCTTAAATCCCTCTCATCCAACTTGTTAAATACATTTTTTTTTTGTCCAGTTCAGGGTGAGTAATCGCTGTTCTGATGTCCAGAAGCTCTTTTCGGTCATAAAAGATGGTAGCAGTAACATTATGTACAAAATAAGTTACAAACAATGCGAAAAATACATAACGAATAGCACGGTTGGTTAAGAGCCCATAAAACAGCAGCCATCCCCTCCAGCGCAACATCTGTTCGCCGTCTGTGGTTTGCATGTGTTTCTTTGGCATCCTCCTTTATCATTTTTTTTGTGATGTTACAATTAGGCTGTATAATGTATTTTCATTGTGGGTATTTCTACATGGATGTGCATTTGTGATGATTAGGCTATGTTACGTTGATAGCTCGGCAGAGCAGCTGAACTGCAGCAAAGTACTACTATTACACACACAGGAATGGTTATAGTGTACAGAGGCGTACTTCTTTTTGGATTTAATATGTCTTTGCATTCAGGCCTCATTTTCTCAGTTTTTGTTTTATTTAGTCTGTCATCATAATATTTTGATATTGTTACATTAAAACGTGGCCAAATAACACATTTCCACTCTCTTTTTTTTCTGGTCATTATGTTAATGCAACAAAGTGTAGCTACTTAACTGGTAATGCAGTAGTTGACACAAATAAACCAACCAATAGCCTACATGTAGGTATTAATTTTGAGCCATTGCACTCATATTATTATGAACCGAGGAATGTAAGCCAGTTTCTGGTAGCTTATGACTATCTCCCTCACTCACCTAATCAAGTCAACTTAAATTTCACAAGTTCACAAAAGGTAAGTTATGCACGGTGAGACTGCAAATTGACAGCTTCATTCTCTATTCTTGCCGCAGCTTTGCCCCCCAAACCACCAAAGGCCACTACCCCAGTTCCAAACAACGTGTTCAACAACAACATGGCCTTGCAAGACGGGGAGTGGTACTGGGGAGACATCTCAAGGCAAGCCCTTATGATCTTAATGATAATTCAAATAATAATTAATTAATGGTCAGTGTCTTGTGATGAAAATCTCTTGGTTTCCAGTTTAGTAATGAGCCCTATTGGATTTGTGAAGAAACTGTAGCATAACCCTTTGTTTTCTTGTAGGGAGGAGGTGAATGAGAAGCTGAGAGACACAGCTGATGGTACGTTTCTGGTCCGAGATGCATCTACCAAAATGCATGGAGACTACACACTGACTCTGAGGTACGTTGTGAATCGCATGGCTACTAAATTAATATGGAACTCTTAATATCCTGCTCTGTCTAATGCAGGGTTTCTGTTAGCCGTTTTTTTTTTTTCTTTATAAAATAATTGAAAAGCCAATAAATAAAATTGTCCGTAAGAAAATTTAAAATCCCTTAGCAAAATAATGCTTTTTAGCCTATTCATTGATGGAAATACATTTGACCAGTCATGCTTGTCTGTAAGTTAATTTGCATAATTGAGTGGAATTAAATTGACAGCATACAGATACAGAGCACGAGAGCTGCTACTACAGCTCAAACAGCTCGTTCCTTTCTGCTGGAGTGAAACATGCTTTTATAAGCTCCGTCAATGCGCATCAATTTTAAATGCAGTCGGATGTTTAAAACAGTTTTGATAGCCACGATTTAAAAATAGCTATTTTTATTTTTCAACTTGTCATTGAAGCGCGCTTCCCATTTTGCCATTCAAGTGCCATTGAAACCAATAGCCTATTTTTTTCTCATGTTCAAATGGTTTTCAAAAACGTTTTCATTGTCCAGTAGCCAAAGGCACAATCCTAGTCATATTAGAAGCCTAGTTGTTGCATCATTAGATCTTCCCTCTTTCTAAATTTCGAACTGATATTTTAATCTCTGCTGCTCTCATGTGCGGTGCGCTTTTGGAAACGGTATTTTCCCGCTAACTGAATTATGGAACAAGCATTCGGGAGCTTATAATGCAAAGAAATAGTTAATCAACATTTTAAGCTAAACATTCTGATCTGTTGCTTCAGCCTGATTTCCTTTTGTAACGTTTTTTTTAATGTAGCTAAACTGGTTGTATAAATTAGGGATCCCACAACTGTCGGAGTCTGTTTGGAATAGGCTAGAAATGCAAACTGACCAAGAGAATATGTCAACTTTTCTACTATGGGGAATAGTAGATTGACATAGGCTAGTGATTTTGCTGTTTGTAACTCGTCTTGTTGGCTGAGGAAAAGGAAATGTGGCACTTATTCTAACGTCTTCAAAGTGTGCATCAGAATTCGGTAAGAAGGACACACGCCATTGCATCCTAGAGTTGCATGTTCTGTTAAGATGATTTACCATAATCTAAATGTGATTTCTGTCATTCTGAGCACCGTGGGTGGACGCCCTAATCAGGCTACGCACACAATGCATATGGGTCCGGTATATTTCTCAAATGTCCGGTAAATTTTTAAAATGGAACCCTGGCCTAAAGACACAAGGCCATTTTCATTCAAAGTTCCCTTTTTTATCTCGCTCATAGGAAAGGAGGAAATAACAAACTGATCAAAATATTCCATCGGGATGGGAAATACGGCTTCTCAGACCCACTGACATTCAACTCGGTGGTTGAGCTCATCAATCACTACAGACACGAGTCCTTAGCTCAGTACAACCCAAAGCTGGACGTGAGACTGCTGTACCCAGTGTCAAGGCTCCAGCAGGTAAGAGTGCCTCCAATTCAAACACATGTAAGCTACACCTATTCAAAGATAAAAGATCCCTTGGTCAGATTATTCTATGAGCACAGTGAGTGCTTCATTTTCATATCCGGCATTTGAGTGTCACCCAGAACTTTTTTCGCCAGATGACCGAGTGAGATTTGTTGCTCTAACTGCTTTGTTGTCTCCTGCAGGACCAGGTTGTTAAAGAGGACAACATTGAAGCTGTGGGTAAAAGGCTGCAGGAGTACCACCTGCAGTTCCAGGAGAAGAACCGAGAGTACGATCGTCTGTACGAGGAGTATACAAGAACATCACAGGTGAATTGCTATTGTCATTCAATTGTGATTTAATCGTTTCTGATTGTACTGTATCTAACCTCCGGTTCTTTGTTTTCCTCAGGAAATTCAAATGAAGAGAACGGCCATTGAAGCATTCAATGAAACCATTAAGATATTTGAGGAGCAGTGCCAAACCCAAGAGCGCTATAGCAAGGAGTACATTGAAAAGTTCAGGAGAGAGGGCAACGATAAAGAAATCCAGAGGTAATAATGGAAATTATAAATCTATCTTTATCTTTTCAACCAAAGATGTAGCTAACACTAATCACAGTTCAGTGCTATGATAAAGTGGTTAATATCTGTTAGGGATGCACAATCTATCGGTGAGCGAATCGGAATCGGCAGACAGTTTAACACCGATGTGCAAAACCGATGTCAAAGCTGATGTGCATACCTATATAACGTAAGTAGATGATGTAATGACGCCACGAAAAATACAGCGCTACACAGAACAAAAGCAGAAAAATACTAAGCGCACACTTCCAACAACTAAACAAGTTCAATTTGTGCAGTCATTTGAAAGAGTAAGAAAATGTCAGCGAGACAACTCAAAAGCGAAATCCATTAGCGCCAAGATAATGGAATTCATTGCCCTTGACAATCAACCGTTCTCTGTCGTGGGTGATGTTGGCTTACGCGACTGGTCGAGCACCGGCACACACTACCAAGTGCGCTATTTTTCAGATGTTGCCCTACCGGAGTTACACAGTAATAGTGTCACTGCTATTAGCTTCACAACATACTATGGAACTCTATTTGGGTCTTTGCGTGTCGAATAACACTATTTGACAATAACACTATTTGATGCGTTAAATAAGCTTTTAATTTGACACGTCAAATAACACAGTTCTATTATAGAATGTTGTGTGTTCTGAATTTGCACGTAAAGCGAAGAGCCACCGCTACTATCAGTAGCACTGTCAAAGCTGTACAAAAAAGTCTGCAAACACCGCGTTGGTAATAAAGCATTATTTGTTCGACTGCAATTTCTGGGGTAGTTATCTAGCTTTAGCTTGGTACCTAGCTAGCACAAATACAACCAGCCTGAAAACAATGACCAGTTGAAACTGCAGTCATTTTCATTATTCTTAGCAATGATTTAGGAATCCTTGTAAGTATTAGCTAGGTTGCCACTTGTTGTTCGCCTATTAAAATTTAACCTCAGTTCATGAAAATAAATAGCCAGCCAGCTACTTAACCCTGTTGCCCAAAGTTAACGTTATAAGCAGCCAGCTAGCTTCATCTGGCTAGTGAGGCTCGACCGGACCGGGTTATGTGTTGTGAAGCTAGCCACAATGAGGATTAGGCAAAATAGTGGAATTTGCGGGTTGCCTTCAAAATAAAAGTACCTCTTTGAAAGTGATACAGAAGGTTACAATTGGTGGAATCATTCCATATTTAGTCTAGATAATGTTAAACAAGGTTGGAATGTGAAGCAATGAAATGGGGTATCAGTCTACTCTGTGACACACACAGAACACGACTGAAGAGTTTACGCAAATATTAGTGTTGTAGCTCTTATCGCGGGACTGTGACAGTGTGAAATCACCTCCTCAGTCAGCCTATTGTGTATTGGCATTCATATTGTACAGCTTTACCTAAGGATTGGGGATCAATGAAATGGGGTATTAGTCTACTCAATTCCCAAGCTATTTTTTCCCCAACGTCCTCAGTTATCAGACTCCAAAACATCCACGCAGTATTGTTTTTCCTTAGGAATAGTGTTCAATACACATAGGTTGACAATAAATGTGGCTCAATTCACAGTTGTTTGAGTCCAGCAATAAGAGCTACGACACTAATGTTCTCTGGATGTCACTGAGTAGACTGATACCCCATGTCATTGATCCACAATCCATAGGTAAGGCTGAAGCAATTCGAAAGTAAAATAAATCCAGTGTGATTTCAACAGATTTTTGTCAAATTGATAAATTGTCCTTTGTTGATTTTATATAACATTCCAACCTTGTTTTACATGATTTATTCAATTATGGAATAATTCTACTATTTGTATTCATTTGCATCTCTGTCAATACTTTTATTTTGAAGGCTAACCGCAAAGTCCACTATTGTGGCTAATCCTTATTGTGGCTAGCTTCACATAGATGGGTCCGACCACCATTAATCAAATAAGAACTGTCTTATAAATTGGGGTTATTTTAGATGATGACGCCTAGCTATATAGTTAGCCAGCTAACTATATCTACTGAAACAGATTGTCGTTTTGCTATGTTTTTGGGGAAGAACATTGTTTGCATCCATGAGCTGGCTAGCTTTTTTTTATGACTATCAAAGTAGGTGCGCGAGACAACTTTACAAGCATCATAGCATATATATCGATGAATTGTTGTGACATATGAAATACGAGTGATAGTGTATTCACTAGGTAAAAAAATAAAACGTGTTAAATTATTATGTGACGTGCAGTCATATTCAGGTCCTGATTGGTCAACAAGCTTATTTGACACATCAAATAGTGTTAAATAGTATATTTTTTGACACGCAAAGACCCAAACGGCGTTCCATAGAAATCCTGGTTGAGAATGAAATGACTGAACAAATGAACAATGAAACAGCACAGCAAGTGAAAGAAATGGCTTTTGATTATGTTTTACTGGTAATGGGGACATACGTAAATGCCAACAAAATAACTTTTTGATCAGTGTGTGTGTGTAACCTTTTATTTAACTAGGCAAGTCGGTTAAGAACAAATTCTTATTTTCAATGACGGCCTACCCCGGACGATGCTGGGCCAATTATGCGCTGCCCTATGGGACTCCCAATCACAACCGGATGTGATACAGCCTGGATTCGATGAGATGCAGTGCCTTAGACCGCTGTGTGTGTGTTAACTATTTAACTGTACTAGAATGCTTAAGGCCGCTAAAATTTAAAATATTGGTTATCGGTATTGTTTAGTTTTGCAAGGAAAATATCGGTATCGGCCAAAAATGTTATATCGGTGCATTGCTAGTTAATACTTATTGAAAATGAAAAGCATTGCGTTGTGCCTTTTCCTTTTCAATGATGATTACATTTTTCTAAAACATAAAGTAAAAAATTGGCACTTGCGCCGAATACAACAGGTGTAGACCTTACCATGAAATGCTTACTTACAAGCCCTAAACCAACAATGCCGTTTTAAGAAACTAAGAATTAAGACAATATTAACTTAATAAGCTCAAGTAAAAAAAGTAACACAATAAAATAACAAAAATGTAGCTATATACAGGGGGTACTAGTAGAGCGTCAATGTGCGGGGGTACAGGTTAGTCGAGGTAATTAAGGTAATATGTACTATAAATTTAGATAGGGGTAAAGTGACTGTGCACTGTAGGTGCACGAGACAACTTTACCAGCATCATAGCATACGTATCGATGAATCGTTGTGACATGAAATACGAGTGATGGTGTAATCAATGTGTAATAACTATGTAAAAAATTTATGAACGCGTTAAATTGTGACGTGCGGTCATTCAGGTCCTGATTGGTCAACAAGCTTATTTGACAATAGTGTTAAATAGTATATTTTTTGACACTCAAAGACCCAAATGGCGTTCCAAAGAAATCCTGGTTGAGAATGAAACGACTGAACAAATGAACAACGAAACAGCGCATCAAGTGAAAGAAATGGCTTATGTTTTACTGGTAATGGAGACATATGTAAATGCCAACAAAATAACTTGTTGGTCAGTGTGGTGTGTGTGTAACCTTTTATTTAACTAGGCAAGTCAGTTAAGAACAAATTCTTATATACAATGATGGCCTACCCCGGCCAAACCCGGACGATGCTGGGGCAATTGTGCGCAGCCCTATGGGACTCCCAATCACGGCCGGATGTGATACAGCCTGGATTCGAACCAAGGACTGTGACTCCTCTTGCCCTGAGATGCAGTGCCTTAGACCGCTGCGTCCGTGTGTGTGTGTGTGTGTTAACTAGACAGGGAGCAGTGGGTCGCTAGCGACCCACTCCCGACACCACCAGGTAAAATGTAAAGCGCCAAATTCAAAATCCCAAAGTTGAATTATTAAACATGCACCAATATACAAGTGTTTCATACTCATCAAAAGCTCTGTTTCTTGGCAATATCACAGCGTTGTCAGATTTCAAAAAGGCTTTACGGCGAAAGCTCTACATTTGATTGTTTGAGGGCAGCGCCTCACATACTTTCTCATAGCCATGAATTCATTAGCCAGCGTGGCACACACATAACACATTTCACAGCGAAAACAAATCAATTACCTGTTGAAGAACTTCTGCTGNAGGCTGCTGACATCATAAGGAAGCGATGTGTACTGCATTCATATGCCCTTATATGGTCATTTTCATGAGGGAGGGGTTCCCAAATGAGCAATGTGTCAAAATCACTTTTTCCAGGACAGAAATTCCTCGGGGTTTTGCCTGCCATATCCGTTCTGTTTCACTCACAGACAAATGGTTAACAGTTTTGGAAAATTCAGAGTGTTTCCTATCCAATGGTACTAAATATATGCATATCCTATTTTCTGGGCCTGAATGGGAGGCATTTTACTTTGGGCACGCCAGGCTCTCCAAAACCGTCACCTCGGGAGCTGCTCCCTGAGAAGTTAACTATTTAACTGTACTAGAATGCTTAAAAGGCCTCTAAAATGTTAAATATCGGTTATCGGTATTGTTTTTTGGCAAGGAAAATATTGGATATTGGTTCCCGGCCAAAAATGTAATATCGGTGCATCACTAATGGTAATAGTATAGTAGAAGTTTGTGTACCCACAGAATCACTGGGGTTTTGCTGATGCCACAACTACTCAGATTGCTTCACTGTTGGAGAAGCCAAATGTGTAATTCTTATAGAAGTACAACAGCTGTCTCATATATTGACAATGGGTGATATATTTTTGACAACAAGAATTGTGTTTCTCCTAGAATCATGGGAAACTACGACAAACTGAAATCGAGAATAAGTGAGATTGTGGACAGCAAACGGCACCTGGAGGACGATCTGAAAAAGCAAGCAGCGGATTACAGGGAGATCGATAAGAAGATGAACAGTATCAAACCTGATCTGATTCAGCTCCGCAAGACCAGAGACCAATACCTAATGTAAGTATAGCCCCAGTCTTCACTCACTGCAATCTGTTATCAAATATCTTGTCTATTATGTCCCGTTACTAAATGACTGACATTAAACCTTTTTTTTTATTTTCTCATGGTAGGTGGCTGACACAAAAGGGAGTGAGGCAGAAGAAGCTGAATGAATGGTTGGGTATCAAGAATGAAAACCCAGAGAAGTAAGTATCCATTTCCCACGCTTTTACTTTGGATTGTTTTTTAAAGATCCACTTCAAAGTTTTGACTCCCTTTGCATGTTTCTTTTAAAGGAGTATTTCAAACAGAAGTTAGTGTTGTATAAAACTAATGTGATTATTGTATTGCAGTGAGTACTCAATGGTTGAAGACGATGAGGACCTCCCACATCATGATGAACGTTCGTGGAGGCTAGGCAACATCAACCGGCTGCAGGCAGAAGCTCTGCTCCGGGGGAAGAAGGATGGAACATTCCTGGTCCGGGACAGTAGCAAAGCTGGCTGCTACGCCTGCAGTGTTGTGTATGTATCTAGTAATACAAGTTTGCGGGGTGCTAATATTTGTCCTGTTAATGGAAATATGTTTTTTTTTGCATATCCCAACTCCCCCCTGAGACACCCGCAAGGAGTGGGGCCACGGCCAGGGTCGCTATTGTATAGCGCCACTGTTGCAATTAGGGTTAAGTGCCTTGCTCAAGGGTGTAGTGGCAGATTTTTAGGCTACCTAATCACCCTGAAAAAATTGACACATGAAGACACATGATTTGAGTTTTAGTGTCATGATAATTTAAGACCTGAACACACATTTTTCATAGTTGAATCTTATTTAATGAGATCCGATAATTCAGTCTTAACGTGTTGACAGATTTTGTGATGATGTTCATATGCAGCATTTTTGTTGAGTGTATATTGGCAACTTGATTAGCATATTGATTAGAATTGTCATGCTAGATCATATTCATAATAAACAAACTGATTCTCCTCATGCTACATATTGAGAGAGACTGAAGGAAGAAGGAAAATGTGACCATGGTGTGTTTCTAAATGATCAAGTTGACAACATGTAACAAAACCAGGCCATTCTTTATTTTCGGAACCATGTAAAATAGTCCATGCATGGAATTTGGATGTATTCTGAACTTGATGTATTCTAATTTAAAATGTCTTTCTTTGCAGTGTGGAGGGTGAGGTGAAGCATTGTGTTATCAACAAGAGTCATACGGGCTATGGATTTGCAGAGCCGTATAACCTGTATGGCTCCCTAAAAGAACTAGTCCTGCACTACCACCACACGTCACTCGTACAGCACAATGATTCTTTAAATGTCACGCTCGCCTACCCAGTTTACACACAGAAGAGGCGGTGATGAACTCATGGTGAGGACTTGGACTTCATGATGGACAATCAAGATTACTTATTTGGAAATGCAGATGCCTAGGATGGTATCAATTAAATAAGGGAAACATTGGTACAGGTGTTTGACATTTGGAAATGTCAAAAATCAGGAGATGGAGGACGGACTCCTTCCCTTTATGGTCCTCTTTTTTTTTCCCCTTTTTTTTTTAAAAGCTTTTTCCTTTGGATAGCTATGATTACGTATTTGTGAGTGAGTATGGTATGTGCAGTCAAGCCTACTAATTGAAAAGAGGAGGAGAGACTTGAAGCAGCATGTGACATTTTAAGGCAGGTTTTTCAGACACAGATTAAGCCTGGTCCTGGGCTAAAATGCATGGTCAATGGAGAGTCTCCATTGAAATTGCTTTTTAGTCCCGGACTAGGCTTAATCTGTGTCTGGGAATCCGCCTCTTCAGTGTTTGCATTTAACTGAAATGTTTGGCTTTTAATATCAATCTTCATTCAACATCCTGACACTGTCAAGTGTAAGTTTTTGTTGTGCTATGCAATGCTGTCTGCGTCCTCAGAATTAATATGTACCCTAAATATATTTTTTTTGTCATTATTGGCCATCAATGTAGGCTACCTATTAGCTAGACATGGTGCGGGACATATTTTTCATCCTCTACTTCTACACACAAGACCTATTTGGTTTACACTTTGTCTGTAAAATGTTAAAAGCATTCACGTTAGAGTAATTTTAAATTTATATATATATATATATATATATGACACACACACACACACAGTACCAGTCAAACATTTGGACACTTACTCATTCTTTATTTTAACTATTTTCTGTACAATAATAGTGAAGACATCAAAACTATGAAATAACACATGGAATCATTTAACCAAAAAAAGTGTTAAACAAATTTAAATATTTTTTAGATTCTTAAAAGTAGCCACCCTTTGCCTTGATGACAGCTTTGCACACTCTTGACATTCTCTCAACCAGCTTCACTTGGAATGCTTTTCCAACAGTCTTGGAGTTCTCACATATGCTGAGCACTTGTTGGCTGCTTTTCCTTCCCTCTGCGTTCCAACTCATCCCAAACCATCTCAATTGGGTTGAGGTTTGGTGATTGTAGAGGCCAGGTCATCTAATGCAGCACTCAATCACCCTCCTTTTTAGGTGCGGCAGATAGCCTAGTGGTTAGAGTGTTGGGTCCGTAACCGGAAGGTTGCTGGATCGAATCCCTGAGCTGACAAGGTAAAAATCTGTCGTTCTGCCCCTGAGCAAGACGTGGATGTCGATTAAGGCAGCCCCCCACTCCTCTCCGATTCAGAGGTGTTGGGTTAAATGTGGAAGACACATTTCAGTTGAATACATTCAGTTGGACAACTGACTAGGTATCTCCCTTTCCTTCTTGGTCACATAGCCCTTACACAGCCACGTGGTGTGTTGGGTCGTTATCCTTTTGAAAAACAAATGATAGTCCCACTTAGCGCAAACCAGATGGGATGGTGTATCGCTGCAGAATGCTGTGGTAGCCATGCTGGTTAAGTGTGCATTGAATTATAAATTAATCACTGACAGTGTCACCAGCAAAGCACCATCACACCTCATCCCCCATGCTTCATGGTGGGAACCAAACGTGCAGAGATCCATTCACCTACTCTGTGTCAAACAAAGACACATCAGACCAAAGAACAGATCTCCACCGGTCTAATGTAATTGCTCGTATATTTCTTGGCACAAGCAAGTCTCTTCTTATTATTGATGTCCTTTGGTAGTGGTTTCTTTGCAGCAATTTGACCATGAAGGCCTGATTCACAGAGTTTCCTCTGAGCAGTTGATGTTGAGATGTCTGTTACTTGAACTCTTTCAAGCATTTATTTGGGCTGCAATCTGAGGTGCAGTTAACTCCGAATGAACTTACCCTGTTCCGGCAGAGGTAACTGTGGGTCTTCCTTTCCCGTGGCGGTCCTCATGAAAGCCAGTTTCATCATAGCGCTTGATGGTTTTTGCGACTGCATTAAAGAAATTTTCCGCATTGACTGACCATGTCTTAAAATAATGATGGACTGTCGTTTCTCTTTGCTTATTTGAGCTGTTCTTGCCATAATATGGGCTTGGTTTTTTACCAAATAGGACTATCTTCTGTATACCACCCCTACCTTGTCACAACACAACTGATTGGCTCAAACGCATTAAGATGGAAAGAAATTCTACAAATTAACTTTTATCAAGGCACACCTGTTAATTGAAATGCATTCCAGGTGACCACCTCATGAAGCTGGTTGAGAGAATGCAAAGAGTGTGCAAAGCTGCCATCAAGGCAAAGGGTGGCTACTTTGAAGAATCTCAAATATTAAATATTTTGATTTGTTTAACACATTTATGGGTTACTACATGATTCCTTGTGTTATTTCATAGTTTATCTTCACTATTATTCTACAATGCAGAACATAGTTAAAATAAAAACCCTTGAATGAGTAGCTGTGTTCAAACTTTTGACTGGTAGGCATATATGGTTTTATTTATTTCCTTTTGACCCAGAAACCTTGTGCACAGAAGATTGTTTCTCTAATTATTTTATGTTGTGTTACTAATATTCCCTATTGTGAAGGCATATAAACCACCCTATTTCCTCATAGAAAGGCCAGTGAAGTATTCGGTAAATGTCATTCCTTGATTCTGTATTTTCTGTATCAGAAAATCTTTACTTAGAATTCTTTAGTTGCAGCTGTTAAATCTTTTTTCTTCTTGTGTAATTCATGCCATGCCTGACTTGATATGACATTCGGAACATTAAAGCACCAAATTCATGAAATATAATTGAAATGAGTTATGTTTTTACTTACATTTATTTACCAATTGGGACAATTGTATGCTTAAACAGTACAAATACGACCTACGCATATTGATCAATATGGCAAGACACAAGTATAGGGACAAAGTGGAGGAGCGGGTCGGACACGAGGGCTTCTAACGATCTCTGATTACAAAAATAAAGCCAGTCACGTCGCGGACACACCGTCCTACCCAATGAGCTAAACACATTTTTGTCAGACTTCGAGCATAGCTAGTCTGAGCAACCGAGGAGAGCCTGAGGACGAGGGCTACATGCTTACGGTCTCCATGGAGGACCTATGTATGTACATTGCATTCGGAAAGTATTCAGACATCTTGACTTTTTCCACATTTTGTTACGTTACAGCCTTATTCTAAAATTGATTAAAAAAATTAAAAATCCTTGTTCTACACACCCTATCCCCATATCCGAAGCAAAAACAGGTTTTTAGAAAATTTTACAATGTATAAAAACAAAAAAACATCACGTTTACGTAAGTATTCAGACACTTTACTCAGTACTTTGTTGTAGCACCTTTGGCAGCGATTAAAGTCTTCTTGGGTAGGACACTACAAGCTTGGCACACCTGTATTTGGGGAGTTTCTCCCATTCTTCTCTGCAGATCCTCTTAAGCTGCACAGCTATTTTAAGGTCTCTTCATAGATGTTTGATTGGGTTCAAGTCTGGGCTCTGGCTGGGCCACTCAAGGACATTCAGAGACTTGTCCCAAAGCCACTCCTGCGTTGTCTTGGCTGTGTGCTTATGGTTGTTGTCCTGTTAGACTGGAGGCAAAGGTTCACCTTCCGAGGTCCTGAGCGCTCTGAGCAGGTTTTCATCAAAGATCTCTCTGTACTTTTTTAGTCTAACAGTCCCTGCCGCTGAAAAACATCCCCACAGCATGATGCTGCTGCCACCACCATGCTTCACCGTAGGGATGGTGCCAGGTTTCCTCCAGACGTAACGCTTGGCATTCATCACACAAGTGATTATGACAAATAATATTTAAAAACGGTTGTTTTACAGTAATGAGAAATGACAAAATACATATGAATTATTTAATTTTCAAATATATTTTTTTTTAACTCCCGTCTTTTCATCAGGGGAATGGCGCGGAGGGGACTAGCAGCAGTTTTATGGGCTCCTGACTAATTGTGCTATTGTGTTTTTTCCCATTTATTGTAACTTTTTTCTAGATAATGGTTCTGCCGTTGTTTCCTATGACCGGAAATAGCTTGTTGACATCAGAACAGTGATCACTAACCTTTGATGAGGATTTCTACTTCAATTAGTCGGCGGCAAAGGAAATACTGCTCATCCCAGACTAGGCCCAAATCCCTGACACTAGAAAAAGGAAGAGGCAGAGTTATAGAGGCCTGCGTCTTCTACCTTTCTGTCTGGGGACTACATAGATGAGCTGGCAGACAGAGTCAGGAATCGAGTCCAAGAAGAGAGCGAGAGTATCCGTGACTTTGCATACAGGTACTACTCCCTGTGCAGACGGTGGAAACCTGGCATTGAGGAGGAAGAGGTCATTAAGTTGATCTTGAAGAAAAAAACAACCCTCTACTAGCCTATCAACTCAGTCACCACTGTAGATGGACTGGTTAGACTGGGACAGCAGTTTGAGAATGATAGTGAATGTCAACAGCAAGATGAACAGAGAAAGAAACAGACACCCAAACAAATACCCAAGCCATACAATCAACCACAGCCAGTCTCCAGCCACGACCCCTCCGGTGTTCTGTTGGAGATGTAGTAAAGCGGGACATTCTCCAGCTACATGTCCAAATCAGCATCAAGTAAACCCCTCCAGAAACCACAATCTGTACAACAAGTCACAACCGACCAACACACCTAACTCCCATCACAAGAACGACCATCCTACTCTGGGTGCTCTGACCAGAGCTGAAACCCCAAAAGTCACTGCCTACGCCCACCCATCGGCATCCCCTTCCTTTCAGCCAATACCGCACCAGCTGGTGTTTCCCTTGTCCATAGGCCCTTGGACAGGAAGCTGTGGAAGGAGGTGAAAGGTCCACAATACAACATGAAGCCATGGACAATAGGTCCATTATATCTGGCTGACGGTGAGGCTAAACGACCACTCGGATGGAGTGAGGTGGAATTCCGCCTGTGTAACCACTCCTATATGATTCCTTCTGTTATTGTGCCTTCCAAGACCCTTGCTTTTCCTGTCGTGTTGGGAATTGATTTCATGTGCTTCAGTGGTGTCCAGATGGACATTGCACTACTGGTTTCCACACAATCAGAGCGAGAAGCATTTCTTCCAAGCAGAAGCTAAGAAGTTACATGATTGGGGTCCAAGTGTGGCAGTCTTCTCTGCCATTGCTCCGGTACAGTTAACGCCTGGTAAGCACCGGACTCCTGAAGCACAAAACATTCCTGCTTTTTGGATTAAAGAATGCGCCTGCCACCTTCCAAAGATGGAGACTACGTTAGGTGAGCTACAAGGGAAGATCTGTTTCGTCTTCCTGGAATATATACTGTTATTATCTACGCCCAGACCAGATAAAAACACTTTCAAGATCTTCAGGCAGTGTTGGACAAGCTTAGAGAAGCTGGTCTGACATTGAACATGAAGAAAAGCAACTTCTGCCAAACCTCCCTGCCCTCTGACGGCATCCATGTAGATCCTGGAAAGACCAAGACTTCCCTGTGCCAACCACCCTCAAGGCCCTTCAATGGTTCATTGGGATGGCAGGATGGTACCATCGGTTTGTGTCAAACTACTCCCTGGTGGCAGAACCACTTAAGGATTAAAGTAGAAAGGATCAAAGTTTGTTTTATGCACTGTTTATTGAGGACAATTGAGTGACTGAGGTCACTTGGGGTTCACTCTACCATTTACTGGGCCGGGCTATTTTTTTATGCCCGAGGTACAGGACTTTACAAGTGAACCTAGGTTGTTATTATTTTGAGACTGTAGTGACATTTATTATTTGTGTGATCATTTGTTTTAGTAATACAACCAACCACAAAAGAACAGTTGTTTTAAGGGTTTATGAAAAGTGTATTTATATACTGACTTTTACATGAGTCCTTTGTGTTGGTGTAGACTTAACTCGGACAAAAGAGATCAACTCACAACAAAAGGAGAAATCCATATTTTCTCTGGTCGGCATAACCTACCTGGCACCCCGAATAACCTCAAGTCAAAACTGTTACAACCCTACTACTGACCACAACTATTGAACACACAACTACACAACTAACGACCATATTCATTATTTACCAATAACAGCTGCAAATCCCAATAAAACTACATAACGTTTCTTTACTTTTTCTCACAACACTGTCATGAATCTAGCAAACAAGTTTAGTCGGTCAGTGCAGTATTTATTTAAGCAATAAGGCACAAGGGGGTGTGGTAGATGGCCAATATACCAAGGCTAAGGGCTGTTCTTAATCAAGATGCAACGCGGAGTGCCTGGACACGCCCCTTATACGTGGTATATTGGCCAATAATCACAAACCCCTGAGGTGCCTTATTGCTATTATGATATACCACGGCTGTCGGCCATTCAGCGTTCATCGCTCGAACCACCCACTTTATAATTAGTATTAAAACATAAAACATTGTTGGATGTTTATCACACTGGCCATGGAGGGAGCAGGCCTGCCTCAGACAACAACTGCCACTGTTCACTTATTTCAACTGTAGTTTAGACAATAACCACAATCACACAACTATTGAACACACAACTACTGAACCACACAACAACAACCACACACCGATTTACCAAAACTACTGGCCACAACTACTGACCACATAGCTAATGAACCACACAACTAATGACCACAACCACAAAACTACTAACCACAACTACTGACCACAAATACTGACCACAACCACACAACTACTGACCACACAACTAATGACCACAACCACACAGCTACTGACCACAACTGCTGACCACTACTGACCACAATTACTGACCACATATACTGACCATAACTACTGACCACAACCACACAACTACTGACTACGACTACTGAAGCACACACCTTCTTACCAAAACTGCTTACCACTACTGACTACAACTACTGAACTACATAACTACTGAAACACAAAATCCATGTACACAACCACACAACTACTGACCACAACTACTGACCACAATCACAAAACTACTGTCCACAAGGACTAGCAACAGCTACTGACCACATAGACTAAACAACTACTACTGACCACAACTACTAACCACAGCTACTGACCACTACCACACAACTACTGACCACAATGACCAAACCACAACTACTGCCCACAACCACAAAACGACTTACCACAACTACTGACCATTACTGACCACAACAACTTATCACAACTACTGACCACAGCTACCGACCACACTACTAACCACAACCAGACAACTACTGACCTCAACCACACATCTACTGACTACAACTACTGAAGCACACATCTCCTTACCAAAACTGCTGACCACTACCGACTACAACTACTGCCCACAACTAATAATCACTGACCACAACCACTGACACACAACTACTAACCACAACTACTGAACTACATATTTACTGAAACACAAAATCCATGTACAGAACCACACAACTACTGACCACAATCACAAAACTACTGTCCACAACGACTAGCAACAGCTACTGACCACTACCACACAACTACTGACCACAGACTAAACAACTACTACTGACCACAACTACTAACCACAGCTACTGACCACTACCACACAACTACTAACCACTAGCACACAATTACTAACCATACAACTACTGACCACTACTGACCACATCTACTGGCCACTACAACAGACCTCAACCACACAACTAATGACCACAACCACACAGCTACTGACCACAACCACAAATCAACTGACCACAACTACTGACCACTACAGACCACACCTACGGACCACAGCTACTAACCACACAACAACTGACCACAACAACAACCATAACACAGATTTACCAAAACTACTTACGACTACTGACCAGAATTACTGACCACAACTACTGACCAAAACCACAAAGCTATTGAACACTACTACTGACGACATCTACTGTCCATAGCGACTTACAACAAGCACACAACTACTGATTACAACTACTGAAACACACACCTCTTTACCAAAATCCGCTAACCAACTACTAACAACGACTCACCACCACTACTGACGAACACACACAATGAGTGACCACAACCACACACCGATTTAACCAATACTACGGACCACAAATCACAAAACTAATGTCCACAACTACTGACCACAGCTTCTGACCACTACCACACAACTACTAAACCACAACTACTGACCACAACCACAAATCTACTTACCACAACTACTGTCCACTACAGACCACAAATACTTACTACAACCACACAACGACTTACCATAACTACTGAACTGCACACCAACTTACAACTACTGACCACAACCGCACAACTACTGACAATGACTACTGACCATAACAACTGACCACAATCATACAACTACTAACCACAAGCACACACTTACTGACCACACAACCACTGACCACAATTATTGGCGACTACAACAGACCACAACCACATAACTAATGACAACAACCACACAGCTACTGACCACAACCACAAAACAACTGACCACAACTACTGACACACAACTACTGGCCAGAACTACTGAACCACAACTACTGACACACAACTAATGACCACAAGCACACAACTACTTACCACAACTACTGAACTACATAACTCCTGAACCACAAAACTAATGACCACAACTGCTGAACACTACTGACTACAACTACTGACCACAATCACACAACTACTAACCACAAGGACACAATTACTAACCACACAACTACTGACCATTACTGACCACAACTACTGGCCACTACAACAGACCACAACCACACAGCTACTGACCATAACCACACATCAACTGACCACAGCTACTAACCACACAACAACTGACCACAACAACAACCAAACATCTATTTACCAAAACTACTTACGACTACTGACCGGAATTACTGACCACAACCACAGAACTATTGAACACTACTACTGACGACATCTACTGACCATAACAACTTACAACAAGCACACAACTACTGATTACAAGTACTGAAACACACCACACAATGAATGTTTAATAATTCAACTTTTGGATTTTGAATTTGGCGCCTTACATTTCACCAGGTAGTGTCGGGAGTGGCCCGCTAGCGCGCCGGTGCTCCCTAAGTACTTAGGGAGCAGCCCCACTCCTGACACTACCCGGTGAAATGTAAGGCGCCAAATTCAAAATCCAAAAGTTGAATTATTAAACATTCATCAATATACAAGTGTTGCATAGTCATCAAAAGCTCTGATTCTTGGCAATATCACAGCGTTGTCAGATTTCAAAAAAGCTTCACGGCTAAAGCACAACATTTGATTGTTTGAGGATAGCCCCTCTCATATTTTATGCATTAGCATAAATCCATAACCAAAGCGGGTCTCATAAAACGCATAAAATCGCTAATATAAAATCCCTTACCTTTCGAAGAACTTCTGCTGAGGGCTTCCCAAGTGTCCAACGAAGACATCCAATGGTTATTTTGTTAGAAAAAGTCATTTATTATATCCATAAATCTCCGTTTGGTTGGCGAGTTATGATCATAAAATCCACCGTTGAGTCGCCCATTGAACCGTGAAGAGAACACGTTCAAATTATACCTATAAACTTTCTACAAACAAATCAAACATAATTTTTTATGTATCCTTAGGTATCCTTTTATGTATATTTACTGTAATATTTCAACCGGACGATAACGTGAACAATAGGAAAGGAAAATAAACTGGAGCGCGCTCACAATCTCGCGCGCATCAAACGTTGTAAACAAAAGTGGTCCCCTGACTACTTTCTCTTCCTATCCATTCTGCTTACTCCTAGAACTTCCAGTCTTTGTATAAAGACTGTTGACATCTAGTGGAAGCCATAGGTACTGCAGTCTCAGTCCTAAGTAAAATACAAATGAATAGGCACAATGGAGAAGAAGGTCATTTACAAAAAAAACTGCAAATCCGGATGGATTTTCCTCGGGTTTTCGCCTGCTATATCAGTTCTGTTATACTCACATACATTATTTTAACACTCTTAGAAACTTCAGAGTGTTTCCTATCCAATAGTACTAATTATGTGCATATCCTATTTTCTGGGCCTGAGTGGCAGGCATTTTACTTTGGGCACGCCAGACTCTCCAAAACCGTCACCTATGCTGCCGCTCCCTTAGAAGTTAATGAACAATCTCCTCGTGTTCAACCATACTGTTCTCTACTTCTATATCTGCTTGTTCCAATCTTCCTAATTCGGGCATTCTGTAGGGCCTACCAAAGACCTTCTCAAATGGAGACAGTCCCTCCTTATCAGGGGTTATACTAATAGTCATTAATACTATGGGCAAGCCTTTTACCCAATTCATTCCGGTACCTAGATGTGTTTTCCTTAATCGATTTTTTACTGTAGCATTCATGCGCTCTATCAAACCTGCGCTCTGCGGATGATAGGAACAGCTTTTTTTCATGTTTATATTTAATTTCTGACCTATATTATCTATTACCTGATTGGAAAAATGGGAATCGTTGTCGCTATAAATATTTTCAGGCAGTCCAAATCGCGGGATAATCTCCTGACATAATGCTCTAGCCACTGTCTCTGCATCTGCTGAGGATGTAGGAAATGCCTCTATCCATTTTGTATATTTATCAATAATTGTCAAGCACCACTTCTTACCTTCGCTTTTAGTTAATTCTATGAAGTCCATTTCCAACTGTTGGAATGGGTACTTAGCCGAAGGGTATTCACCCTGGGGTGCCCTTATTTTGCCTTGGTGATTACTCTGTGCGCAAATAACACAACGTGATAAAAAAAATAAAAAATAGTTAGTTATTCCGTAAGCTACAAAGTGCTGTCTAATTAACTCTATCATTCCTGCTGTTGACACGGCTCCGCCCATGTATCAAAACAGCAGCATATTTAAACAGTGACATAGGTAAAATAGGGAGGTTCCCTTTGTGCCAAATTCCTCCTTAATCAACGGCCCCCATCTTGACCCATCTAGTAACTTCCTTAACTGGGGCTCTTAGCTGATTTTCCTTCAGTAGATCTGTGTCAATACTAACTTCCTCCTTCAGGTGCGAGTCTGTGGGTGGGGGTAGCTTTCCACCTGCTCTCTTCGCTTCCTCATCTGCCCTTCTATTGCGAACGCTGACACTGTCTGTTCCTTTCGTATGTGCTTCGCATTTACAAATCGCTACTTTCTTAGGTAACAAAACTGCTTCTAGTAAATCCAAAATTGGCTGTGCATGTGAAACGGGTTTACCCGCCGTGGTGACCATACCTCTATTTCTCCACTGAGCTGCAAATACATGGACAGTGTTAAAAGCATAAGCACTATCAGTATGTATTGTAATGCATTTACCCTTCCCCAATTGGCAAGCCCTGGCAAGGGCAACAATTTCAGCCTGTTGAGCCGAGTAATTTCTTGGTAATGCCCCAGCTTCCAGCACCTCCGTAAGGGTCACTATCGCATAGCCCGTGGCATTTGAGCCGTCTTGGTTCTTTCTTGAAGACCCATCTACAAACATAGTAATTTCAGCATCTGTCAAAGGAAAATCAGTTAGATCCGGTCTGGGGAGTACTACTTTCTCTGTCTCCACTACACAGTCATGGGGGCACCCAGTGGCTATGGGGATTAAAGTAGAGGGGTTCAAGGTAGTACATCGCTCAATTGTTAGATTTGGCATATTTAACAAGACAAATGTCTAGCTGGTGACATGTACGCCATCTTATGTTCTAGTAATAAGATCGATACGGTATGCAGCACTCTCAATGTCAAATCATGATAAAGTACTACAGAGGCTGAGTTCTCTACAGCCCGTGCAGCAGCCACCACAGACTGCAAACACAGAGGCATTGCTTGCGCCACCCCATCAAGACGGGAGGAGTAATAGGCCACCGGCTTATTCTTCCCTCCGTGTTTCTGAGTCAACACTGATGTCATAAACCCCTCCCTGCAATCCACAGTCTGTGTGAATTCACGGTCATACCTAGGAAATGCCAAAACGGTGTCAGATACCAATAACTGTTTAATGGTTACAAACTGATTCTCTGCTTCCTTTGTCCATACAATTTTGTCTTTTGCTGCCATAGCCTTACCATAGATCAAATCACTAAGTTTCCCTGTATGCAATGCAAAGTGTGGTACCCATGCCCTACAATAGTTAATCATTCCTAGAAAACTCATCATCTGCTTTTTGTTCAATGGTTTAGGAGCTTCTAAGATCGCCTGCTTTCTGGTGGGGTTTAGGGTGCGGCCATCTTGAGTAATGGTGTGTCCTAAATAGATTACCTCGGACTTCCACAACTGTAATTTGTTTTTGCTTACTTTATGTCCCTGCTCAGCGAGGAAGGTTAACAGGGAAATAGTATCCAACTTGCAACCCTACTGTGAGGGGTTAGACACCAATATGTCATCAACATACACCAAAATTTGGCTCACTCCTGGGGGGTTGAATTTTCCCAAATGTCGAGTAATTGTATGGTTATAGATTGTTGGGCTTTCCAAAAATCCTTGTGGAATTCTCAAGTATGTACATTTCTGTCCTAAAAAGGTAAACCCAAACCACCCCTGGCTGTCCGGGTGAACCGGAATGCTAAAGAAAGCATTGGCAAGGTCAATGACAGTAAAGTATGCATTTTCCGGTTTCAATTGGTTCAACAGTGTATGGGGATCTGGTACACAAGGTGCTCTAGGTATCACACTGTCATTTACCCCCTGAAGGTCCATCACCATTCTCCAATCTTGGCTAGGATAAGCTTTCTTCACTGGAAAGAGAAGAGAGTTACAGAACGCTTTATCCCCCAGTTTGATAACCCCTCCCTTTCTTAGCTGTTCAAAAGTGGGTAATATCCCTTTAATCGCTTCCGGCTTTAAAGGGTACTGTTTCTGGTAAGGTCTATAGTTTGATTTTGGAACTACTTGAACCGGAGTTACTCCTTTAATTAATCCTTCATCAGCGGGGCCCTGAGACCACAAATACTCTGGTATCCCTTTTAAATCTGCCTCCTGTTCTTCTGTCAACAGGTACCGTACTTCTCAGAAATCCCCCCCACAATCACTCATGTGCACTGTTGGGGCGCTGTTTGCTCTCCAGTTTAATTTATGTCTGTATCTGTCTGTGGATGGGCTATATTGCACACACCCCTCCCCCGTTACCCAGTCTGCCAGTCGTTTCCCCTTTGTTACCCAATATCCCATATCCTTCCACTTCTCGGAAGGCTCTTTAGCTAGGGACACATGTGGGCTCCATTTTTCTCTATAAAACTGCTGGATAGGAGCAGGCAATTCCACCTCCACAGCCGCATGAGTGGAATCATAGTGAAACCATTTTAAACCTATGGTGCGTTCAGTGGTTTTTAGAAGTGCCTTCTCATATACAGAGTCGGGTACAGGGGTGTCTGTTGTACCACAGAGTACAGTGCAATTCATCTGGGGACATTTTTGTGGGTCCTGATATTAAATCATCTGTTAGTTCCATTAAAGCTTTGGGTATGTCGGTCAAACCTCCCCTCAATAAGTCCTGACTATACCAGTAACACGGATCCCCTTCCCCACAAATTATCATATTATCCTTGACAACCTGGGCTTTCATACCTTGGTCTGTCGGTGTTACTGCTATATTCAAGAGTTTCATTACATCTCT
This sequence comes from Hucho hucho, assembly GCA_003317085.1. Lineage (NCBI taxonomy): Eukaryota > Metazoa > Chordata > Actinopteri > Salmoniformes > Salmonidae > Hucho > Hucho hucho. Next base: position 31,134 of record QNTS01001053.1, on the reverse strand, counting down.
CCCCAATAGATTAACCGGGCACAGCTTTGATATGAGTACTGGGACTGTCGCCTCCCCCTCAGTCATTTCATGTCTGAGAGTTATGGGAGTCAAGAGCCTTTCCACACAATGATGGCCAGATGCGGAACGAACAATAATTTTTTCCCCAGAAGATTGAATCCCTTTTGGTGCGTCCTCCCTGCATATAGCTGTCCTCCCTCCGTATCACAAAGAAATGTAATAATTTTTCCCATGACAGTAAGTGTCAAAAAAGGTTTCTCTTCTTGAGCTAGTGCAAGGAATACTGTTGCTAGTTCAAACACCTCACTCTCACGGTCAATTTTATCCAACATATCAAGGTCTAAATTGTCATCCATACAGTCACTGTCATGTTTCCCGTACCAGTCTTCTAAATCCTTCCTGCCTACTTCGTCGGTATTAGTTTCTAGTCAGGATTCCTCATCTTCATCCTCTGAGTCAGGTTTTGGGCGCCTCTCTCTCTTTTCCTTTTTATTCCCCCCTCCCTTTGGTTTGTGTTTACAGTCGCGGTAATTATGTCCCTTTATATCACAATGTTTACATGGGGCCTCGCACTCTCTAGCGAAATGTCCATCGTTCTGACAATTATAACATCTTATGTTATTCTTCCTCTCTTCCTCTCTTCCTTTGACGTCCCCTTTCTGACTGACCTAGTCCTACCCTCTCGGCGAAAGCACAACATTTGATTGTTTGAGGATAGCACCTACAATATTTATCCATTAGCATAAATTCATAAACCATCAAAACCCATTTCACAGCGAAAACAAATCCCTTACCTTTTGAAGAACTTCTGCTGAGGGCTTTCCAAGTGTCCAACGAAGACATCCAATGGTTCTTTTTAGAAAAAGTCATTTATTATATCCATAAATCTCCGTTTGGTTGGCGCGTTATGTTCATAAAATACAGCGTCCACTCGCCCATTGAACCGTGAAGAGAACGCGTTCAACCTATACCTATACACTTGTCCAAGAACAATCAAACATCATTGATAATGTATCCTTAGGAACACTTTTATGTATATTTACTATAATATTTCAACCGGATTATAAACTGGACGATAGGAAAGGAAAAAACCACAG
>QNTS01001053.1:3927-29876 GCA_003317085.1 Hucho hucho | reverse complement strand
GCTGTTTTCAATAGGGAGGGGTTCAAAATGAGGCAATGTGTCAAAAACACTTTTTCCAGGACAGAAATTCCTCGGGTTTTCGCCTGCTATATCAGTTCTGTTATACTCACAGACAATATTTTAACACTCTTAGAAACTTCAGAGTGTTTCCTATCCAATAGTACTAATTATGTGCATATCCTAGTTTCTGGGCCTGAGTGGCAGGTCTTTTACTTTGGGCACGCCAGACTCTCCAAAACCGACACCTCAGCTGCCGCTCCCTAAGAAGTTAATATCCCTGCTAAATAACCCGTGTGGGAAAAGTCTGGATCTATTAAGATAGTTTTATTTATGGCAGCACCTTACCTCAGGTCATTTCGGACCTGTCGCCCTGGATCGTTTATATATCGTTTAAATTTAACTTTCTGCTACTTTCAAAGTAGAAACTAGTAAATCTATTAAGAATGATTTAACTCCTATTATTGCTAAATTCTAAACATTATAGAACATCAAATCAAAGATATTAAATCATTCCCCCCAAATCCATGAATAAAAATTTACTGACCTGTCTTGTAGACTGGGAAAAGCAATGTCGGTTGGATCTCGCCACCGTCTCTGTCGTTCTTAGATATACACCAGCCTGCAATAGTTCCCCAATGTCAGGGGGCAGGTCTTTGATCTTACGGATGCGATCATCCGCCCGTGCACGGTATTCTGCGTTTTATCTTTGGACGACAGAAATAGATATTGAGATCCGGCTTGAAGGACCAAATTGTTATGAGAATTTTGTTCTCAATATTCATAAACTGAACCTCAATTAAACAACTCCGTCTGTGACCCAGAATTTGTAAGATACTGGTTGAAAATGAAACAGACGGAAGCCCAGTATACAATTGTCAAGTGTCAATGTTTATTCACGAGAGCTCTCCTCCTAATACCATGCACATTTGTTTATATATCACACATAGCGTCATAAATGTCCCTCCTCGTCTAGTTCCAACACCTAAATTGTTATCATATCCTGTAACATGTTCATAATCTTATTGCAAGCCCAACGGTTTTTCCCCTCCCTGGGTGGAGAGACCTCCTTCATGTTATCAGTTTCACAGTGGTCACAAGTTGTCTGTCCCTAGTTCCTACTTTCCTATGCACACACCTTGAAGCCATTTATAAAAATACTGTTAATTATTGTCTTATCATTACTTTAAACTTATAGATCATTTAGTCATCATTAAACATATAAATCATATGAATTTATTCATAACAACTGTACATCCAATTACAAAAAATACTTCAGTAATCATCTCACCTGTTAGTTGGCGGTGAACTATGTGGCCATTGAGGGCAGCAGTGTCGATCAGATGGAAAAATATATTCTTATAACACTTAGTCGTTTTCTGAGTGCTTTCCACAAAGCTGTTTATCATGTCCGCCTTATCCGCTGCCCCCATTTTGAGGTTATAGTCAAGCACACAGTCTGGTTAGAGATTTCTCTCTCCCGTCAGGCGGTCCACCTTCCCTGTGGTCGACATGGTTGATGTATGGACAGTGGCGAGGACATGGACGTCTCGTTTGTTATGCCACTTTACTGCCAGCTAATGGCCGTTCTCTTTGAACTCCACCTCCCGTCTCTGCATCTTCTTGCATCCGAATGCCGGCATCCCCTTCCTGTTCGACCTGACTGTGCCACAGGCCCCTGTGCTGTTGGAGAGCAGATGCTGGAAGAGTGTTGGACTGCTGTAACAATTGTCCACATACAAACTGTGTCCCTTGCTGAGATGAGGAGCCAGCATGGTCATCACCATGGACCCGGACACCCCAAGCCCCTCATAATGTTGGATGTCAGTGGTGGACCCTGTGTACTCTATAATGTCCTGGACAAATCTTGTCTTCACGTGACAAAGAACTTGACCCCAAACCTGTGCCTTTTGGAGGGAATATATTGACAGAACGCCAGCCTACCTTTCCATAACATCAGGGACTCATCAATGCATAGGTCCTTGTATGGCACAAAGACCCGACCAAATGCTGATGTCTGTCTGGTAAGAACATTTCTTATTTTGTATAACGGGTCATTTAGGATGGCAGTAGCATTGTTGACGAAATGCAGGCATGGCAGCAGAACTAGGAAGTGGTCTTGGGAAAAGAGGGTAGCAAAGAAGGGAGTTGTGCTCCAGTATTCTCTTAGGGAGTTCTTCTTTACTATCCCCATGAGAAGGACTGTCACCAGAAAGGTATACATTTCACTAATTGTGGTTGTCACCCATTCAGCTAGTTTCCCCCTCACTCCTGGCTCTCTCTTCTCCTGTAGCTCCAAGGCATAGCGATTGGTCTCCTCTACTATGTCTCCCACCAGCTCCTCTGTCAGAAACAACTTGAAGCACTCTGCCTTAGAAGGAAATGGCAAGGGGCGTTGCACTCCAGAGTGGGACTCATCAAAGCATACAGCAGGGCCAAGTGGGGTGAAATGGCTGGCGGCCTTCCAGCTACCACAGAACTCCTGTACTTCATCCACTGTCGGTCTGCCTCCATCACTACCAGCATCTTCAAAGGGACCTGGGACTTTGTCAGTGGACAAGGAGTCCTCAGATTCAGGGATCTCAATGGCTACAAGGTTGGGGGGCAGCTCCTCACTGCCAGAATCTGATTCCTGACTTTCATACTCAGACTCATTGTCAGAATAAAAAAAATGTGTGAGTTGTCTCCTTTTGAAAGACATTGCTAATGCTACAGCTTATCTCACTAGTTACATACATAAACAACAACACTGAATGGATCAGAGTGGGAGTGAGAGGTTACGTGATTGACTGCCGGCACGCGCCACTTGTATCAATAAATCCCTATCAGAAAATGTTTTGTGTGGTAATTTATATACAGTGAGGGAAAAAAGTATTTGATCCCCTGCTGATTTTGTTTGTTTGCCCACTGACAAAGAAATGATCAGTCTATAATTTTAATGTTAGGTTTATTTGAACAGTGAGAGACAGAAGAACAAAAAAATCCAGAAAAACGCATGTGAAAAATTTTATAAATGGAATTGCATTTTAATGAGGGAAATAAGTATTTGACCCCTCTGCAAAACATGACTTAGTACTTGGTGGCAAAACCCTTTTTTGGTGGCAAAACGTTTTTTGCAGTTGGCCACCAGGTTAGCACACATCTCAGGAGGGATTTTGTCCCACTCCTCTTTGCAGATCTTCTCCAAGTCATTAAGGTTTCGAGGCTGACGTTTGGCAACTCGAACCTTCAGCTCCCTCCACAGATTTTCTATGGGATTAAGGTCTGGAGACTGGCTAGGCCACTCCAGGACCTTAATGTGCTTCTTCTTGAGCCACTCCTGTGTTACCTTGGCCGTGTGTTTTGGGTCATTGTCATGCTGGAATACCCATCCACGACCCATTTTCAATGCCCTGGCTGAGNTTACCAATTGTTTTCTTGGTGACTATGGTCCCAGCTGCCTTGAGATCATTGACAAGATCCTCCCGTGTAGTTCTGGGCTGATTCCTCACCGTTCTCATGATCATTGCAACTCCACGAGGTGAGATCTTGCATGGAGCCCCAGGTCGAGGGAGATTGACAGTTCTTTTGTGTTTCTTCCATTTGCGAATAATCGCACCAACTGTTGTCACCTTCTCACCAAGCTGCTTGGCGATGGTCTTGTAGCCCATTCCAGCCTTGTGTAGGTCTACAATCTTGTCCCTGACATCCTTGGAGAGCTCTTTGGTCTTGGCCATGGTGGAGAGTTTGGAATCTGATTGATTGATTGCTTCTGTGGACAGGTTTCTTTTAAACAGGTAACAAACTGAGATTAGGAGCACTCCCTTTAAGAGTGTGCTCCTAATCTCAGCTCGTTACCTTTCTAAATGACACCTTGGAGCCAGAAATCTTTCTGATTGAGAGGGGGTCAAATACTTATTTCCCTCAATAAAATTCAATTCCATTTATAACATTTTTCACATGCGTTTTTCTGGATTTTTTTGTTGTTATTCTGTCTCTAACTGTTCAAATAAACCTACCATTAAAATTATAGACTGATAATTTCTTTGTCAGTGGGCAGACTTACAAAATCAGCAGGGGATCAAATACTTTTTTCCCTCACTGTAGCAGAGACAGGAAGTGAAACCATCTGGAGTGTGGGGGAGACAGTTGGCATTGTGGCTGCCTTAGCAGTCATATCAGCAACAGCATAGGCAACAAAATAGCTTCCAACCAGTTTTCAACCAGATTAGAATGCAGAATTGTCTTACCAGAGGAGGTGAGGAACCCGCGTTGCTTCCAGAGTGTACCGAAGTCATGCACAACCCCAAATGCATACCTGCTGTCAGTGTAGATCGTAACAGTTTTATCCTTAACCAAAATGCATGCTCTAGCAAACAATTCTGCAGCTTCAGGTGACAAATAGTAATTTAGCACTCTCTAGGATAGTTTCAGCCGTAGTTACTGCATAAGCCACTAATGGTTCGGCTTGAGGTGATCTTTGTGCGGAGCCATTGACAAACAGTTCCAATTCAGTGTTTATCAAAGGCACATCAGACAAATCAGGGCGGGGTTTACAGACCTGGTCTACCAGGACAGCACCATCGTAGGGTTCACCATCATCATCAGTTGGTAGAAGAGTAGCAGGGTTAAGAACCGTGCACCGCTTCAGGGTAACATGAGACATTGTCAACAGCACATTCTGATAATGTAGCAGCCGTGATGGAGTGAGATGGGCGGTCCGTGCCTGTGAGATGAGAGCATGAACAGCATGAGGAACATGAACGGTTAATGGGCACATTGCAACAATGTCAGCACAGGTTAACACGGCCTCTGTAGCAGCCGCTACAGGTAACATACCAATCCTCTTACCACACTGCCAAGTCTCTTAGAATAGTAAGCAACAGGGCGCTGCTTCCCACCATGGTCCTGAGTGAGGACAGATGACATGAAAACATTTTTCTCACAAAAAAACAGATTAAATGGTTTACAGTGATCCGGCAAACCTAAACAAGGAGAAGAGGTTAGCAGTTGTTTCAATTGGTCAAGCGCCTCCAGACCCTCAGGAGTCCACTTTATCTTGTCATTTATCGCTTTCTTGTAGCCATGGATGATATCAAAGAGTGGCTGTATAACTTCAGCATAGTCTGGCAGCCAGGCTCTACAATAGCCTGCCATTCCTATGAGTGTCAACATGTGTTGTTTTGTAACTGGCTGTGGTATAGATAGAATTTCAGCCACACGCTCCAGACTCAATTTCCTACAATTTGGTCTAATGTCATGTCCCAGATATTTAACTGATTGAGATGCAAGATGCAGCTTTTTCTTAGAATCTTTGTGGGCACTTTCCTTGAGGAACACTAACAGAGCTCTGGTGTCAACTTCGCATGCTTGTTGGGTTTCAGAACACAGTAACAGGTCATCGACATACTGCATTAACGTCCTCCCAGCGGGGGGTATGAAACCCTCGAAATTCTGCGCCAACGCAGCAGACAACACCGCCTGCGATTCTGTATAACCTTATGGGCAAACAGTCTAAGTCCAACGCTTGTTTAAAAATATAAGCGTGAACCAGAACTGTGATTCTGGAGCGACAGAAATGCTAAAGAAAGCATTAGCCAGATCAACTGAAAACCACTTTGCCGGCACGGCCGAGAGTATCATAATGCGGTTTGGCACAACAGGAGCCCTTGCATAAACTGCATTGTCAACAGGTCTAGATCTTGAACAAAAGAATAGGGATGTTGCAGGGAGAGTTTGGACAAGGCACAATTGCTCCTCTTTCTATCAATGAAACATGAACAGGGGTAATACCCTGCACAGCTTCCTGACTTAGGGAATAGAGAGCTCTGCTTGGTCTGTGTGTGCTGACAGTAAGCGGTTCAAACCCCCAAAGGTAATTTTGGTGTTTGACTGAGCTAAAGGTAACTGAGCTAAACGACTATCGCCCCATAGCACTCACTTCCGTCATCATGAAGTGATTTGAGAGACTAGTCAAGGATCATATCACCTCCATCCTACCAGACATCCTAGACCCACTCCAATTTGCTTACCATCCCAATAGGTCCACAGATGACGCAATCGCAATCACACTGCACACTGCCCTAACCCATCTGGACAAGAGGAATACCTATGTAAGAATGCTGTTCATCGACTACAGCGTAGCATTTAACACCATAGTACCCTCCAAACTTGTCATTAAGCTCGAGACCCTAGGTCTCGACCCCACCCTGTGCAACTAGGTCCTGGACTTCCAGACGGGCCGGCCCCAGGTGGTGAGGGTATTAACTTGTTAGGGAGTGGCAGCTGAGGGGTCGGTTTTGGAGAGTCTGGCGTGCCCAAAGTAAAATGCTTGCCACCCAGGCTCAGAAACTAAGATATGGACATAATTAGTACTATTGGATAGGAAACACTCTGAGGTTTCCAAAAGTGTTATCATTTTGTCTGTGAGTGTAAGAGAAGTCATTTGGCAGGCAAAAAACTGAGATTTTTCCATCCGGAAATGTCATTCCTTTTGGCTTATAGCTCACTTTGAGCCTTTGCCTATAAAAAACTATTTATACCAGGACACTGGATGTAGTACCTACNATAAGCTAAGGAAGCATTTTAAATCGTTTTTGTTTTGTTGAGGGAAAGTTTATAGGTATAGTTGAACGCGTTCTCGTCACATTGGATTTTCTGAACACAAAGTGCCAACCAAAAGGAGATTTAAGGATATAATAAATTACTTTTTCTAACCAAATACCCATGGATTGTCTTCGTTGGACACTTAGGAAGCCCTCTGCAGACGTTCTACAAAAGGTAAGGCACAGGTTTTCCCTGTGAAATGCATTTTCTATCGACCGCGCTGGCTAAAGATTTCATGGTTATGGAAAATATGTGAGGTTCTAGCCTCAAACAATCAAATGTAGTGCTTTCGCCGTAAAGCCTTTTTGAAATCCGACAACGCTATGATATTGCCAAGAAGCAGAGCTTTTGATGAGTATGGAACACTTGTATATTGGTGCATTTTTAATAATTCAATTTTGGAATTTTGTCTTGCATTTCACCTGCTAGCGACCCACCGCTCCCTGAGAAGTTAAACAACATCACCCTGCTGATCCTCACAAGGGTGCGTTCTCAGCCCTCTCCTGTACTCCCTGTTCAACCATGACTGCGTGGCCAAGCACGCCTCCAACTCAATCATCAAGTTTGCAGACGACACAACAGTGGTAGGCTTGATTACCAACAACGACCTGACGGCCTACAGGGAGGAAGTGAGGGCCCTCGGAGTGTGCTGTCAGGAAAATAACCTCTCACTCAACGTCAACAAAACAAAGGAGATGATCGTGGACTTCAGGAAACAGCCGAGGGAGCACCCCCCTATCCACATCGACGGGACAGTAGTGGAGAAGGTGGAAAGTTTTAAGTTCCTCGGCGTACACATCATGGACAAACTTAACTACTTAGGGAGTAGCGGCGCGCTAGCGGGCATTCATCAATAGACACGTGTTGCATAGTCATCAAAAGCTCTGTTTCTTGGCAATATCACAGCATTGTCAGATTTCAAAAAGGCTTTACGGCGAAAGCACAACATTTGATTGTTTGAGGATAGTACCTCATATTTTCCACATTAGCATAAATTCATATCCAGCGCGGGTCACACAAAACCCATATAAGAGCTAAAAAAATATCACTTACCTTTCGAAGAACTTCTGCTGAGGGCTTCCCAAGTGTCCAACGAAGACATGGCGCGTTATGATCAGAAAATCCACTGTTGAGTCGCCCATTGAACTGTGAAGAGAACACGTACAAATTATACCTATAAACTTTCTACAAACAAATCAAACATAATTTTTTATGTATCCTTAGGTATCCTTTTATGTATATTTACTGTAATATTTAATCCGGACGATAACGTGAACAATAGGAATGGAAAATAAAGTGGGGCGCGCTCACAATCTCGAGCCCGTCAAACGTTGTTGACAAAAGTGGTCCATTCACTACTTCCTCTTCCTATCTGTTCTGCTTAGTGCTATAGCCTCCAGACACTGTATAAAGACTGTTGACATCTAGTGGAAGCCATAGGTACTGCAGTCTCAGTCCTAGTTAAAATAGAAATGAATAGGCAGCCTGGAGAAGGTCATGTACAAAAATAACTGCAAATCCGGATGGATTTTCCTCTGATTTTCGCCTGCTATATCAGTTCTGTTATACTCACATACATTATTTTAACACTTTTAGAAACTTCAGAGTGTTTCCTATCCAATAGTACTAATTATGTGCATATCCTATTTTCTGGGCCTGAGTGGCAGGCATTTTACTTTGGGCACGCCAGACTCTCCAAAACCGTCACCTCTGCTGCCGCTCCCTAAGAAGTTAAATGGTCCACCCACACAGACAGCGTGGTGAAGAAGGCGCAACAGCGCATCTTCAACCTCAGGAGGCTGAAGAAATTCGGCTTGTCACCAAAAACACTCACAAACTTCTACAGATACACAATCGAGAGCATCCTGTCAGGCTGTATCACCCGAGCCACTGCCTGTTCACCCTGCTATCATCCAGAAGGCGAGGTCAGTACAGGTGCATCAAAGCTGGGACCGAGAGACTGAAAAACAGCTTCTATCTCAAGGCCATCAGACTGTTAACCTCTCTGCGCTAGGTTGGACAGTCACGTCCCACATCTACAACATCCGGTGAAATTGCAGAGCGACAAATTCAAATGACAGAAATACTCATTTCAAATATTCATGAAAATACAAGTGTTGCACACTCTTCAAAAGCTTAGAATCTTGGCAATCTCACAGCATTGTCAGATTTCATAAAGGCTTTACTGCGAAAGCAGAACATTTGATAATCTGAGGACAGCGCCCGTGTACTTCCTGCATTAGCATAAAAACATAACCAGCACGGGTGTCACAAAAGTCATAAAAAGAGATAAAATAAATTGCTTACCTTTGAAGATCTTCTTCTGATGGCAATCCGAAGTGTCCAAGCAAGACAATCAATGTTCCTTTTGTTCTAAAAAGTCCCTCTTTATATCCATAAAGCTCCACCGTCCACTCGTCCATTATACAAGACATATAGAGCGTTCAACATATACCTACAAACTTTGTCCAAACAAATCAAACAACGTTTCTAATCCTGTTATGTATATTAACAATAATATTTCACACGGTTAATATCTTCGGCGATAGAACCCAAAAGGTGATTCCTCACTCCACTTGGATACACTTCTTCTACTCCGTTATTTTTCAAGGTAAATGCATGAAAGCTTGTCTAAAGACTGTTGACATCTAGTGGAAGCCATAGGTACTGCAACCTGGGAGCTGAATTTAAGCATTTCCAGTAGCAACTCAATGGAAAATGAGCCAGCTCACAGAATCACATTTTCTCAGATGGATTTCCCTCTGGTTTTCACCTGCCGTATCAGTTCTGTTATACTCAGAGACATTATTTTATCAGTTTTAGAAACTTCAGTGTGTCTTCTATCCAATACTACTAATTATGTGCATATCCTAGCTTCTGGGCCTAAGTAACAGACAGTTTCATTTGGGCACGTTTTTCATCCGAACTTCAAAATACTGCCCCCTAGCTCAAACAGGCTAAACAGCCATCACTAACATTGAGTGGCTGCTGCCAACATACTGACTCAAATCTCTAGCCACTTTAAGTAATTGAAAATTGGATGTAACAAATGTATCACTAGCCACTTTAAACAATGCTTTATATAATGTTTACATATCCTACATTACTCATCTCATATGTATATACTGTACTCTATACCATCTACTGCATCTTGCCTATGTCGTTCGGCCATCGGTCATCCATATATTTATATGTACATACTCGTATTCATTCCTTTACACTTGTGTGTATAAGGTAGTTGTTGTGAAATTGTTAGATTACTTGTTAGATACTACTGCATGGTCGGAACTAGAAGCACAAGCATTTCGCTACACTCGCATTAACATCTGCTAACCATGTGTATGTGACAATTTTTTTTTTATTTGATTACATTTGAAATTCGCCCAATGTCATACTTATCTTTAGCCCGCAGAGAGTCCAGGAGACCAGCCAACAAGGGTGACTCAGTCTCCATGAAAACCATCTGTTTAGTTGGTTTTGCAACTAAACAGATCTAAGCCATGCACGCCTCGTTGAACAGGCGCAGGCCAGAAAAATTTATTATTATTTTTTACCCCTTTTTCTCCCCAATTTCGTGGTATCCAATTGGTAGTTACAGTCTTGTCCCATCGCTGCAACTCCTGTATGGACTCGGGAGAGGCGAAGGTCGAGAGCCGTGCGTCCTCCGAAACTCGACCCCGTCAAGCCGCACTGCTTCTTTGACACAATGCTCGCTTAACCCGGAAGCCAGTCCTTGTATCTCTAACACACATGACCTGTTGGAGGAAACACCATACACCTGGTGACCATGTCAGCGTGCATGTGCCCTGCCCGCCACAGGAGTCGCTAGAGCGCGATGGGACAAGGACATTTGGATGGACAAACCCTCCCCTAACCCAGACGACGCTGGGCCAATTGTATGCCGCCTCTTGGGTCTCCTGGTTGTGGTCGGCTGCGACACAGCCTGGAATCGAACCAGGATCTGTAGTGACACAGCCTTAGACCGCTACACCACTCGGGAAGCCCTAGAAAACACAGGGCATGTGTGCTGTGGGAGAATTTAGACCCATCCGCTCTAAGTTCCCACTTAGTGACCTGCAAGACAGACATAAACACCAGTATCCTCCCAGGCAACATCATCTGTCTTAGCTACCGAAACATGTGGCACCCTGTCACTAAAGAAATAGAACAAAGCCTGTTCTTTAGTCAATTTAACACTAAGATCACAAAGCTGAGGTCCACTATACATTTCACTGCATAATAATCTTTCTTGGGGTGCGGTTTCTTTCAGCCAATTTTGTTCGTAGTACAAATCTCTCATCAATTGTGAAAAATGGGCGATGCAATGTCTGTGGCATAAAACTGCCTTTCTGTTTCCAACAACTGCAAGCAGTTGAGAAAATGTTGTCGATAGGATCACAGTGTGATCCATCAATATCCTGCACGTCCCATGCATAGTACCAATCGCATGTTGAGACCGTGTTGGACAGCATCACAATATTACATTTCTCCGGGGGCAGCACAACACTGAGGCCCTTGTCTTTGCAAAGGATGTTAAAAACTACTTAGGGAGCAGTGGGGCGCTACCGTCTAACGTAGCCTCTGTGCAAAGTTAACCTTGGTGTCCCCGGGAACGATCAGCAAGCGAATTAGCCATCCCATCTGAGTCACCAAGAATTGTCGTGGAAATTTTAACACAAAGGAAGAGAGACTGTAGATTCTTCAAACAACAACTTTATTATAAGACTTTTAAATCTGAAGCGGTTAACAATCACTCAATGGTGCAGTTAGGAGCCCAACAAATGGAGTTGGGTCTCAGCTTTTATAGAAAAGTACAACCTCTGTCTACGTGGCAGTTAGCAGATGTGTGAAGACATGGGTGGAGGCATAGAGTGCACACAAATGATAACTGACAGTTTTGTTACTCTTTTCTGCTGATATTTAGGTGCTGCTGCTCAAGCTAGTTTCTGTTCTCTTGCATATCTCCACACAGCTGTGCCCTTGGTAGATACCAAAGAACAGGATGTATCACTTACTGTGGTTACACAGTTTGTATCAGTAGAAAAAACACTAGCATATATTTATTCATTTATTTATTTAACCTTTATTTAACTAGGCAAGTCAGTTAAGAACAAATTCTTATTTTCAATGACGGCCCAGGAACAGTGGGTTAACTGCCTTGTTCAGGGGCAGAACGACAGAGTTTTACCTTGTCAGCTCAGGGATTCGATCTTGCAATGTGAGGAAAACAAAGGAGCTGATCGTGGACTACAGGAAAAGGAGGGCAGAACACGCTCCCCATTCACATCAATGGGGCTGTAGTGGATTACATTTTTGACCGTCAAATCATCTTTAAGCTTAATGATTTTATCGAAATCACCTTTAGAATTGTCTGTGAATGTACTGAAACTGTCTTTCTGAACCTTGATTAGATTGGTATAATCAGTGATTGATATAGAGGGTGACTGGAGGCCCTTCATAGCAAAATCACTGATATCAAATAACTTAGCAAACGCTCCAGCATCCTTTTCTATACGCGGTCTCTTTAAAAAAAATTACAGTGGGCTTTGTTTTTCCTGGTAAATAATCAACCATAATTCAATTTCATTACATAGGCCTACATGAAATAGATTTTATGTACAGCTGTAGATTTTATGTAGGCCTACTTTTAATGTACAATGTTCTTGACTGTCCTGGAATCTGCCAAATAACATTTATTACTATTATCATTATTGTCAATATACACTGAACAAAAATATAAAGTGTTGGTCCCATGTTTCCCAGAAATTTTTCACACACACAAAAAGCTTATTTCTCTAAAATGTTGTGCACAAATTTGTTTACAGTGAGCATTTAGTGAGCATTTCTCCTTTGCCAAGATATGCCACACTTGTCAAGTGGATGGATTATCAAGAAGCTGATTAAATAGCATGATCATTACACAGGTCAACCTTGTGCTGGGGACAATAAAAGGCCACTCTAAAATGTGCAATTTTGTCACACAACATAATGCCACAGATGTCTCCAGTTTTGAGAGAGTGTGCAATTGGCATGCTGACTGCAGGAAGGTCCAACAGAGCTCTTGCCATTTCTCTACCATAAGCTGCCTCCAATGTCATTTTATAGAATTTGGCAGTACGTCCAACCGGCCGATGACCACATCCGGCTTCTTCACCGGCGGTAGCGCCTTTGGGGGTGGGATATTTCAATTAACAGGTGTGCCTTGTTAAAATATAATTTGTGGAATATGTTTCCTTCTTAATGCGTTTGAGCCAATCAGTTGTGCTGTGACAAGGTGGGGGGTGTACAGAAGATAGCCCTATTTGGTAAAAGACCAAGTCCATATTATGGCAAGAACAGCTCAAATAAGCAAAGAGAAACGACAGTCCATCATTACTTTAAGACATGAAGGCCAGTCAATACGGAACATTTCAAGAACTTTGAAAGTTTCTTCAAGTGCAGTCACATAAACCATCAAGCGCTATGATGAAACTGTCTCTCATGAGGACCACCAGAGGAATGGAAGACGCAGAGTTACCTCTGCTGCAGAGGATAAGTTCATTAGAGTTACCAGCCTCAGAAATTCCAGCCCAAATAAATGCTTCACAAAGTTCAACAGACACATCTCAACATCAACTGTTCAGAGGAGACTGTAAATCAGGCCTTCATGGTCGAATTGCTGCAAAGAAACCACTACTAAAGGACACCAGTAAGAAGAAGAGCCTTACTTGGGCCAAGAAACACGAGCAATGGACATTAGACCGGTGGAAATCTGTCCTTTGGTCTGGAGTCCAAATGTGATATTTTTGATTCCATCCGCCGTGTCTTTGAGAGACGTGGTGTGAGTGAACGGATGATCTCCGCATGTGTATTTCCCACCGTGAAGCATGGAGGAGGAGGTGTTATGGTGTTGGGGTGCTTTGCTGGTGACACTGTCTGTGATTTATTTGGAATTCAAGGCACACTGAACCAGCATGGCTACCACAGCAGTCTGCAGCGATATGCCATCCCATTTGGTTTGGGCTTAGTGGGATTATCATTTGTTTTTTAACAGGACAATGACCCAACACACCTCCAGGATGTGTACGGGCTATTTTACAAAGAAGAAGAGTGATGGAATGCTGCATCAGATGACCTGGCCTCCACAATCCCCCGACCTCAACCAAATTGAGATTGTTTGTGATGAGTCGGACCGCAGAGTGAAGGAAAAGCAGTCAACAAGTGCTCAGCATATGTGGGAACTCCTTCGAGACTGTTGGAAAAGCATTCCAGGTGAAGCTAGTTGAGAGAATGCCAAGAGTGTGCAAAGCTGTCATCAAGGCAAAGGGTGGCTATTTGAAGAATCTCAAATATAAAATATATTTTGATTTGTTTAACACTTTTTTGGTTACTACATGATTCCATATGTGTTATTTCATAGTTTTGATGTCTTCACTATTATTCTACAATGTAGAAAATTGTAAAAATAAAGAAAAACCCTTGAATGAGTAGGTGTTCTAAGACTTTGACCGATAGTGTATAAATAAAAATGAACTTTGAGTGGTGATGTTTAAGGTTTAAATTCTATAATAGAGGTCAGACTCTCGAACCGTTACGGCTTTAAACTGAGACTCGGCAATATGATGTCATAAGTTGGCCGCATATACCTGTTTACTTTGTGCATCGCTGACTTTGCCTTTACTACTTTACCTACTGAAAACACATCACATTAAGTATGGGAGCGTTTTGCTATATTGAGTTGTGATTTTTTTTTATCACATGGGTCTAGACTTTGCCTCTCATACTATACAAGATACACAGGGTGAGAACCTGGGCTATTGCTGAGTAGCAGTGAATCATGCTCATGACAACATCTTTCAGCATTGGCACCAGGAATCAATATTTTGAGTGTGATACAGTGACATACTGTCTGTAGTTTGACAGGGCAGTAAACACATTTTGCCACTGCTGCCAGTCAGGCATTTGCCTACCAGAGAGAGTACACATGACATGATAATGAATGCCCTTCAGACCACCTGTTGGGTGCAAACGGCTGCACGTCAGAAGCATTTGGGGAGCCTTGTGCCCTCTAGTTGTGCTGTATTTACTTAATTTCAATTATCTTATTGTGTTATATAACTTATATGTTGACCATTCTGTAATTGAAAATGTTTGTACATAACAAATTGTTGATTTCCCATATAGTGAGTTTGAAAGACGGACAACTAACATTGGTCTTGGAAAATAATACCAGTATGCAAAATTGGCTAGGACTACTCTATAGACTGACAAGTGTCTGTACAGTAACAGCTAACAGCTGAGATATTCCAATATTTTAGGCTATTCATTGTGTGAATATCACAGTAGTAGTGCTCTGACAACTTGTTCTAACTACACTGAACATAAATATAAGTGCAACACTCAACAATTTCAAAGATTTTACTGAGTTACAGTTCTTATAAAGAGATCAGAACATTTTAATAAATTCATCAGGCCCTAGTTGGGAATTTGTTCTTCCCCACAAAAGTGCTTTATTACAGACGATCCCGCAGGTGAAGAATCTGGACATGGAGGTCCAGGGCTGGCGTGGTTGCACGTGGTCTGTGGTTGTGAGGCCGGTTGGACGTACTTCCAAATTCTCTAAAACAATTTTGGAGGCGGCTTATGGTAGAGAAATGAACATTCAATTCTCTGGCAACAGCTCTGGTGGACATTCCTGCAGTCAGCATGCCAATTGCACGCTCCCTCAAAACTTCAGACATCTGTGGCATTGTGTTGTGTGACAAAACTGCATATTTTAGAGTGGCTAATATGTATACCAAAACAAGTGGCTGACAATTTTCATTGGAATAGAGGTAGATAGATCTATTTATAATTACCAGTTAATATGTAGAACACATATACACAGTATAAATAAATAAAAACATGACAGGGACATCACAAACATGACAGGGACATCACAAAAGTCAGAGACTTATTTCCATTGTGGTCCCTATAACTTGCAAAGCAAAAAATAAACAGGCACAACAAATTATTAAAAAAGAAATGGAGAGCAAATGGTGTCTCTAGCCTACTTCAGATAGAAGTAGAGGCAGATTGGAAGGACAGGCTTGAGCGGAGAGAAGGGCATTGATAGTTACAGTAGCCAGGGTCCGGGAGAAAGTCAGTCTGACAGACAGGCCAGGAGCTCTTCTTCAAGGCACCTTGCCATCTCCAACATTCATTCCCCCATACTTCCTCTGAATGTCTTAGTGCACCACCGACAACCGTGTAGCACCCGCCTGGGTGATGCTTCGGCTGCTCCTGAGGAGGTATCACAAGTATATCAGCATTAGTGTCTTAGGCCTTAGTATTTAAAATTATCTACTCATAGCCACTAGCCTATAGTTTATAAAGTGATAAACACCTACACGCCTTCACTGACTGCTTGGGATGCTGAGTATGTTCCAACAGAAATAAATCAACTTACAAAATCCTTTGGCATATTTACCAACGTAATCTGTTCCAAACTAACATTTATTTTGATATTTTTATACATGATCTCAGTATAACTGCCTATATTCATACCAATAGTGTCATTGTTCATTGTAGAAATGGCACAATTTATATAGTTGATTTCTGTAATCCTTTTACAGTGATACTAGAATACACTTGAGAAAACTTAACTCCTAGGGTCAGTTTCCAACACTCTTCAACCTGTTTTAACTGCAAGTGTGTACGCTTCGTTCACTTAAGCCTACTTAAGCCTATGCGTAAGCCTTGAACCTAAGTATAGATAATGCTGGACTAAAAAGTATGCTCAATAGTTAATCTTCCCTCAGTGTGAGACAAAACAGGAGTGACCATGATAAAACATGTTTTTTATTGATATCAGAAAAAATACATCACTCTTCACGAGAACAGACGGGACAAATGCAACACTCCATTATCTGTCATCTGCCTGTTTGGCAAGTTTGCTCTTCCTCAGGAGTTCGTCATTTAATTTCTTCAGATGCTTTGTTCGACTCTCAAGCCTTCGGTGCCATTCGTCTCGCAGCCTATGTAAAGACAAAGTATTATTATTTTTTAAAAGTCAGACACATTCCATAAGCCATACATTTCCAATATTGCTTTAGGCTACTTAATTGTATGTGTATTGTTAGGACAATGGATTTCTTCTAGCCTGGTTACAGATCTGTAACTGACGGGCACGCAGGCAAAATTTATTCAACAATTCCTCTAGAAATTCCAATGGGTTTATTATTTGTGACACCGGGCTCTTGTGCCCAGTATTCTGGGCACAAGATGGGTCTGCCACCTTCCTCACATCTACTTGGCTTATTGCATTTGTTGCTGCTGTTACACTGCCATGACACTGCTGTGTCTGATAATCCTCTAACCTTAAAGCAGCACAGGCTATTGTAGGACAGCTAAGCATGGAATATGGCATCCCCTAATATCACTCAACACTCTCTGATTATCATATCGGATTCCCTAAAGTTTTTCCAGTCCTTTTCAGATCAGGGATATACACATGATTACATGGACTAGCCACGGACTAGCCATGGGGTTATGAGATATTAGAGTGTGTTTCTGCTTTTGTGACTAGAGATTCTTACGGCCAAGTACTTTAATACGATTGTCAGTGTAAGTTGTCCTGAGATGCCCTTAGCGTTAACATATTGCTCGTAACAAAATCATGGTCTGTTACATGTAGCATTTGCATCGAAAGGGATATCATCTAAATTATGGAAGTTTTATCACTCATAGCAGGATGTATTGCTAATGCCAAACATGAAGAAGAAAAGTTCTGCAAAAACATAAATATATAGACATTTGTTTCCCTTGAGTACCCTTTCCTCATATCCTGTGCAGTATTTTTATAGTACAGAAGTGTATCCCTTCAGAATGTCCAACAATACTTACTTGGTGAGAGCACTATTTTTCTTCCTCATGTCTTCAGTTTCTGTCCTTTGGTCGTGTTTAGCAATTTTTTGTTCCCAGAGATCTTTTATAAAAAGCTTATCATGAATAAGAGCCACATTCATTTCCTAGAAGAAAATACACAATATCTAATTAGTTAACATGGACTCAATTAAATTCTGTTAGATTTGATTCTGGTTTGAGAAAGGTACGCAATGTCTCACATTTCTCAATGGCTCATAAAATCTATGTATATTATGTTTATTCTTGACAGTAAAACATTATTCATCTTGAACATGTATTTGTATAGTAGTAGCTAGTAGCTACAGTATATGTAGTCAGGTATAAGTGATGAGACAATGAGTTCCAACCAGCTGGAATAATAAGAGGAACGGCATGCACAGATCATTAAAACCAACCTTCTGTGGGTATGAATCTTCTTCTCCCAAAGAGCCTCAATGTCACAGGATGTACTGTATACTCCTGTCGTAGTGGATGTGGTGCCGATGAAAGACTCCCCGTGCCCCCTGTTGTGCTTTATTTAAGAGCGGACAACATAAGACCTTCGTGTCATCTGGCCTTTTTTGAGAAGAGTTTGGAAGGGAGGGGGAAACATAACGTTACTTCCTTTTGTTACGTCTGATGACATTATGTTTAGAGGGGACCTATAGCAGGGCTGTAGTAGTGCTCAGCTCAGCATTAGGGGCCTCCCACACTGGCCTTATTCTGACCCACCCCCACCACCACCCCAATGACACCAGCACCAAAAGAAGGATTGGCTTGTTCTGTTCATTCTGGCTAGATAGCATCAGTCATTTGATATCATCCCCTTTCATTCAATTTGAATGGCTCGCGCCACATTTTAAGACGGTGGCCCCTGAGAGGAGAGAGCAGCAAAGCTAGGCTGGGTAGCTGTGGATTGTGTTACTTGGAAAACTGATGAATGTATCAAGTTCTAATTTATGACCAGAAAATCCTTCCAGACATCTTCTTGACAACTCCTTGACTCCTTATGACAACCTCAATGATTGGATGGCATTGATAAAGTGAACTGTTACACACCCTATCCCGTCAGCCTTCAAATTAAGTGGACACTTCTGATGACGTGTCATGACGTCTGACGAGAATAAACTTGCAGGGCAAGGGGCGAGGGAGGGAGGAATGATTTTTAAATGGACCACGCTTGGCCGGACATTTGTCACTCGTTCATCCCGCGATGATTGTGTTTTCAGCCACCGGTAGCTTGTGGGTGCTTTATTTGCACTACAGTCAATTACGAGTGCATGTCTGCTTATACTAAATATATAATTAATATAAGCCTACTGTATGAAAGCTACCAAATTAAGTAGCTAACTAAAATTAGCCTGCCTAGCTGGAACTTCTGAACTTTTATTTCTACAATTTCCAAAAGATAACCAAACAAAAACATATTTACTTTTTACGAGACGTGTTTGTGCTGTCAGGCGCATTAGTAGCACAATTTCTAACTTATTTGCATTCGTTTTTTACTTACACTTGTATGTTGACTTCTCCAGACACAGACTTTTCTTAGCGGATGTACAATTGTCGCGAATAGAATTATGGGGAGTTTCAGGCCCCGGAGTGAACATAATTGTACACTTGCAAAGCCGACTAAACACAAGGGCTGAGGGGCTTACATTGCAAACTTCCCTTGCTTGGCTAATAATTTGGACTGCCCTCCAAGATGGAGACGGGGATTCCCCCAAGGGCATAAGGTGAGGGTAAGTGGACGAGGGTGTGTCTTTTAAGTGTTTGGACCACAACCACTGTTTAAAGCTACAATTGGTATTAAGTGTTTTTTGTGTGTTAACTGACTGCAGATGAGTGATAATAGTATTGGCTCTGAAAACATTATACTGCCACTACTCCTTTTTTTTTATCTCCACGTAAACAATAGCACAAGACAACACTCAGCCCCACAGAAAATGTTTTGATATCCCTATAAATTTTTTTAATTGAATTGCATTGATTTTATCTTTGCTTAAAAAATAGAAGTTTTATATAGTCATCTATGCCATCTTGACATGACTGGTTGATGTATAAAATATAGATACATTTCACAATAAATCTGATTCATTAATTAAATGTTACTATTATAATTTATCCTCTTTGTCCATAGAACATTTTTGTTTTCTTTGTATAGTGAACTTAACCTGTCTCAGATGTGATAAAGTTTCCCTCATAATGTTGGCCTTATAAACTTTTTTGAATAAACAGGGCTATAAAATCCCAAATAACTTTTCATCACATGGATCTTTTCAATATGAATAGGTTATAATGTCTAAAAAGCTCAATAAATCACTGCATATAAATCAACCACATCAATCAAGCTGCCACTCACATGCTGAATGAGGTCTAAGATGAAGACAATTGGTAATCCACTCCCATTCCCATAGTATTGCACCAGTCATGTCCAAGGCAGAACGACGACAACAATTACTTTGGCCAATCAGGGAAAGGGGCACAGAGAACATTGTGTGGAGAGAGAAAGTGATCTATGTTGGCCATGAGGCAATTAACACTGGTGGTCAGTGTAGCGAATCCTTTTTTGAGAGGGTAGCTGTGTTGATAAATGTGATAACACATGTCTGACATTTAATTTCCTCTGGGTGTGACACACTGTACGCCAACGGTATTAAAAATAGGTAACAAGGGTTGTCATGTGGTCTATTTTGGGTACAGCCAGAGCCTTTGCTAACCTACTATAATTACACTATCATTCCCATATACTGATTCAGTTTTTATTTAAAAAAATATTTCACCTTTATTTAACCAGGTAGACAAGTTGAGAACAAGTTCTCATTTACAACTGCGACCTGGCCAAGATAAAGCAAAGCAGTTCGACACATACAACAACACAGAGTTACACATGGAGTAAACAAACATACAGTCAATAATACAGTAGAACAACAAGTCTATATACAATGTGTGCAAATGAGGTAAGATAAGGAAGGTAAGGCAATAAATAGGCCATGGTGGCGAAGTAATTACAATATAGCAATTAAACACTGGAATGGTAGACGTGCAGTAGATGAATGTGCAAAGTAGAAATACTGGGGTGCAAAGGAGCAAGATAAATAGTAGGGGATGAGTAGGGGATGAGGTAGTTGGTTGGGATATTTACAGATGGGCTAAGTACAGGTGCAGTGATCTGTGAGCTGCTCTGATAGCTGTTGCTTAAAGCTAGTGAGGGAGATAAGTGTCTCCAGTTTCAGTAATTTTTGTAGTTCGTTCCAGTCATTGGCAGCAGAGAACTGGAAGGAAAGGCGGCCAAAGGAGGAATTGGCTTTGGGGGTGACCAGTGAGATATACCTGCTGGAGCGGGTGCTACGGGTGGGTGCTGCTATGGTGACCAGCGAGCTGAGATAAGGCGGGGCTTTACCTAGCAGGGACTTGTAGATGACCTGGAGCCAGTGGATTTGGCGACGAGTATGAAGCGAGGGCCAGCCCACGAGAGCGTACAGGTCGCAGTGGTGGGTAGTATATGGGGCTTTGGTGACAAAACGGATGGCACTGTGATAGACTGCATCCAATTTGTTGAGTAGAGTGTTGGAGGCTATTTTGTAAATGACATCGCCGAAGTCGAGGATCGGTAGGATGGTCAGTTTTACGAGGGTATGTTTGGCAGCATGAGTGAAGGATGCTTTGTTGCGAAATAAGAAGGCAACTCTAGATTTAATTTTGGATTGGAGATGTTTGATGTGAGTCTGGAAGGAGAGTTTACAGTCTAACCAGACACCTAGGTATTTGTAGTTGTCCACATATTCTAAGTCAGAACCGTCCAGAGTAGTGATCGGTTGAAGAGCATGCATTTAGTTTTACTTGCATTTAAGAGCAGTTGGAGGCCACGGAAGGAGAGTTGTTTCGTCTGGAGGGTAGTTAACACAGTGTCCAAAGAAGGGCCAGATGTATACAGAATGGTGTCGTCTGCGTAGAGGTGGATCAGAGACTCACCAGCAGCAAGAGCGTCATCATTGATGTATACAGAGAAGAGAGTCGGCCCAAGAATTGAACCCTGTAGCACCCCCATAGAAACTGCCAGAGGCCCGGACAACAGGCCCTCCGATTTGACACACTGAACTCTATCAGAGAAGTAGTTGGTGAACCAGGCGAGGCAATCATTTGAGAAACCAAGGCTGTTGAGTCTGCCGATAAGGATGTGGTGATTGTCTTGGCCAGGTCAATGAATACGGCTGCACAGTATTGTCTCTTATCGATGGCGGTTATGATATCGTTTAGGACTTTGAGCGTGGCTGAGGTGCACCCATGACCAGCTCTGAAACCAGATTGCATAGCAGAGAAGGTACGGTGGGATTCGAAATGGTCGGTAATCTGTTTGGTAACTTGGCTTTCGAAGACCTTAGAAAGGCAGGGTAGGATAGATATAGGTCTGTAGCAGTGTCTCAAGAGTGTCTCCCCCTTTGAAGAGGGGGATGACCGCAGCTGCTTTCCAATCTTTGGGAATCTCAGACGACACGAAAGAGAGGTTGAACGGGCTTGTAATAGGGGTTGCTACAATTTCGGCAGATAATTTTAGAAAGAAAGGGTCCAGATTGTCTAGCCTGGCTGAATTGTAGGGGTCCAGATTTTGCAGCTCTTTCAGAACATCAGCTAACTGGATTTGGGAGAAGGAGAAATGGGGGAGGCTTGGGCGAATTGCTGTGGGGGGTGCAGGGCTGTTGACCGGGGTAGGGGTAGCCAGGTGGAAAGCATGGCCAGCCGTAGAAAAATTATTGAAATTCTCAATTATAGTGGATTTATCGGTGGTGACAGTTTCCTATCAGTGCAGTGGGCAGCTGGGAGGAGGTGCTCTTATTCTCCATGGACTTTACAGTGTCCCAGAACTTTTTTGAGTTTGTGTTACAGGAAGCAAATTTCTGCTTGAAAAAGCTAGCCTTGGCTTTCCTAACTGCCTGTGTATATTGGTTCCTAACTTCCCTGAAAAGTTGCATATCACGGGGGCTGTTCGACACTAATGCAGAACGCCACAGGATGTTTTTGTGCTGTTCAAGGGCAGTCAGGTCTGGAGAGAACTATAAGGGCTATATCTGTTCCTGGTTCTAAATTTATTGAATGGGGCATGCTTATTTAACTTCTTTGGGAGCAGCGCACGAGGTGACGGTTTTGGAGAGCCTGGCGTGCCCAAAGTAAAATGCCTCCCATTCAGGCCCAGAAAATAGGATATGCACATATTTAGTACCATTGGATAGGAAGCACTCTGAAGTTTCTAAAAGTGTTAACATTTTGTCTGTGAGTATCGCCCAGTTTGTATTCCGGTTGAAATATTATACAACATATACATAAAAGTGTTCCTAAGGATACATTTACAATTATGTTTGATTGTTCTTGGACAAGTTTATAGGTATAAGTTGAACGTTTCAATGGAGGAGTCGACGCTGTATTTTCTCATTATAACGCGCCAACCAAACAGAGATTTATGGATATAATACATGACTTTTTCTAACAAAAGAACCATGGATTGTCTTTGTTGGACACTTGGGAAGCCCTCAGCAGAGGTTCTTCAAAAGGTAATTGATTTGTTTTCGCTGTGAAATGTGTTATGTGTGAACCGTGAAGGCTTATGAATTTATGGTAATGGGAAAAATATCTGACAACGCTGTGATATTGCCAAGAAGCAGAGCTTTTGATGACTATGCAACACTTGTATATTGATGCATGTTTAATAATTCAACTTTTGGATTTTGAATTTGGCGCCTTGCATTTCACCGGGTAGTGTCCCACCGCTCCCTAAGAAGTTAAGATGGTGAGGAAGGCACTTTTAAAGAATAACCAGGCATCCTCTGCTGACGGGATACCCGGGCCACGTCGATTAGAAAGGCCTGCTCGCTGAAGTGTTTTAGGGAGCGTTTGACAGTGATAAGGGGAGGTTGTTTGACCGCAGACTATTACGGATGCAGGCAATGAGGCAGTGATCGCTGAGATCTTGGTTGAAAACAAGCAGAGGTGTATTTGGAAGGCAAGTTGGTTAGGATGATATCTATGAGGGTGCCCGTGTTTACGGCTTTGGGGTTGTCAAGCTTAGATTGTAGGATGGCCGGGGTGTTAAGCATGTCCCAGTTTAGGCCACCCAGCACGAGCTCTGAAGATAGATGGGGGGCAATCAGTTCACATATGGTGTCCAGAGCACAGCTGGGGGCAGAGGGTGGTCTATAGCAAGCGGCAACAGTGAGAGACTTGTTTCTAGAAAGGTGGATTTTTAAAAGTAGAAGTTCAAATTGTTTGGGTACAGACCTGGATAGTAAGACAGAACTCTGCAGGCTATCTCTGCAGTAGATTGCAACACCGCCCCCTTTGGCTGTTCTAACTTGTTGAAAATGTTGTAGTTAGGGATGGAGATTTCAGGGTTTTTGGTGGTCTTCCTAAGCCAGGATTCAGACACGGCTAGGACATCCGGGTTGACAGAGCGTGCTAAAGCAGTGAATAAAACAAACTTAGGGAGGAGGCTTCTAATGTTAACATATATGAAACCAAGGCTTTTACGGTTACAGAAGTCAACAAATGAGAGCGCTTGGGGAATAGGAGAGGAGCTAGGCACTGCAGGGCCTGGATTAACCTCTATTTGACCAGAGGAACAGAGGAGGAGTAGGAAAGGGTAAGGCTAAAGGCTAGTGCGCCTCATTCCTCGCCAACCTCAGGGCGAGTGCGGGGAGCCGGCACAGGATTCACCGGACTGAGAGGGCGCACTGGAGGCCTGGTGCGTGGAGCCGACACAGGTCTCACCGGACTGATGACACGCACCTCAGGGCGAGTGCGGGGAGCCGGTACTGGACGTACCGGGCTGGGGAGGCGCACTGGAGGCCTGTTGCGTGGAGTCGGCACAGGTTTCACCGGACTGATGACACGCTCTTCAAGGCGAGTGCGGAGAGCCGGCACAGGATGCACCAGGCTGGGAAGGCGCACTGGAATCCTGGTGCGTGGAGCCGGAACAGGTTTCACCGGACTGATGACACGCACTTCAGGGCGAGTGCGGGGAGCTGGCACTGGACGAACCGGGCTGGGGAGGCGCACTGGAGGCCTGTTGCGTGGAGCCGGCACAGGTTTCACCGGACTGATGACACGCTCTTCAAGGCGAGTGCGGAGAGCCGGCACAGGATGCACCAGGCTGGGAAGGCGCACTGGAATCCTGGTGCGTGGAGACGGAACAGGTTTCACCGGACTGATGACACGCACTTCAGGGCGAGTGCGGGGAGCTGGCACTGGACGAAACCGGGCTGGGGAGGCGCAATGGAGGCCTGTTGCGTGGAGCCGGACCAGGTTTCACCGGACTGATGACACGCTCTTCAAGGCGAGTGCGGGGAGCCGGCACAGGACGTACCTGGCTGGGAAGACGCTCCTCTCGGCGCCTGCGCTGCAGCTCATTCCTCGCCAATACTTCTCTCCTATGTCCTTCCTTAACTACTTAGGGAGTAGCAGCGCGCTCCCGACACTACCCGGTGAAATGTAAGGCGCCAAATTCAAAATCCAAAAGTTGAATTATTAAACATTCATCAATATACAAGTGTTGCATAGTCATCAAAAGCTCTGCTTCTTGGCAATATCACAGCATTGTCAGATTTCAAAAAGGCTTTACGGTGAAAGCACAACATTTGATTGTTTGAGGATAGCACCCCACATATTTTCCACATTAGCATAAATTCATATCCAGCGCGGGTCACACAAAACCCATATTAGAGCTAAAAAAATATCACTTACCTTTCGAAGAACTTCTGCTGAGGGCTTCCCAAGTGTCCAACGAAGACATCCAATAGTTCTTTTGTTAGAAAAAGTCATTTATGATCAGAAAATCCCCCGTTGAGTCGCCCATTGAACCGTGAAGAGAACACGTTCAAATTATACCTATAAACTTTCTCCAAACAAATCAAACATCATTTTTAATGTATCCTTAAGTATCCTTTTATGTATATTTACTGTAATATTTCAACTGGACGATAACGTGAATAATAGGAAAGGAAAATAAAGTGGAGCGCGTTCACAATCTCACGCCCGTCAAATGTTGTTGACAAAAGTGGTCCCCTGACTACTTCCTCTTCCTATCCGTTCTGCTTAGTGCTATAGCCTCCAGACTCTGTATAAAGACTGTTGACATCTAGTGGAATCCATAGGTACTGCAGTCTCAGTCCTAGGTAAAATACAAATGAATAGGCAGCCTGGAGAAGAAGGTCATTTACAAAAAAAACTGCAAATCCGAATGGATTTTCCTCGGGTTTTCGCCTGGTATATCAGTTCTGTTATACTCACATACATTATTTTAACACTTTTAGAAACTTCAGCGTGTTTCCTATCCAATAGTACTAACTATGTGCATATCCTATTTTCTGGGCCTGAGTGGCAAGCATTTTACTTTGGGCACGCCAGACTCTCCAAAACCGTCACCTCTGCTGCCGCTCCCTAAGAAGTTAAACTCCTCTATGTTCCTCCATTCAGGCTCTCTCCTCTGCTCGACCGACAGCCCCATGTGCCCCCCC
>QNTS01001052.1:421892-437460 GCA_003317085.1 Hucho hucho | reverse complement strand
ACACACACACATACTACACACACACACACACATACTAGACATACTACACACATGCATGTACTACACACACGCACACACACATACTACACACACACGCACACACACATAATACACACACACACACACTACACACATACTACACACACACACACATACTATATGCACACGCACACACACACACACTACACACATACTACACACACACACATACTATACACACACACCACACAAACATCTACTGTCCTATTTACATGTTCCTTTATTGCCATAATACATATTCATTAAATTACACTGCTTTGTGAAACAGCTTTTAAATGATTCCACTCTGAGTAATTATATAGTGTTGAGTAGAGAAGCAGCAGTGATCTATGTGAATGAATTCAGAGAGAATGGAGTCTGTGTTGGATTAGTCCGTTCTGAAGGACCCATGTACTAAAGCATCTCAGTCTCCAGCTTAGTTAGCATGGTTTCCAAAACCTTGTCTGTTCTGTGTGTGTGCCTGTGTAGCCTATACAGTATGTCTGTGTGTGTGCTGTGTTGTTAGTGTGCATGTGTGTGTTTGTCTCTGTGAAGCCAGGTTTATTTTTGTGTTAGAGCTGCATTACACGTTGAGGCAAGGTGTTTCTGATGTTTCCCTGCCCTAGCATAATGACCCGAGCCCTAACATAATGGTCCGAGCCGCCTAGATGAGATGTATCCCGCTTTCCACTTTAGTCAGGAGCGGGTGGGCAGCCTAATGTGAGAGTGAATTGTGTGTGTGTGTGTATTTGTGCCTTCACATCCCTTTAGTACCTGTGCCCATACCCATTTTGACAAATTAACACGGCTTCAGTCTCTCTCTTACACACACACACACACACGGACACGCACACACAAAAACACACACCCTCTGACACTGAGAAGGTCATTCCCTGCTAGGACTGCTCTTTCAGACAGAGAGAGAACTGCCAAGGCAGAACCTATGATCTCAAACATTACTTTGCTGCCTGGAAAATCCTGGGCTCTAATTGTTAAGCGTGTGTGTGTGTGTATGCATACACGTGTGTGTGCGTGCACGTGTGTGTGCATTTGTGTGTTGTATTAAAAGAAGGAGAAAAGCGCTTCTCTGGGCCTGAAGTCAGGGCTTGGATCTGAACAGCTGTAATGAAGTAATGAAAACAATGAGAAACATGAAGGATCAAAAGCACAAGTGTGCAGACAAATACACATACTGCACGTGCACACACACACATGGACGTATACTGTACTGCAAGGACATATGCACAATTCCACACACACACGCGCACGCACGCACGCACACACACACACACACACACACACACACACACACACACATACACACACACTATATGAAGTATCCTACTTCTGCCCTCTAAGTCTTTTTAGCAGAACAGGGCTGGACTGTTTTATCTGCTAGGCTCCCCTCAGCTCACTGCACACAAATTGCTGAATGTATTTCCTGCGCGTGGAGAAAATAACATTGCTAATGATAGCTTGTGGTTTCCCCATGCATGCTGGAAGAGTGCAGAATGGAGTCCGGCGTATATATTTCTGTAAGAGAGCACTGCGGCACGGAAAGCAATTAGGATTAAAAACCTGAGCGAATACACGCTCTACACAGCAAACATACATATCCTACGCCAGCGAGCATCAACTAGATTCAGCTTCGGGGTGATTTTTTCTTGAGCGGATGGTCGGGGGGCTGGTCCATATTTCCAAATCATTTGTAGACTGCAAATTGACCGCAAGAAGCCCAAACAGATATAATTTTGGACTAGAGCATAATCATTTCAAACCTTGCTTACATTTGTATACGACAACATCGTGTCTCTCTATTATCCGTGGGAATACTTGAGAACAGATTTCTTAAATGAATATCACTTGGAGCTGATTTCCTGGTGTTTTTTACAGTCTATTATGTCCAACAATGAAAATTGTATTTGTATTTTTTTATCAGAAAACTTGGGGGGCCAAATAAAACCACCCGCGGGCCAAATTCGGCACGCGAGCCGCCAGTTGGGGAACCCTGGCCTACGCAATACACACACAGATGGACACATTCATTCACCTTCCGTGCACACACACATATTCATGCGTCTTCCACCCATACACAGGTAGGCGGAGTTATCAAACACAGTTGTAAATAGTAAGCACACAGGACAAACACACACATAGACATCAACTTGAAAACATACTGTACATCTGGCACAGATACACGCTCACACTCTAGACACAGTGTTCTCCAATACAGTACAGGCCTGCAGGTAGGAACTCTGAACAGTGTGCGGTTGGGTGTCTGACATCAGTGAAAGTGAGATGTATTTGTTCTGCTGGGTTATTTGTAGGCCTTTATTTGGCCCTGAGACAGATCACATCACCCCTTCTGTTGCCTTGTGGCACCTTCTATGTGTGCGTGAGTGTGTGTGTGTCTGAATACGTGTTAATATGTGTAAGTAAGCCTGCATATCAGTTACCTGTGTGTGTTTACCTTGTTGTGTGTATGTGCATTGGTTAAGGTGTGTGTTTGTGTGTTTACATGTGTGTGTGTCTGAGCCTCAGGTCGTCACATGGAAAGCCCATCTAACTCGTGTTACACCAGGCCGTGAGGTCTCTATTATCTTGGCTGGATGGATTTGGGTGGATTTGACACCGTTTGTCATCGTTTCCTGTGACCCCCCCATAGGCGACCGCCTGCTATATGACACCGTAGACACACAAACATACACACGCGCACGCACACATGCACTCATACACACCCACACACTGCTCCACACGTCCCATGTGGTTACATTGCTTTTAACATTTGGAAAGACTTGATTAGCGTTAGCGACACGTCTAGGCTAGGGACAGGAATTATGTCTGGGGTCTTAGGGTTAGCCCGTTAGCACTCTGGCTAATGCTATCATGCTATCACCAATGTATCACCACTGACAGTTCCATTATAGTAGATGAAGACACAGATTTACACACAGTAGCAAATCCTGCATTTCTAAAATGAGAGAAACGTGAACGTGTGATTATGTGGATGTTTTTGGCACTGTGTTTCTGCATGTGATTGGGAGGATTGGTTTTAATTAGGCTATGGGGAGAAATTTTGTTATTTGTGTATCAGGAGGCTTCTGCTTCTTTCTAGAGATCATCAGTGTGTGTGTGTGTTTGTATCTTTGTGTAAAAGAGAGCCCTGTTCTTGTGTGTCTTTTACCCTGCTTGCTTCCCACCCCTCCACCCCCACAGCACAAGCCATGCTCTGAGATGGTCACATGATGCATCACCACAGGGGTTAGAGGTCAGCTAGAATAAGCCAACAAGGAGATAGCTCTGACCTCAGCTGCCAGTGTACAGAAGCTCAGCCAATCAGCTTCTAGCAAGTCCTGCGGACCAGATATGGAGATCTCTCCCATAATGACATGCTTTAGTTTGGCTTCCTATTTCAGAGTGTTACTATGGGCACACTGGGCAGGAGGTTATTCAGTGGGAAGTAGAGCATCTTCTTTGAAAATGTTCTTTATGGGGTAGAGATACAAAAAAAGCTGTTAGTGTTTGATTGAACTCAATGAGTGGGTTATTTTATATAGGCCTATGCAAGGCTACTGTACATGTTATGTCATACATCAATGTAACAACCAACCTGATCTCATAGTTTCACTTCGGAATTTGCCGTATTATGGATTAACGTCTATTTTTTACACATTAATTCTGCATGGTTACAGGGTTAATTCCGCTTGGTTACAGGGTTAATTCACTTGGTTACAGGGTTAATTCCACTTGGTTACAGGGTTCCATTTTTAGGTATTAATTCAGAGGAGTTAAGTTTAGGGGTATGGGTTGGGAACGGCTTAAAAGAAAATAATTCGAAATATTGCGCTGTTTCCATGAAGTATCAGTAAGTACTCTCCCGGCTTGCTAGAGCATTGTGAAATGCCGAGGTGCCGTGGTCCAAGCAGCACGCTCCGGCTCCGAGACTCATGAGTTCACGCCCAGTGCTGTGCCATCGTTGTTCTGTTTTGTGAGCGCCGAGGAAGCCATATCCATGTCCTCAGGACCTTCTCAATCGTCCAAAATCAAAGGCTATTTGTAGTGACCAGGCTGGTAGTAACATAGACCTAGGCCTATATGCTGAGAACCACATGACTGAATTATTACTTTGCAGCACATCAATATGCTGATGTGTCTGGTACACACAAACACACACACACATACACACACATACACACAAACACATACACAGTGACTGTCATCTGTCTCTCACCTCCTAGCTGAACAGTGGTCAATATATCCAGAAATGATGTGTTAACGCCTCTCTTCTGTCTGTGGCAACTATTTCAACACTTTTCTATGTGTTCATGTCATCCATCATTAACACTATACTCTCTCCCCTTTCACACTTCCTCAAACATGCACACACACACACATACACACATACACACACACACACACACACACACAGTGATGGCAGAGCCCAAAGCACAGAGCTTCATGCTGCCTCTGACACCTCGTTAGTGCGTTAATTGCTTTATTCTAATGTGAAGCCATTCTTCATGTCACAAGATGAGTGGAGGAGAGAGAGACAGAGAGAGGGAAAATAGAGAGAGAATACAAAAGAAAGAGTGCCAGAAGCCCTTATCTATCTATTTCTACAGCTGGCGGCACACTCAATCTGCTGACATGGTGTGTGTGCGTGGGTGTGTGTGTGAAAGAGAGAGAGATTGTTTAAGTAATGTTCCTCTCTTCAGACAGCCAGACAGTCTGTGTTTGTGTTTCTAGCTGGATGCAAACAACAAAAACATAATCATTAAACAAAACAGAACTAGAGGCCTACATCGAATGACAATCAGAAGACCAAAACAACAAGAGATTATTTTTGATAAGAACTTCTAGAAGAACAGAAATATGTATTGGAATCACAAGGGACTGGACATGATTAACTACTCATGGTGTGATTGTGGTAAAGTACAGGAACTTCAAGTCCTTTTGTTCTCCCGATTTGGAATATCCCACTATAAAATGCCGACTGCATTACCTCCCAAGAGAATTGTCTTCAGTCATCGTCACGCCGTGTATATTCCCCCTCAAGCCCCCTCAAGGCTCTCAAGGAAGGGGAGAGGGGATACCTAGTCAGTTGCACAACTGAATGCATTAAACCGAAATGTGTCTTCTGCATTTAACCCAACCCCTCTGAATCAGAGAGGTGGGGGGGGCTGCCTTGATCGACGTCCATGTCATCAGAGCCCGCGGAGCAGGTGTTGTTGGGGGTTAACTGCCTTGCTCAACGGTAGAACAGCAGATTTTTTCCACCTTGCCACCTCGGGGATTCGAACATGCAACCTTTCGCTCTTAACCACTAGGCTACCTGCCGAACTACACTGGACTTTGTGTAAACTGGAAACCGCATATCCTGAGGCCACATTTATTGTAGCTGGGAACTTTAATAAAGCAAATCTGAGGAAAACGCTATTGAAGTTTTATCGACACATCGCCTGCCCTACTCGCTCATCGAGAACTCTTAACTATTGCTACTCACCCTTCCAGGATGGCTACATGGCCCTCCCCACACTCCCTTCGGCAAATCAGATCACGGCTCCTCCCTTCATAAAGGCAAAAACTTAAACAGGAAGTTCCCGTGGTAAGGTCTGTTCAACGTTGGTCTGACCAGTCAGAATCTATGCTTCAATGCTTCGGCACAGCCAGAAGAAGACTGGCCACCCCTCATAGCCTGGTTCCTTTCTAGGTTTCTTCCAAGGTTCTGCCCTTTCTAGGGAGTTTTTCCTAGCCACCGTGCTTCTACACCTTCATTGCTTGCTGTTTGGGGTTTTAGGCTGGGTTTCTGTACAGCACTTTGTGACATCAGCTGATGTAAGAAGGGCTTTATAAATACATTTGATTGATTGTTTTGATCACACAGACTGGGATATCTTCCGGGTTGACATAACATTGACGTCTACACTGACTCGGTGACTCGGTGAGTTCATCAGGAAGTGCATAGAGGATGTTGTTCCCACTGTGACGATTAGAACTTATCCAAATCAAAAAACGTGGATAGATGGCATCATTTGTGCAAAACTGAAAGCTCAATCCACCGCATTTAACCACGACAAGGTGAGTGGGAACATGAACGAGTACAAACAGTCCAGCTATGCCCTCCGTAAGGCAATCATACAGGCAATACGTCAGTACAGAGACAAAGTGGAGTCGCAATTCAACGGCTCAGAAACAAGACGAATAAGGCAGGGAATCCATACACGTTGTGGACACGGATGCCTTACTCCCGAACAAGCTAAACACCTTCGCCTACTTCGAGGAAAAGACAGTGCTGCCGACTCTGCACGAGGACTGTGAGCTCTTGTTCTACATGGCCGACGTGAGTAAGACATTTAGACGTATTAACTTCATTTATGCCCAAACGACATACACAAAATAGTCCAAATCGGTGAAGTGAAATGAAAAAAATATAAT
Source organism: Hucho hucho (assembly GCA_003317085.1). Lineage (NCBI taxonomy): Eukaryota > Metazoa > Chordata > Actinopteri > Salmoniformes > Salmonidae > Hucho > Hucho hucho. The sequence continues at coordinate 431,007 of QNTS01001052.1, read as the reverse complement.
GTTTCCAAAAATTCAAAGAAAATTTTAACGGAAAAGTGGTGCGTGCATATGTATTCACCCCCTTTACTATGAAGCCCCTAAATAAGATCTGGTGCGGCCAATTACCTTCAGAACTCACATAATTAGTTAAATAAAGTTCAGCTGTATGCAATCTAAGTGTCACATGATCTGTCACATGATCTCAGTATATATACACCTGTTCTGAAATGCCGCAGAGTCTGCAACACCACTAAGCAAGGGGCACCACCACGGAGCTCTCTATACAGGTCAGGGACAAAGTTGTGTAGAAGTACAGATCAGATAAAAAAATATCTGAAATGTTTAACATCCCACAGAGCACCATTAAATCCATTATTAAAAAATGTAAAGAATATGGCACCACAACAAACCTGCCAAGAGAGGGCCGCCCACCAAACCTCACAGACCAGGCAAGGAGGACATTAATCAGAGAGGCAACAAAGAGACCAAAGATAACCCCGAAGGAGCTGCAAAGCTCCACAGCGGAGATTGGAGTATCAGTCCATAGGACCACTTTAAGCCGTACACTCCACAGAGCTGGGCTTTACAGAAGAGTGGCCAGAAAAAAGCCATTGCTTAAAGAAAAAAATAAGCAAACTCATTTTGTGTTCGCCAAAGGGCATGTGGGAGACTCACCAAACATATGGAAGACGGTATTCTGGTCAGATGAGACTAAAATTGAGCTTTTTGCCCATCAAGGAAAACGCTATGTCTGGTGCAAACCCAACACCTCTCATTACCCCGAGAACAGCATCTCCAGCGTTGTGCTGTGGGGATGTTTTTAATCGTCAGGGACTGGGAAACTGGTCAGAATTGAAGGAATGATGGATGGCGCTAAATACAGGGAAATTCTTGAGGGAAACCTGTTTCAGTCTTCCAGAGATTTGAGACTGGGACGGAGATTCACCTTCCAGCAGGACAATGACCCTAAGCATACTGCTAAAGCAGCACTTGAGTGGTTTAAGGGGACACATTTAAATGTCTTGGCATGGCCTAGTCAAAGCCCAGACCTTAATCCAATTGAGAATCTGTGGTATGAATGGCCTAGTCAAATCCCAGTGGCTAGATGTGCCAAGCTTGTAGAGACATACCCCAAGATACTTGCAACTGTAATTGCTGCAAAAGGTGGCTCTACAAAGTATTGACTTTGGGGGGGATGAATAGTTATGCATGTCATGATTCTCTTCACTTGGAACAGACCAAGACGCAGCGATGTAGCCAGAATACATGTTTATTCAAAGACGGGACGGAACAAAACAAGAAAACGAGGAACAAGACGTGAGCCCTAACGCTAAATCCTAAACTGAACACAGAAATCTAAACCTAAACACGAATGGCGAAACCTAACTAAACACGAATGGAGAAACCTAACTAGACATGACTGGCAAAACCTAACTAGACAAGAACCCGACTGAACATGATAAGCATAACATAAACAATAACCCACGAAACTAAAGTGCAACTCCCAAACATATATATGGTTCCCAATTAGAGGCAACGAGACTCAGCTGTCTCTAATTGGGAACCATTATCCCAACATAGAAATAGACACACAAACCCTACACCAGAACGAAACCAAAACGCTCCAGCCTGTCATCTCAGGCCTGGGCGTTACAATGCACACTCAAGTTTGATGTTTTTTGTCTTATTTCTTGTTTGTTTCACAATAAAACATATTTTGCACCTTCAAAGTGGTAGGCATGTTGTGTAAATCAAATGATACAAACCCCCCCAAAATCTATTTTAATTCCAGGTTGTAAGGCAAAACAATATGAAAAATGCCAAGGGGGGTGAATACTTTCGAAAGCCACTGTAGCCATTGAACACTGGTAATTTTACTAATGTTTACATACTGTTTTACCCACTTCATATGTATGTACTGTATTCTAGTCAAGGCCTATCCTATATAACTACTGCTCTACACACCAATTATATTAATATACTACTCATAATGTGGTGTGAGTGTGCAAAGCTGTCATCAATGCAAAGGGTGGCTACTTTAAAGAATCTGAAAGATAAAATATATTTTGATTTGTTTAACACTTTTTTGGTTACTACATGATTCCATATGTGTTATTTTATAGTTTTGATGTCTTCACTATTATTCTAAAGTGTAGAAAATTATAAAAATAAAGAAAAACCTTGAATGAGTTTGTGTGTCCAAACTTTTGACTCGCACTGTATATTTACAGTATATATACTGAAAAATATAAACGCAGCATGTATAATGTTGGTCCCATGTTTCATGAGCTGAAATAAAATATCCCAGAATTTTTCCATATGCACAAAAAGCTTATTTCTCTCATATGTACTGCACAAATTTGTTTAAATCCCTGTTAGTGAGCAGTTCTCCTTTGCCAAGATAATCCATCCACCAGACAGGTGTGACCTGACAGGTGTGACATATCACAAAGCTGATTAAACAGCATGATCATTACACAGGTGCACCTTGTGCTGGGGACAATAAAAGGCAACTCTAAAATGTGCAGTTTTGTCACACAACACAATGCCACATATGTGTCAAGTTTTGAGCGAGCATGCAATTGGCATGCTGACTGCAGGAATGTCCACCAGAGCTGTTGTCAGATAATTTAATGTTCATTTCTCTACCATAAGCCACCTCCAACGTTGTTTCAGAGAATTTGGCAGTACGTCCAACCGTCCTCACAACCGCAGACCACGTATATGGTGTCGTGTGGACAAGTGGTTTGCCCCATGGTGGTGGTGAGCTTATGGTATGGGCAGACATATGCTACAGACAACGAACCATATTGCATTTTATCAATGGCAATTTGAATGCACAGAAATACCGTGATGAGATCTTAAGGCCCATTGTGAGACAATTTTTTAAAAAAGTTATGTCTGACCAACAGATGCAGATCTGTATTCCCAGTCATGTGAAATCCATAGTTTAGGGCCTAATTTATTTATTTCAATTGACTGATTTCCTCAAATGAACTGTAACTCATTAAAATCTATGAAATTGGTGCATGTTGCGTTTATATTTTTGTTCAGTATGTATTTATGTTCCAGACACTGACATTGCTCATTCTAATATCTCTATATTTGTGCATTGTTTTGTATTGTTAGGTATTACTGCACTGTTGGAGCTAGGAACATAAGCATTTCCCTACACCCACGATAAAAATGTAAGATGTGTACGCAACCAACATTTTTTGATTTGGTTTAAAAATATATATATTCCCGTCAGCCCTTCCTTATCCCAGACTAAGTTATCTTTAGTGAAGGCAGACATTTTGTAAGGGCATTTACGTATCTGAGAGAAAAGGGTTTGTTTTTACCCTTCATAAAACTGCCTTGGCTGATTCCTATCACTCCTCCTTTCCCCCACTCTATATCTTATCTTCTCCTCCACCCAATCTATCTCTTCCATCTTAATTCACAAGTTTTTTAATCACTTAGCTTCTTACCGTTACGTTGTGTAGGTATATAAAGTAATTATACACTTAGAAATGGTGTGTAGCATATAGACTAGAAAATGCAACAATGAATTCATAAAGTAGCCTAAATGTGCCTTCGCTGCTTGCTACTGTCAATAGATATCCTTAATTGAGCATAGTAAATGGAGCAGCTGCTAGCCTCGTGGTTAGAGCGTTGGGCCAGTAACCGAAAGGTCGCTGGTTTGATTACCGAAGTCGACAAGGTGAACAATCTGTCGCTGTACCATTGAGCAATGCTCTTAATTGCTCCAGGGGTGCTGGACAATGGTGTTGTCATTCTCAAGGCGGAGTTAGGCATTGCAATAAGTACCTTTGCATTACACCTTTGTGTGCAACAGGACAAATATAAGCATCCCCCAAATGATTATGGTTGAGCAAAGCGACACATGCTTTAGTGTATGTTGTCAGTCATTCATTTGTAAACTTCAAAATCTTCAGCTAAGATTACATTTCAGAGCTGCAAATAGCGAGTATATTCTTAAAATGTCTGCTGTCTCTTTTAGAATTATTGTCTGAAGAGCTAGTGACCTTCAGAAGTACTCTGAGTAAATTGTTCAGACTGGAGAGTTTATCAGATAAAGCTGTGGCTCTTTGAATGGACACTTAAACGGTTGGATTGCATTGAGTGTTTTCTTGTTGGTTTGTTTATTTGTGTAATGGTTGTGCCCTTGTTGGCAGTGTCCTTGATAGGACCCTGTAGAGTGGCTATGAAGTGATGGAGTCAGATCGGTTTCTCATACAGAGGCAGAGACTACACAGTATAGCACAATGATGCAGGTTTCTTCTGCTGGCGTATCCCTCTTCTAAACTCTGTCCTGCTCTCTCTCTCTCTCTCTCTTTATCTCATTATCCCTCGCTCCCTATAGGCTGCAGTCTTCCCTGTTCCATCTCACTTTCCTCAGGTTAACAACTTTCTGCCCTCAGCTGTGAAACTTTTTCTGTTGCCAAGGTCTCCAGGGCTGTGCAGTTCTGTCCTCTCTCAGTCTGCTCTGACAGAGTCCAGCTTTAGTTATGTCTGCTCAACTCCCCTGTCAGGCATTCAATGTCCTGACAACCTCACAGGCCTTGAGACTGTAGACATTACACACATGCTTATGTTCTATGTAGCATGCACACACACACGCACACGCACACGCACACACACACACACACACACACACACACACACACACACACACACACACACACACGCTCACAGAGGGCCTTGTTCTGTCTCAGGTAACAGTAAGTAACAGTGAGTATTATAGCAGGCTCTGTTGAGCTCATTATCCTCTGGTCTATTAGTGAATCTCCATGTGTGTTGTAGTCTCAACACACAGCAGCCCACAGACGGTAGGGTCATTACACTGCTGGGTTAGACACACACTGGGACCCTTGTCTCTCCCTCAGTCTCCTAATCTCATTCTCTCTGTCTCTTTCTTTCTGTCTCTGTCTCTGTGTTTTTCTCTCTCTCTCTGTGTTTCTCTCTCTGTCTCTCTCTCTCTCTCTCTCTCTCTTTCTGTCTCTGTCTCTGTGTTTTTCTCTCTATCTGTTTCTCTCTCTGTCTCTGTCTTTCTCTCTCTCTCTCTCTCTCTCTCTCTCTCTCTCTGACTCTTTCTCTTTCTCTTTCTCTCTCTCTCTCTGTTTCTCTCTCTGTCTCTGTCTCTCTGTCTCTCTCTCAATCTCTCTCTCTCTTTCTTTCACTCTATCTCTCTCTGTGTTACTCTCTCTGTCTCTGTCTCTCTGTCTCTCTCTCAATCTCTCTCGCTCTTTCTATCTCTCTCTGTGTTACTCTCTATGTCTCTGTGTCTCTGTCTCTCTCTCAATCTCTCTCTCTCTCTTTCTCTCTCTCTCTCAATTTCAATCATATGTTAACATTGTTAAAGCAAGTGAAGTAGATAATAAACAACAGTGAAATAAACAATAAAAATGAACAGTAAACATTACACTCACAGAAGTTCCAAAATAATAAAGACATTACAAATGTCATATTATGTATATATACAGTCGTGGCCAAAAGTTTTGAGAATGACACAAATATCAATTTTCACAAAGTTTGCTGCTTCAGTGTCTAGATATTTTTGTCAGGTTTCATGAGAGTCAAAGGCTTTTACCTGAAGTTGATGCAAAGAGTCAATATTTGCAGAGTTGACCCTTCTTTTTCAAGACCTCTGCATTCCGCCCTGGCATCCTGTCAATGAACTTCTGGGCCACATCCTGACTGATGGCAGCCCATTCTTGCATAATCAATGCTTGGAGTTTGTCAGAATTTGTGGGTTTTGTTTGTCCACCCACCTCTTGAGGATTGACCACAAGTTCTCAATGGGATTAAGGTCTGTGGAGTTTCCTGGCCATGGACTCAAAATATCGATGTTTTGTTCCCCAAGCCACTTAGTTATCACTTTTGCCTTATGGCAAGGTGCTCCTTCATGCTGGAAAAGGCATTGTTCGTCACCAAACTGTTCCTGGATGGATGGGAGAAGTTGCTCTCGGAGGATGTGTTGGTACCATTCTTTATTCATGGCTGTGTTCTTAAGCAAAATTGTGAGTGAGCCCACTCCCTTGGCTGAGAAGCAACCCCACACATGAATGGTCTCAGGATGCTTTACTGTTGGCATGGCACAGGATTGATGGTAGCGCTCACCTTGTCTTCTCCGGACAAGCTTTTTTCCAGATGCCCCAAACAATCGGAAAGGGGATTAATCAGAGAAAATGACTTTACCCCAGTCCTCAGCAGTCCAATCCCTGTACCTCTCCAGTTTGTCCTGGAGAGAAGTGGCTTCTTTGCTGCCCTTCTTGATACCAGGCCATCCTCCAAAAATCTTCGCCTCACTGTGCGTGCAGATGCACTCACACCAGCCTGCTGCCATTCCTGAGGAAACTCTGTACTGGTGGTGACCCGATCCCGCAGCTGAATCAACTTTAGGAGATGGTCCTGGCGCTTGCTGAACTTTCTTGGGCGCCCTGAAGCCTTCTTCACAACAATTGAACCGCTCTCCTTGAAGTTCTTGATGATCCGATAAATGGTTGATTTAGGTGCAATCTTACTGGCAGCAATATCCTTGCCTGTGAAGCCCTATTTGTGCAAAGCAATTATGACGGCACGTGTTTCCTTGCAGGTAGCCATGTTTGACAGAGGAAGAACAATGATTCCAAGCACCACCCTCCTTTTGAAGCTTCCAGTCTGTTATTCGAACTCAGTCAGCATGACAGAGTGATCTCCAGCCTTGTCCTCGTCAACACTAACACCTGTGTTAACGAGAGAATCACTCTCTCTCTCTCTCTCTCTCTCTCTCTCTCTCTCTCTCTCTCTCTCTCTCTCTCTCACTCTGTCTCTTTTTCTATCGCTCTCTGTGTTTCTCTCTCTGTCTCGCTTTCTGTTAGGGATGCACGATATAGTCAGTAAACATATTGGAATCGGACGATATTAGCTAAAAATGACAACATCGGCATTGGCCCGATGTCTAGTTTAACGCCGATGTGCAAAACCGATGTGAAAGCTGACATGCATACCTATATAACGTAGGTAGATGACGTAATGACGCCATGAAAAATACAGCGCTACACAGAACAAAAGCAGAAAAATTCTAATCGCACACTTCCAACAACTCAACAAGTTCAAGTTGAGCAGTCATTTGAAAGAGGAAGAACATTTCAGCGAGACAACTCAAAGACAAAATCCATTAAAGCCAAGATAATGGAATTCATTACCCTTGACAATCAACCGTTCTCTGTCGTGGATGATGTTGGCTTTCGCCGACTGGTTGAGCACCTCGAACCCCGGTACACACTACCAAGTAGGCGCTATTTTTCCGATTTTGCCCTATTGGAGTTACACAGTATTGTTGAAATGCACATGCTGTGATCTGTGAACAAGCGATTCGGTGACATTCTCTCTGATACTCTTTACTGTGTCACCACCATGCTCGATGCTAGGTACAAGGACCGCTACTTTGATGCAGACAAGAAACAGGGTTTACGTGAAATGTTACAGACACAGCTGGACAAGATGGAAATGGACACAGTGGCAGTGCTCACCGAGGAAGAGAGGCCACGGACAGACAGAGCTGAAACTTCACTGCTTGACATGTATGATGAAATCCTGGTTGAGACTGAAGAAATGAGAACGGAAGAGCACAGCAAGTAAGTGAAAGTTTTGATGATGTTTTACTGGTAATGGGGACATACGTAAATGCCAACAAAATAACTTTTTGGTCAGTGTGCTGTGTGTGTGTGTGTAACCTTTACTTAACTAAGCAAGTCAACAAATTCTTATTTACAATGACAACCAAACCCGGACGACGCTGGGACAATTGTGCGCCGCCCTATGGGACTCCCAAACACGGCCGGATGTGATACTGCCTGGATTCGAACCAGGGACTGTAGTGACGCCTCTTGCACTGAGATGCAGTGCCTTAGACCACTGTGTCCATGTGTGTGTGTTAACTATTTAACTTTACTAGAATGCTTAAAAGGCTGCTAAAATGTTCAATATCGGGTATTGGTATAGTTTTTTGGGGCAAGGAAAATATTGGATATGTCATATTGGTGCATCACTACTTTCTATCTCGCTCTGTGTTTCTCTCTCTCTCTCTCAATCTGTCTCTCTCTCTCTCTCTCTCTCTCTCTCTCTCTCTCTCTCTCCCTATCTCTCTCTCTCTCAATTTCAATCATATGTTAACATTGCCAAAGCAAGTGAAGTAGATAATAAACAAAAATAAAATAAACAATAAAAATAAACAGTAAACATTACACTCACAAAAGTTCCAAATGCATGAAGACATTTAAATGTCACATTATGTGCAAATAGTTAAATTACAAAAGGGAAGATAAATAAACATAAATATGGGTTGTATTTACAATGGTGTTTGTTCTTCACTGGTTGCCCTTTTCTTGTGGCGACAGGCCACTAATCATGCTACTGTGATGGCACATTGTGGTATTTCACCCAGTAGATATGGGAGTTTATCAAAATTGGGTTTGTTTTCAAATTCTTTGTGGGTCTGTGTAATCTGAGGGAAATATGTGTCTCTAATATGGTCATACATTTGTCAGGAGGATAGAAGGTGCAGCTCAGTTTCCACCTCAGTTTTTGGGCAGTGTGCACATAGCCTGTCTTCTCTTGAGAGCCAGGTATGGTTGGACCCCCTGTCCTCCATTGGTTTACCTCATTCTCTCTATTTCTCTCTTCTCTCTCCTTCTCTCTGTACTGGCTTCTCTCAGAGTTAATGTTCTATTGGCTGTCTGTGAGTCTGTGAGGACAAACTTCTGGCTGCCAGGGAAGATGGGCTGGACGAGAGTGTCCCTCCTTCTCTCCGTCCTTCTCTCCCTCCCTCTCTACTCCCTCCCTCTCTATTTCCTCTCTCTCTATTCCCTCCCTCTCTAATCCCTCCCTCTCTATTTCCTCCCTCTCTACTTCCTCCCTCTATATTCCCTCCCTCTCTGTTCCCTCCCTCCTTCTCTACTCCCTCCCTCTCTACTCCCTCCCTCTCTATTCCCTCCCTTCCTACTCCCTCTCTACTCACTCCCTCTCTATTCCTTCCCTCTCTACTCTCTCCCTCTCTACCCCCTCCCTCTTTATTCCCTCCCTCTCTGTTCCCTCCCTCTCTACTCTACTCCCTCCCTCTCTACTTCCTGCCTCTCTACTCCCTCCCTCT
>QNTS01001052.1:380612-410665 GCA_003317085.1 Hucho hucho | reverse complement strand
CCAGTTCTACATTATGAAGGAGGAAGACACAGCGCTGCATCCTGCACTGGCAAGAGTTCTACATTATGAAGGAGGAAGACACAGCGCTGCATCCTGCGCTGGCGCCAGTTCTACATTATGAAGGAGGAAGACACAGTGCTGCATCCTGCGCTGGCGCCAGTTCTACATTATGAAGGAGGAAGACGGCGCTGCATCCTGCACTGGCGCCAGTTCTACATTATGAAGGAGGAAGACACAGCGCTGCATCCTGCACTGGCAAGAGTTCTACATTATGAAGGAGGAAGACACAACGCTGCATCCTGCGCTAGCACCAGTTCTACATTATGAAGGAGGAAGACACAACGCTGCATCCCATTGACCTGTTTAGGACAGGTCCCTCTGTGCCTTATATGTAGTGAACTCCCTGGCCAGCTGCTGCCCCCCTGGCTTCTTGTAACGGGGTTGAAACCACCCACACCAACAAATGTTCAACAACTCCAATACCTTCAGCTGTTTTCCTACAGTAATTGCACAATCACAAAGCCCTGGCGCCAGTTCTACATTATGAAGGAGGAAGACACAACGCTGCATCCTGCGCTGGCGCCAGTTCTACATTATGTGACTTTTGCCCTTCAACAACCTCCAGAGCTTTTTTGCCAATCGTCTAATTCACGGGTCGACCGCAATATTTCGCTTTATCAAGCGGCAGCCGTACTCCTGCCATTCTGGTGGCCATTCAAGTGCCATGTTCTTCATACAGCCCACCAGTGCTTCTCCCGACCGGCGACACTAAAGCTGTCAGTCAGAAACAAGAGTTTTTTTTGTAGCTATTAAGTAGTAGATTCCCAAATGACCAATAAAAACAGTCATTTAGCTGGAATTGTGTAGTAATGCGAATAGTACATGTGTGTTCACCAGTAAACTCTGCTCATCACTACTTAAATGACAACATAATCAGTACTGACTTACCACTCATGTATGTAGTAAATAAGTAGTGAAACAACGTATTATTGAGTAGAACTTGTAAGGTAGTGATGAATACTAAGTTTTGTTTTCATGAGGTTGTGGCGATATACTGCCATCTGGTGGCGACTACAAACAATTGCATAATATGAACTATTACAAATTGATGGTGCTTGAAAATAAATATTAGTGCTTGAAAAAGTACTTGCAAGTCCTTGAATTTGACTTGCCACTGCCTGTACGAACCCTGGAAATTTTACGAACTGACTTGTTGGAACGGTGGCATCCTATGACGTTGCCACGTTGAAAGTCACTTAACTCTTCAGTAAGGCCATTCTATTGCCAATGTTTGTCTATGAAAACTGCATGACTGTGTGCTCGATTTTATATGTGGCTGAAATAGCCGAATGCACTAATTTGAAAGGGTGTCCACATACTTTTGTATATATAGTGTACCTTAATAGAAAATTACTCAAGTAAAAGGGAAAGTCTAGTAAAATACTACTTGAGTAAAAGTCTAAAAGTATTTGGTTTTAAATATACTTAAGTATCAAAAGTAAATGTAATTATTAAAATATACTTAAGTATCAAAAGTAAAAGTAAAATTCCTTATTTTAAGCAAGCCAGATGGCACCATTTTCTTCTTTTTTTATTTACGGATAGCCAGGGGCACACGCCAACACTCAGACACAATCACAAAGCCCCTTACCAATAAACTCTCTCAGGCATCCAATTCCAAACGGCTGAGCTCCTGGACGTTTCCATTTCATAATAACAGCACATACATTTGACTGGGGCAGCTCTAACAGGGCAGAAATGCAGGGTTTCTCACAAGGTGCTTGAATTTGGCACTCTGAAAGTCAAGTACTGGAATACCTTAAATCAGACATTTCCGACAGTTGGTACTTGAAACGTACTAGAATTAAAATGAGAGAACAGATAATTATGAAATATGTTTATGAAACTTTTTTGAAAAATGTATTTTTCTTGCTAATGAATTTCCAGGCAGACCACCAAGTTTTATTTCCTCATATGTTTCCTGCTGTGTTTGCCAGGTGAGCTTGCTCATTCCACCCACACTGACACTCAGTCAGGCAGGTACAGAATTGACTGATTAGGCACCGCCAAACATCATCACATTGATAGCTAAAATGCTGGGCAAATGTAGATTCAATCCGGCCTTTTGTGAGTATGGAAAATGTCTAAGATATTTTATTTCAGCTCATGAAACATGGGACCAACACTTTACATGTTGCGTTTCATATTTTTGTTCAGTATAGTTTACCCACCTTTTTACTACTACATTACTGGACCCACCAACCCACACCGTGTAAGATGAAAACAATGCGTCCGACTTCAGGGCCGATTCACAGGCATGGGTGGATCGGCCCTGAAGAGCCACAGGAAGGAGGAAGACAGCGCTGCATCCTGCACTGGCACCAGTTCTACATTATGAAGGAGGAAGACACANCGACTACAAACAATTGCATAATATGAACTATTACAAATTGATGGTGCTTGAAAATAAATATTAGTGCTTGAAAAAGTACTTGCAAGTCCTTGAATTTGACTTGCCACTGCCTGTACGAACCCTGGAAATTTTACGAACTGACTTGTTGGAACGGTGGCATCCTATGACGTTGCCACGTTGAAAGTCACTTAACTCTTCAGTAAGGCCATTCTATTGCCAATGTTTGTCTATGAAAACTGCATGACTGTGTGCTCGATTTTATATGTGGCTGAAATAGCCGAATGCACTAATTTGAAAGGGTGTCCACATACTTTTGTATATATAGTGTACCTTAATAGAAAATTACTCAAGTAAAAGGGAAAGTCTAGTAAAATACTACTTGAGTAAAAGTCTAAAAGTATTTGGTTTTAAATATACTTAAGTATCAAAAGTAAATGTAATTATTAAAATATACTTAAGTATCAAAAGTAAAAGTAAAATTCCTTATTTTAAGCAAGCCAGATGGCACCATTTTCTTCTTTTTTTATTTACGGATAGCCAGGGGCACACGCCAACACTCAGACATAATTTACAAACAAATAATTTGTATTTAGTGAGACTGCCAAATCACAGGCAGTGGGTGACCAGGGATGTTCTCTTGATAAGTGTGTGAATTGAAAAATGTTCCTGCCCTGTTAAGCATTCAGAATGTAACTAGTACTTTTGGGTGTCATGGAAAATGTATGTAATAAGTGCAATATTTTCTTCAGGAATGTAGTTAGTAAAGGTTGTCATAAATATAAATAGTAAAGTACAGATACCCCCCAAAAGTACTTAAGTAGTATTTTCAAGTATTTTTTAATGAATTACTTTACACCACTGGTTATTCCCTCCTCCATGGTGGTGGTAAACTGGGATCAGCTGGAGCTCTCATCTGCGTCCCCTCTCGTTAGATTAACCATTAGGACTCAGAGCGGAGCGCTGCTGTAGATAAAAAAATGGCCCCTAAATCAATTACAGCCACAGTCCAGTGGTTCCAGGGCTGCTTCCCTTCCACACAGTCAGTCACGCTCTGATGCTCCCAGCTCTACGTACTCCCCTTTCCTCCATCCTTCCATCCCCCCGTCCCAATCTCTCTCATTTGCCAAAAATGAGGCCCCTTCAGCCGGAGACAAAGGAAGGAATCGTGGGGATAAATAAGCTTAAAGGAGAGAGAGAGGGATGGATGGAAGAAAGAGACAGTGAGGTCACCCTCAAAGAGAGGTAGGGATGTCACTGTAAGGATGTGCTCTCTCCTTATGACCTCTATGTGTGAAGACATGATTCATAGACACAACTCTTTTCTGGCGGGAGCGTCACAATGTGACGGGAAACGCAGTGTGACCAGATTGCTAATGATCATGGTCAGGAGGACTGTCCGTCTCCACCATATGAGGAACACAAACCTCCTTTGATATACAGTACCAGTCAAAAGTTTGGACAGACTTACTCATTCAAGGTTTTTTCTTTATTTTTACTATTTTCTACATTGTAGAATAATAGTGAAGACATTAACACTTTGAAATAACACATATGGAATCATGTAGAAACCCAAAAAAGTGTTAAAGAGATCAAAATATATTTTAAATTTGAGATTCTTCAAAGTAGCCACCCTTTGTCTTGATGACAGCTTTGCTCACTCTTGGCATTCTCTCAAATAGCTTCACCTGGAATTTCCAACAGTCTTGAAGGAGTTCCCACATATGCTGAGCACTTGTTGGCTGCTTTTCCTTCACTCTGCATTCCAATCATCACAAACCATCTCAATTGGGTTTCTTGAGCCCGTACACAGCCTGGAGGTGTGTTTTGGGTCATTGTCATGTTGAAAAACAAATGATAGTCCCACTATGCGCAAACCTAAGCGTATCGCTGAAGAATGCTGTGGTAGACATGCTGGTTAAGTGTGCCTACCAAATAAGGTTAATTCCTGTATACCACACCTACCATGTCACAACACTGATTAGATCAACGCATTAACAAGGAAAGGCACACCTGTTAGTGGCAACTTTGAAGAATCTCAAATATAAAATATATTTTGATTGGTTTAACACTTTTTTGGTTACTACATGATTCCATATTTGTTATTTCATAGTTTTGATGTCTTCACTATTATTCTACAATGTAGAAAATAATACAAAATAAAGAAAAACCCTTGAATAGTAGGTGTTTCCAAACTTTTGACTGGTACTGTATATCTTTTCCCAAAGTCAGAGCTCAAATAGCAATGGCATCCCATGTCCCTCTACACTTGTACTCCCCCCCCCCCCTCTCTCTCTCTCTCTTACACTTCACCACTGATTATTCCCTCCTCCATGGTGGTGGTGAAGTCTCTCTCTCTCTATTTGTGCCCCGCACATTCTCTCTTAGCTGTTTGCTTCCCCTGTACCTCACCCTCTCTCTCTCCCCTCCTCTCTCTATATCTCTTTCTCTTTCCTTTATCTGTGCCTGAAGAGATTATGAGGTGATATCATGTCACATCTTGGAAAACAAGAGGGTTATGACATTAGTCACCCCCCCTACCCCAGCTTCTCTCCCTCTTTTTCTCTGGCTCTAGTTCTGCAGACTGATGTGGCAATGAAAATATCTGCACTCTGCCTGACCTCCACAACTCTTAGTTTTTTACTCATGATTGTTTACACATTGTTTAAATCAAAAACAGTATTAAGTAACTGTAATGTTTGACTATACCGCCACCACATACTTTCTTGGTACACATAAGAGGGAATTTTCTATATATGTTACATGGGCAAGTACAGGCCTACACATTTTTTCCTCTCTAATGTGTGTTTGTGTGGTGCTGGCTCCTGTGCGAATTTGATCAATTCACAGCCACCCTTGTCTCAGAACAAAAAAAATTATGTTTGAAACAGCACTTTCCCATTTAGCCTAGTTTCACAACGCACTAGCGCACATGCTAACATGGCTCTTCGTTTGGCATCGCTGGCACTTCACAAAGTGCACATGCCAGCCCTGGTGGTCTCTTCAAAAATCTAGACACTTTTTCTCACTGTTTGTTGTTTATCTTATCTTTATACTGCTTGATTGCACTTGCTAGCTTTTAGTCTAATCTAGCCTAATAACCTGACTCTACTTTAGTGCCAACGCTAGCCACTGTCTGTAGTCTAACTCCAATAGCCTAGACTCTAGGGCACAGGTGGGAACATTTTTATTGATTTCGAAATTCAACGGAGGGCTGCACAGATTTTTTGATTAGCGATTTGTTCGTCAAAATCAATTTGCCAGAAAAAGAGCAGTTATTAAAAAATATGTAGTTATATTATCATTTCTACTTACTTCCTATCTAGTTTTAGACTTTCAAGTGTGGTCTGGAGTGTTTTTTTTACACAAAATAATAATAATTTTCCCCCAAAATAATATACAGTGGATTCGGAAAGTATTCAGATCCCTTGACTTTTTCCACATTTTGTTACATTACAGCCTTATTCTAAAATGGATTAAATGGTTTTCCCCCTCATCAATCTACACATATGATGAGAAAGTAAAATAGGTTTTTAGACATTTTTGCAAAGTATTCAGACCCTTTACTCAGTACTTTGTTGAAGCACCTTTGGCAGTTATTACAGCCTCTATTCTTCTTAAGTATGACACTACAAGCTTGGCACACCTGTATTTGGGGAGTTTCTCCCATTCTTCTCTGCAGATCTTCTCAAGCTCTGTCAGGTTGGATGGGGAGCGTCGTTGCACAGCTATTTTCAAGTCTCTCCAGAGATGTTCGATCGGGTTCAAGTCTGAGCTCTGGCTGGGCCACTCAAGGACAATCCGAGACTTGTCCCTAAGCCTCTCCTGCGTTGTCTTGGCTGTGAGCTTAGGGTCGTTGTCCTGTTGGAAGGTGAACCTTCGCCCCTAGTCTGAGGTCCTGAGCGCTCTGGAGCAGGTTTTCATCAAGGATCTCTCTGAACTTTGCTCTCTTCATCTTTCCCTCAATCCTGACTAGTCTCCCAGTCCCTGCCACTGAAAAACATCCCCCCCAGCATGATGCTGCCACCAACATGATTCACCGTAGGGATGGTGTCAGGGTTCCTCTAGACGTGACACTTGGCATTCAGGCCAAATAGTTCAATCTTGGTTTCATCAGACCAGAGAATATTGTTTCTCATGGTCTGAGTCCTTTAGGTGTCTTTTGGCAAACCCCAAGCTTGCTGTCATGTACCTTTTACTGAGGAGTGGCTTCCGTCTGACCACTCATAAAGGCCTGATTGGTGGAGTGCTGCAGAGATGGTTGTCCTTCTGGAAGTTTCTCCCTTCTCCACAGAGGAACTCTGAAGCTCGGTCAGAGTGACCATCGGGTTCTTGGTCACCTCCCTGACCAAGGCCCTTCTCCCGCGATTGTTCATTTTGGCTGTGCGGCCAGCTCCAGGAAGAGTCTTGGTGGTTCCAAACTTCTTCCATTTAAGAATGATGGAGGCCACTGTGTTCTTGGGGACCTTCAATGCTGCAGACATTTTTTGGTACGCTTCCCCAGATCTGTGCCTCGACATTCACTGTCAAAAGGTGTGTGCCTTTCCAAATCATGTCCAATCAATTGAATTTACCACAGATGGACTCCAATCAAGTTGCAGAAACATCTCAAGGATGATCAATGGAAACAGGATGCACCTGAGCTCAATTTCGAGTTCATAGCAAAGGGTCTGAATACTTATGTAAATAAGGTATTTCTGATTTCAAATAATGCAATTCGTCAAGAAATGGGCGTTGCTTTGCAACATTTTCAGATTTGAAGATAATGGCAGAAAATAAATCAGATGAGAGCGGAATCAAATTAATTGCTTCACCAAATTATGACAAATGTGAAGAAAATGTTGAGAAATGTAAAAAAGTAATGACTTTTCAAATAAGTTACATTACACATTATGTTGGCCGACAATTTGTTAGCCAGGCTAGCCTTAGCGAAATGCTTGTGCTTCTAGTTCCGACAGTGCAGTAATATCTAACAATTCCCCAACAACTAACTAATACACACAAATCTAAAGGGGTGAATGAGAATATGTACATGTAAGTATATGGATGAGCGATGGCCGAGCGGCATAGGCAAGGTGCAATTGATGGTATAAAATACAGAATATACATGTGATATGAGTAATGAAAGATATGTAAACATTATTAGTGCCATTATTTAGAGTGGCATTGTTTAAAGTGACTAGTGATCCATATATTAAAGTGGCCAGTGATTGGGTCTCAATGTAGGCAGCAGCCTCTCTGAGGTAGGGATTTCTGTTTAACAGTCGGATGGCCTTGAGATAGAAGCTTTGATGCACCTGTACTGACCTCGCCTTCTGGATGGTAGCGGTGTGAACAGGTAGTGGCTCGGGTGGTTGATGTCCTTGATGATATTTTTGGCCTTCCTGTGACATCGGGTGCTGTAGGTGTCATGGAGGGCAGGTAGTTTGCCCCCGATGATGCGTTGTGCAGACTGCACCACCCTCTGGAGAGCCTTGCGGTTGTTGGGTGGTGCAGTTGACCAGGCTGAGATACAGCCCAACAAGATGCTCTCGATTGTGCATTTGTAAAAGTTTGTCAGAGGATCAACAGGGGTGAAAGGATAACTTAGTTTGCGTTCTGTTGTTATCCAATCCAAGCCAGCATCCCTTTTGCCCCAATGTTTCGCCAATTTAGCAATTTTTTTATTGTACAATTTAACATCTGGTAAGCCAAGCCTCCTACATCCCTTGGTGAGCACATCTTCTTCATATTAATCCTGTTTTTTTTTCTATCCCACAAAACGTATTTCGTTAATTTTTCATATTGTTTAAAATACTGGTCTGGTATAATACAATTTGGACCACAGCCATTTTAATCATGTTGATCTTTCCCCATAAAGAACGTTTTATATCTTAATCTTAACTAGTAGTGGCTCAAAATGTAACGCAAATATTTAATCCCAGTAGGAACCCATTTGAAATGAAATGGGGTAACAGTTCCAGAGTATCATATGGCATTAATTGGCATTGCTTCCGACTTATTACAATTCATTTTGACAAACTAGAATATGATCCAATACAAGTAAGAATATCGTCTGCATACATAAGCAGCTTGTGTTATTTTCCTCCTCCATGTACACCCCTAATTTCTGGATCTGTTCTTATCATTGTCGCAATGAGGCTCTAAAGCTATGGTAAACAGGAGATGGGAGAGTGAGCAACCCTGCCTTGTGCCTCTAGAAAGACAAAAAAAAGAGAAATAGTTCAATTTGTAAATACTGTTGCTTTGGAATTGGAATAGAGGACCCCTATCCATTTACAAAAGTCACGTCCAAAACCACATTTTCCTAGGGTTCGTAAGAGAAAAGCCCACTCTACCCTGTCAAATACCTTCTCAGCATCTAAGGGGACAGCAGCGGTAGGAACTATATTTGAATGGTTTAACCACGAGATGTAAGAGACTCCTCATATTTTCAGTTGAGCTCCTGTTCTTAATAAATCCTACTTGGTATGATATTAGGTAGTGCTTTCTCTAAGCGTATCGCAAGTGTCTTATTAAGAATCTTACAATCCACATTAAGGATGCTGATAGACAAGAAAATACCATATTCTGTAGTATCTCTATCCTTTTTAGGGATCAACGATATCAAAGCCTCATTAAAGGTGTCCAGAAAGGTGACATTTTTACATGCCTCCTTGTAAACCACTGTCAATACAGGTACATAAATGTCAATATACTTTTTATAATATTCTATAGGAAGGCCATCCAGACCAGATGACTTCCCTGCTTTCATAGATAAAATGGTGGCTCTTACCTACCTGGCTATCTGATAATCTAGGTAATTCTATACCAGACAAAAAAGTATCCATATCTATGGAGCTCGCTGGACAGGAGGATATATATTAATCTTCATAAAAACTTTGAAACACACTGTTTATCTCTTTGGATGAGGTCACCATCTTATTGCCCTCCTTAATTGCTGGAATTACATTAGAAGTGTTCTGCATTTTTTGTTGTCTTGCTAGGAGCCTACCTGTCTTCTCACCTCCTTCATAAAAACTGGTTGAACTTCTGCTGAGGTCTTCCTAAGTGTCCAACGAAGACAATCCATGGTTCTTTTGTTAGAAAAAGTCATGTATTTTATCCATAAATCTCCATTTGGTTCGCGCGTTATAATCAGAAACTACAGCGTCCACTACTCCATTGAAACGTGACTAGAACTCGTTCAACTTATACCTATAAACTTGTCCAAGAACAATCAAACATAGTTTTAAATGTATCCTTAGGAACACTTTTACGTATATTTACTATAATAAATCAACCGGAATATAAACTGAGCTCTAAAGACGGTAAAAAACACAGTGCGCGCTTCCCGAGAGCGCGCATCCACTCCTATAGAGTTCCAAAGAGGCACTTCCTTATTCCCTCTTCTTCCCTGCTCTAAAGCATCTATACAGAATCAAAGCACTTTCTCGAGACTGTTGACATCCAGAGGAAGCGATCGGTACTGCATTCATATGCCCTTATATGGGCATTTTCATGAGGGAGGGGTTCCAAATGAGGCACTCTGTGAAAACCACTTTTTCCAGGACAGAAATTCCTCAGGGTTTTGCATGCCATATCCGTTCTGTTTTACTCACAGACAAATGGTTAACAGTTTTGGAAAATTCAGAGTGTTTCCTATCCAATGGTACCAAATATGTGCATATCCTATTTTCTGGGCCTGAATAGGAGGCATTTTACTTTGGGCACGCCAGGCTCTCCAAAACGGTCACCTCGTGTGCTCATCCCTAAGAAGTTAAGTCTAAACAATGCATATTCTGCCTTTTTGATATACATTTCATGCAACTGAAATTTTAGTTTGCAAGCAGTTTGAAATGTGCTATCTGTGAAATGTCTTTCCAAGATACATATCTCAGTTTCTAATTGTTTTACTGCTTTAGCCCCTTCTCTGTATGTATATTCTCTATCATGATGAACTAATCTCCATATGTCTGTAAGGCCCATATGTTCTTCTAGCGTATGTATTGCAAGTCTATTCTTTTGCGTGGACTTACCTGTAAATTCACTTCTATAAATCATATTGTCCATCACTTGGTTAAAGTCTATCTGCCCCTCCGTATTTCCCAGTATAACACTGACCTCATGAAAAAAATATGGTTCCTCCTTGTTGGGAGCATATATGTTGCATACCAATCCCATAATCCCATTTATAAGAGCCTCAATGCAGATAAGCCTGCCAAACTCATCAGAGTGATGCTTCAAAATTACAAAATTTGTTGGGGGGATTCGGGAGGACTTGCTGTTTGTTTGCTAGTAAATGTGGCCTTCTGTGAATACCGTGTGTTTGGCTTGAAGAAGTTTTTAGTGTCGACATTCTAATAACGCCACTTTAGCAAGATGTTTAAAAACGTAAATTATCTTTATATTAAAAAGTCAACATATTAAGACAAAAATGAAGGTGTATGCTGTTGAATTTCAGTATTTACATGCGGTATTAGGAGCTCTTTATCTTTTACGGCGGTTCCACGTGACTCCCCTAGCTAGTAATTTGTCATGATAACAAGCTAGCAAGAAATTGCATAGCAACAGCATCAACTTCCAATAGATAGGCAAAGCGCTAGTACTCTCAACTGAAAGGATACCGTTTGTTTACAGTATATTAAAATGAACTAATAGTATATAGTATATGTAGTATATGTAGTATATACTCATGAAGTGTGTAAACTCAGCAAAAAAAGAAACTGCCCTTTTTCAGGACCCTGTCTTTCAAAGATAATTCGTAAAAATCCAAATAACTTCTCAGATCTTCATTGTAAAGGGTTTTTCCCATGCTTTTTCAATGAACCATAAACAATTAATGAACATGCACTTGTGGAACGGTCGTTAAGACACTAACAGCTTACAGACGGTACGCAAATAAGGTCACAGTTATGAACATCACACCTGCGGGACAGGTACAGGATGACACACACTTTATATAATGTTTACATACCCTACATTACTCATCTCAAATGTATATACTGTACTCTATACCATCTACTGCATCTCGCCTATCCCGTTCGGCCATCGCTCATCCATATATTTATATGTACATATTCTTAATCATTCCATTACACTTGTGTGTAAAGGTAGTTGTTGTGAAATTGTTAGATTACTTGTTAGATATTACTGCACGGTCGGAACTAGAAGCACAAACATTTCGCTACGCTCGCATTAACATCTACTAACCATGTGTATGTGACCAATAAAATTTGATTTGATTTGACAACTGCCGGAGTTACACCAGGAACACACAATCCCTCCATCTGTGCTTAGGCTGTCCGCAATAGGCTGAGAGAGGCTGGACTGAGGGCTTGTAGGCCTGTTGTAAGGCAGGACCTCACCAGACATCACAGCAAAAAATTTGCCTATGGGTACAAACCCACCGTCGTTGGACCAGACAAGACTGGCAAAAAGTGCTCTTCACTGACGAGTCAAGGTTTTGTCTCACCATTGGTGATGGTCGGATTCGCGTTTATAGTCGAAGGAATGAGCGTTACACCGAGGCCTGTACTCTGGAGCAGGATCGATTTGGAGGTGGAGGGTCCGTCATGGTCTTGGGCGGTGTGTCACAGCATCATCGGACTGAGCTTGTTGTCATTGCAGGCAATCTCAACGCTGTGCGTTACAGGAAAGACATCCTCCTCCCTCATGTGGTACCCTTCCTGCAGGCTCATCCTGACATGACCCTCCAGCATGACAATGCCACCAGCCATACCGCTCGTTCTGTACAGGATTTCCTGCAAGACAGGAATGTCCGGAAGAGCCCGGATCTCAATCCCATTGAGCACGTCTGGGACCTGTTGGATCGGAGGGTGAGGGCTAGGGCCATTCCCCCTAGAAATGGCTGGGAACTTGCAGGTGCCTTGGTGGAAGAGTGGGGTAACATCTCACAGCAAGAACTGGCAAATCTGGTGCAGTCCATGAGGAGGAGATGCACTGCAGTTCTTAATGCAGCTGGTGGCCACATCAGATACTGACTGTTACTTTTGATTTTGACCCCCCCTTTGTTCAGGGACACCTTATTCAATTTCTGTTAGTCACATGTCTGTGGAACTTGTTCAGTTTATGTCTCAGTTGTTGAATCTTATGTTCATACAAATATTTACACATGTTAAGTTTGCTGAAAATAAACACACTTGACAGTGAGAGGACAATTTTGTTTTTAATGAGTTTAGTATACAGTATGTTTTATGGACACCTGAGTGGCGCAGTAGTCTAAGGCACTGTATCTCAGCGCTAGAGGTGTCACTACAGACCCTGGTTCGATCCCAGTCTGTATCACAACTGGCCGTGATTGGGAGTCCCATAGGGCAGCGCACAATTGGCCCAGTGTCGTCCGGGTTAGGGTAGGGTTTGGCCAGGGTAGGCCGTCATAGTAAAATAAGAATTTGTTCTTAACTGACTTACCTAGTAAAATAAAGGTTAGTATGGGTTTTCGAACACATCTTTAGTCTAGTTTAGTGCCCTGCAAGCTTATCGCTAGGTACCATGCTAGCCTGGCTAATGAGCAGAGGGTTTAAATGGGAACTCCTGCTGGGTGTGTACCTGCAGGGTATCAGGTCTCAGGTGCAGCTAATGCGAATCCCCTCTGCCTGCTCATAGCTAAAGGACTGCAGCTGGGCCCGACTCTGTAATAACCCCTTTAAGAGCACGGCTTAATAATACACTGATAAAGTGTTACTCGGGCTCGCTGTCGCTAATAGCCTCCTCAGAACTATTACCCTAGCTAACATCATGACCCCTATAACACTCACCAGCACTCCTTCTCAATGTTATCCCTTAGCCTGTACTCACTAGCTTTCAATCCTGTGGTGGTGAATAAAAGATAAAAACATCTAATTTACTGATATGTGAATGTAACACCTGAACCACCGTTACCATAGAACCCACAGCTGCTTTTAAAATGTAGCCATGTTGGGACATTGCTGAATCATTGAAGTCTGAACTTTAATGCTGCTCACTGCCACGTCTGTCTTTCTCTGTCTGCATATGGTTTGCTTCTCCCTCTCGCTTTCTCCCTTTTCTCCTCCTCTCTCTGAATGATGAATGAGGTGGAGGAGATAAAAAGCTGACTGTGGCATAGAGAAAAGGGTTTAATCTGTCAGTCTTTCCACTGCCTGCCTAACAGGGAGGAAAACAGCTCGGTGGCACCTGAATGCTGCCATTTTTCACTTAACGCTCCTCATCGCCTTTCATTGGCCAGGTGCAGCTCAGCAAACAGATTGCAGACACCGAGTGGCATAGCTGAGTACCATCTCTCTGCGTTATTTGTCTCCCACTTTTTCACAAGCGAATGTATGGACACACACCACTAAACAGAAACACACATGCCCACACGAAGGCACACACACACACACACACACACACACACACACACACACACACACGTGGTGGTCCCATCCACAGCGTACACACTTTTTATCTATCCATCAATGTTATATTTTTTTTTTACCTTATTCCAGTGCCTCTATTAGAGACCATCCTTCCCTTTGATGTGTGAATTACCTTTAGGAGACAAATCATGACCTTCCACAATGCCTTTAGGCCCTCCGGCAGGTCCAATGGCCTGAGGCCCTTCGGCAGGTCCAATGCCCTGAGGCTCTCCAGCAGGTCCAATGCCCTGATGCTCTCCAGCAGGTCCAATGCGCTGAGGCTCTCCAGCAGGTCCAATGCCCTGAGGCTCTCCAGCAGGTCCAATGCCCTGAGGCTCTCTGGCAGGTCCAAAGCCCTGAGGCCCTCTGGCAGGTCCGCTATTATAGACACTGCAGCTCTACAGAACTGAAGAAGGAAGGACTGTATTGTGCAAACATTGCCTGTGGTCTTGTCTGCTAGCTCTGAAGTTATTACAATGTTTAAACTCTAACATCATTGAGACCACAGAGAAGGATGTTCTCATTCCCGAAGAGCACCGGTCTCATTGGCAGCGGGTTTCCCTTTATATAACAGTGTGCTGCTGTAGCTTCATGTTATTATCATGTTGTACGGTATTGAAGTCTTTGAGATACGTCTTTGAGAACATGCAAAGAACAGTTATCCTTTTGAAAAGTAAGAACAGAATGACATTTCACCACCTGCTTGTTTCTTCATTGAGTCCCTCTCCATTCTCAGGAGGCATAGAGTGTTGACCTTTCCCTCTCCCTGTGAGCTTTACCTGTGTAGGGGACCATAGGGGCTGTTAAGGTGTACTCCCCACCCCCCACCCCCCCTGCCTCCCCAGGGTGTCTCCCCCTCGCCAGGGGAGATAGATGGGCAGCAGGGTGGAGAGACAGGAGAGGGTGGTGGTAAGGGATGAAGGGTGCCCACCAGGACTGATAGGCTGCAGGGTGGAGTGGCGGGGGAGTAGGGTGGACTGATAGGCAGCAGGGTGGAGTGGCGGGGGAGTAGGGTGGACTGATAGGCAGCAGGGTGGAGTGGCGGGTGAGTAGGGTGGAGTGATAGGTAGCAGGGTGGAGTGGCGGGGGAGTAGGGTGGAGTGATAGGCAGCAGGGTGGAGTGGTGGGGGAGTAGGGTGGACTGATAGGCAGCAGGGTGGAGTGACAGGGGAGTAGGGCGGAGTGATAGGCAGCAGGGTGGAGTGACGGGGGAGTAGAGGGTAGGGTGGTGAAGGGGGCACCCTGGTACCCTTGCCAAAGGACCAGAAGAGCTTACCTGAGGAAGTTAGCTGTGCCCATCTGTGGTTGTCTGCTTTGGGCTTAGTGAGGGGACAGACCCCCCTAGTTCTAGAGAGTAGCGGCGGGTATTTGTGTGTTGGATAATTCTGAAAAGCTAACATTTCCACCAACAGACAGACCAATATTTAGACACACATTGAGCCAACCGTTTATGCCGTTGCTGAGGCTTTTTCTATCGAGGTTCCCATGGTCTGAACTATAGAAATGAATTAAAATACAAAGTTAAGATGAATATGAGCTGAATGTTCCCAGAGTACCACTGCAACCAGTCTGAGATCATCATCACATAACCAGGAAGAGAGAGGAGAGAGAGGAGAGAGAAGAGAGAGAGGGGAGAGAGAGGGAAGATAAGGGAGAGCGAGGAGAGAGAGGGGAGAGAAGGGAGAGAGAGGGGAGAGAAGGGAGAGAGAGGGGAGATAAGGGAGAGTGAGGGGAGAGAGGAGAGGGAAGGGAGAGAAGCGAGATAAAGTGTAGAGAGAGGGGAGAGAAGGGAGAGAGAGGAGAGTGTTGGGAGAGATAGGGGAGCGAAGTGAGAGAAATGGGAGAGAAAGGGCAGAGTGTGGTGTAAAGCAAGTTTTTTTTTGTCTCTGTCTTTGTGTGTGTGACTGGGTCTAGGGAGAGCCAGGGAGCACATCAGGCCTATAAAGACCAGGAAGTGGTACCTGGAGATGACTAATGAAAACTGCCTTTACATGTTACACCAACCCCCTCTGCTCTCCCTCCATCCACTCTTTCTCCAATTATCCCTCCCTCCCTTGAAACGGAGCTGTACATGTCATTACATCCCCACTCACTATCTCCTTCCTTTTCTCCCTCCCTCCCTCCTCTCCTTCTCCATCTATCCCTCCCCATATCTCTCACCAAGCCTTCTCTTCCTTTGAAGCCATTGAAAGCACCAACTGGCTTTCTGAATAGGAGTAATTGACTTCAACACTCTCTGACAATATCGTTTTTTGCAGAGTTGTGTTGAAGTGGCCAACGTGGCAGTTGGGCTTGGTGTTTGTTTGTTTTCTATTTCTGAACCTATTCATGAGATGATAACGTGAGAATGTGTGTCCTAGTGCAGTGTGTTGTTTAGGTGTGTGCGAGTTTATTTGGAATGTCTGTTTAGGTGTAACCTGAATGTGTGCATGTACATCAGTGTGTGTATTAGCCCTTAGTACTGTTAGCATTGTGCCTTCCTGGTATTTGGTGATCATGCCATTACATGTGGATTTCTCAGCCCCTGCTGCTAGTTCCCGGGCAGTGGAAAATATTTGTTCTCTAAATCAACTGAACCCGATCACATTGATAAGCCCCATGGTTAAGCAGTTTGTCTTCAAAGGCACAACGCAAGACCTCTTGACATCACCTTACCTTCTCTTTTCCCTTCCGGCCCTTCTCTCTCTCTCTCTCTCTCTCTCTCTCTCTCTCTCTCTCTCTCTCTCTCTCTCTCTCTCTCTTTCCCTGTCTTTTTTCCCTTTTCTCTCTTCTCTTTCTCTCTCTTTTCTTCCTTCTATCTCACTACTTTCTTCTCTCTTTTCTTTCTTCTTTCTTTTCTTTCTTCTCTTCCTCTCTCTTCTTTCTCTCTCTCTCTCTTCTTTCTCTCTCTCTCTTGTCTTTCTTATATCTCTCTTTTCTTTCTTCTCTCTCTCTTTATTATTTCCTCTCTCTCGCTCTTTATTCTTTCCTCTCACTCTCTCTCTATCTCTCTCTTCTTTCCTCTCTCTCTCTCTTTACTTTCCCCTCTCTCTCTCTTTCCTTTCCTCTCTCTTTTCTTTCTTATTTCTTTTCTTTCTTATTTCTCTTTTCTTTCTTCTTATTCTCTCTGTTCTTTCTTCTCTCTCTCTCTTCTTTATCTCTTCTTTCTTCTCTCTATCTCTCTCTTCTTTCTCTCTCTCTCTTTTCTTTCTTCTCTCTCTCTTTATTATTTCCTCTCTCTCTCTTCTTTCCTCTCTCTCTCTTTCCTTTCCTTTCCTCTCTCTCTTTCCTCTGTATCTCTCTTTCCTTTCCTCTCTCTCTCCTTTCTTCCTTCTATATCTCATCTTTCTTCTCTCTTTTCTTTCTTCTCTCTCTCTTTTCTTTCTTCTCTTTTTTCTTCTCTCTCTCTTCTTTTTACTCTCTCTTCTTTCTTCTCTCTCTCTCTTTTCTTTCTTCTCTTTATCTCTCTCTTTCTCTCTCTCTTTTCTTTCTTTTCTCTCTCTATTCTTCCCTCTTGCTCTCTCGCTCTCTCTCTTCTTTCCTCTCTCTCTTTCCTTTCCTCTCTCTCTCTCTCTTTCCTCTGTATCTCTCTTTCCTTTCCTCTCTCTCTTTTCTTCCTTCCCTCTCTCTCTTTTCTTCCTTCTATATCTCATCTTTCTTCTCTCTCTTTTCTTTCTTCTCTCTTTTCTTTCTTCTCTCTCTCTCTTTTCTTTCTTCTCTTTCTCTCTCTTCTTTCTTCTCTCTCTCTTCTTTCTCTTCGAAAGTTAATAAACAGATCACTGACCATTTCGAATCCCACCGTACCTTCTCTGCTGGCTTTCTGACTTTGATGGTGGTGGCAGGAGTCGTACAGAAAGGGTACAGGACATGCAGTATTTAACCACGTTACCAGACTATGGACCCAAATGAATTTCCAGCGCTTAAGCTGTTCTGCCCTATAGGCTTGTATTAAGTGTTGTAAGTGAATATGATGAATATAACAACAACAACATACATTACATAGGTAGATTACAATGATATATGCAATGGCTTTAACTTGGAAATGCAATGCACAGAAATTGAGTATGCAAAATGTCCATAGGAGTTGACTGCAAATATACTGTAGACAGAGACATACATACATGTGTATATACATTTGTGCCTACATTGAGATCAAAGGCAGGAGCAGGGAGCTATATGGAGCGTTATGTAGCAGCTAATTTGGACTTCATTAACTTAAAATCACAGGGATTATTGTAATGATATGGGTTATATATTATAATACTCGCCCAGGCGAAAGTCTGACGTAGGGATAAGGTCCAGGTACTGCTGCTCTCTATCTCCCTTCACTGTCTCACTTTGCGCTCTCTCAACTCTCTGTCTCCTCCCACTCTCAATCTCTCCCTCTATCTGTCCCTCTCTGTTTAGTGTATCAAATCCTGTGACATTTGTGGTTAATTTCAGTCTGTAATTGAAAAGCAGGCGTGTAAGTGGTGACTTTGGCTATTAAAAGCAGCGCTCCTCCATCGTGCTCACCACTAATTGTACTGCAGAGAGAGACCGAGTGACAGAGACAGAGTGAAAGAGACAGAGACACGAGTGAGAGTTCACAAACATAAACAGCCCCAGGAAAGCAACACAATTAGACCCAACCAAATCATGAGAAAACAAAAAGATAACTACTTGACACATTGGAAAGAAGTAGCAAAAAAGCTGAGAAAACAAGAATGCTATTTGGCCCTAAACAGAGAGTACACAGTAGCAGAATTCCTGACCACTGTGACTGACCCAAACTTAAGGAACGCTTTGACTATGTACAGACTTAGTGAGCATAGCCTTGCTATTGAGAGAGGTCGCTGTAGGCAGACCTGGCTCTCAAGAGAAGACATGCTATGAGCACACTGCCCACAAAATGAGGTGGAAACTGAGCTGTACTTCCTAAACTCCTGCCAAATGTATGACCATATTAGAGACACATATTTCCCTCAGATTAGACAGACCCACAAAGAATTAGAAAACAAATCCAATTTTGATAAACTCCCAAATCTACTGAGTGAAATACCACAGTGTGCCATCACAGCAGCAAGATTTGTGACCTGTTGCCACAAGAAAAGGACAACCAGTGAAGAACAAACACCATTGTAAATACAACCCATATTTATGTTGATTTATTTTCCCTTTTGTACTTTAACTAGTTGCACATCATTTGCACATCGTTACAACACTGTATAAAGACAAATGTCTTTATTCTTTTGGAACTTTTGTGAGTAATGTTTTTTTTTTTTTTTTTTTTATTTCACTTTTGTTTATTATCTATTTCACTTGCTTTGGCAATGTAAACATATTTTTCCCATGCCAATAAAGCCCTTTGAATTGAATTGAATTGAGAGAGAGTGAGAGAGAAAGAGTGAGAAAGAGAGGGAACAATGGAAAGAGAGCAGGATGGAGAGAGAGAGAGAGAGGAGGGGAGGTAAGGACAGAGAAAGAGATAGAGAGAGAGAGCAGGGGGACCAACTAAACACAGAATGAATGTCAACTAACCTTGAGCATTCAGTGCTCCCATGGAATGAACATGGGGCCTGCTGTAGGTGGTTAATCATTGCAGAAAGAGATAAAGGTGGTATCAATATGTAAGTGCTCCCTCATTTTCTCTCTGCTTCACCCCATGTATCCTGTTGGACCACAAACAGTGTAATACAAAATGTAATAATACCCTTAAAATGGTGTGTGTGTGTGTTTTTATTTCACCTTTATTTAACCAGGTAGGCTAGTTGAGAACAAGTTCTCATTTACAACTGCGACCTGGCCAAGCTAAAGCAAAGCAGTGCGACACAAACAACAACACAGAGTTACACATGGAATTAACAAGCGTACAGTCAATAACACAATAGAAAAAAAAGAAAGTCTATATACAGTGGCGTGTTGAGGTAAGGCAATAAATAGGCCATAGTAGCGAAGTAATTACAATTTAGCAAATGAACACTGGAGTGATAGATGTGCAGATGATGATGTGCAAGTAGAAATACTGGTGTGCAAGCTTTGTTGCGAAATAGGAAGCCGATTCTAGATTTAATTTTGGATTGGAGATGTTTAATATGAGTCTGGAAGGAGAGTTTACAGTCTAGCCAGACACCTAGGTATTTGTAGTTGTCCACATATTCTAAGTCAGAACTGTCCGGAGTACTGATGCTAGTCGGGCAGGCGGGTGCGGCAGCGAATGGTTGAAAAGCATGCATTTAGTTTTACTAGCATTTAAGAGCAGTTGTAGGCCACGGAAGGAATGTTGTATGGCATTGAAGCTCGTTTGGAGGTTTGTTAACACAGTGTCCAAAAAAGGGCCAGATGTATACAGAATGGTGTCGTCTGCGTAGAGGTGGATCATGGAATCACCCGCAGCAAGAGCGACATCTTCGATATCAGAGAAAAGTGTTGGCCCGAGAATTGAACCCTGTGGTACCCCCATAGACACTGCCAGAGGTCCGGACAACAGGCCCTCTGATTTGACACACTGAACTCTATCTGAGAAGTAGTTGGTGAACCAGGCGAGGCAGTCATTTGAGAAACCAAGGCTGTTGAGTCTGCCGATAAGAATACGGTGATTGACAGAGTCGAAAGCCTTGGCCAGGTCGATGAAGACGGCTGCAAAGTACTGTCTTTTATGAATGGCGGTTATGATATCGTTTAGTACCTTGAGCGTGGCTGAGATGCACCCGTGACCAAATCGGAAAATTGATTGCACAGCGGAGAAGGTACTGTGGGATTCGAAATGGTCAGTGATCTGTTTATTAACTTGGCTTTCGAAGACTTTAGAAAGGTCTAGAGTGTCACCCCCTTAGAAAAGGGGGATGACCGCGACAGCTTTCCAATCTTTAGGGATCTCAGACAATACAAATGAGAGATTGAACAGACTGGTAATAGTGGCTGCAACAATGGCGTCGGATAATTTTAGAAAGAGAGGGTCCAGATTGTCTAGCCCAGCTGATTTGTACGGGTCCAGGTTTTGCAGCTCTTTCAGAACATCTGCTATCTGGATTTGGGTGAAGGAGAAGCTGGGGAGGCTTGGGCAAGTAGCTGCGGGGGGTGCGTAGCTGTTGGCCGGTGTTGGGGTAGCCGGAGGAAAGCATGGCCAGTCGGAAATGCTTATTGAAATTCTTGATTATCATGGATTTATCGGTGGTGACAGTGTTACCTAGCCTCAGTGCAGTGGGCAGCTGGGAGAAGGTGCTCTTATTCTCCATGGACTTTACAGTGTCCCAAAACGTTTTAGAATTAGTGCTACAGGATGCAAATTTCTGTTTGAAAAAGCTAGCCTTTGCTTTCCTGACTGCGTGTATTGGTTCCTGACTTGCATATCGTGGGGACTATTCGATGTTAATGCAGTCCGCCACAGGATGTTTTTGTGCTGGTCGAGGACAGTCAGGTCTGAAGTGAACCAAGGGCTATATCTGTTCTTAGTTCTTCATTTTTTGAAAGTGGCATGCTTATTTAAGATGGTGAGGAAATTACTTTTAAAGAACGACCAGGCATCCTCGACTGATGGGATGAGGTCAATATCCTTCCAGGATAGACGGGCCAGGTCGATTAGAAAGGCCTGCTCGCAGAAGTGTTTTAGGGAGCGTTTGACAGTGATGAGGGGTGGTCGTTTGACCGTGGACTCATAGTGGATGCAGGCAATGAGGCAGTGATCGCTGAGATCCTGATTGAAGACAGCAGAGGTGTATTTGGAGGGCAAGTTGGTCAAGATAATATCTATGAGGGTGCCCATGTTTACTGATTTAGGGTTGTACCTGGTGGGTTCCTTGATAATTTGTGTGAGATTGAGGGCATCTAGTTTAGATTGTAGGACTGCCGGGTTGTTAAGCATATCCCAGTTTAGGTCACTTAACAGATCGATCTCTGAAGATAGATGGGGGGCAATCAATTCACATATGGTGTCCAGTGCACAGCTTGGAGCTGAGGGGGGTCTATAACAGGCGGCAACAGTGAGAGACTTATTTCTGGAGAGATATTATTTTTTCTAATTAGAAGCTCTGTTTGGGCATAGACTTGGAAAGTATGACAGAACTTTGAAGGTTATTTCTACAGTTGATTGCAACTCCTCCCCCTTTGGCAGTTCTATCTTGACGGAAAATGTTGTAGTTGGGGATAGCCAGGATTCAGACACGGCAAGGACATCAGGGTTGGCGGAGTATGCTTAAGCAGTGAGTAAAACAAACTTGGGGAGGATGCTTCTGATGTTAACATGCATGAAACCAAGGCTTTTTCGGTTACAGAAGTCAGCAAACGAGAGTGCCTGGGGAAACTCATGGCCTGGGTTAACCGCCACATCACCCGAGGAACAGAGGAGGAGTAGGATGAGGGTACGGCTAAAGGCTATCAAAACTGGTCGTCTAGTGAGTTGGGGACAGAGAATAAAAGGAGCAGATTTCTGGGCATGGTAGAATAGATTCAGGGCATAATGTACAGCCAGGGGTATGGTGTGGTGCGGGTACAGTGGAGGTAAACCCAGGCATTGAGTGACGATAAGAGAGGTCAGCTATGTAGACAAGTGATCATAGGGTCCAGTGAACAGCAATAGATGAAACAGGGAAGCCACTGGGTAGTCGTTACTACGCTAGCAAGCGGGTGACACGGCGTTTAAAGTTAGCAGGCCAGGGCTAGTAGAAGCGTCTGCTCCAACGTCCGGCAAAGGCCGGTTGAGTGCACAGCAGATGGAGTTACGTCGGCAGACCAGTCGTGGTGGAACGGCGGGGCTCCGTGTCGACAAAGGGTCCAGGCCAGTTGGCGAAAGAGGTGTTGTAGTAATTTCGTTTGCTAGCCGGGTGATGCGCCTGGCTCGCGGCTAACTGGTGCTAGCTTCGGGACAGGGGCATTAGCCACTATAGCCACTCAGTAGCAGCTAGCTAGCAGCGATGATCCGGTGCAAAGGTCCAGAGCTTACGGCAAGAATCCGGTGGAGTAGTGGATTCTAGTCGTGTTGGGGTAGAGTCCGGGAGGCAGCAGCTGTGTAGCCGAGTGATCACTGAGCAGGCCGGGAGGTGGGCCTGGCTCAAAGCTAGCTTCGGGGCTGGGCCACTTGGTGGCAGCTAGCTAGCTGTGATGATCAGGAGTAATGGTCCAGGGCTTAAGGCAGGAATCCGGCATTGTATTGGAGAAAACAGTCCGATACTGGCAGGCTGGCAAGTATTATCCAGGCTAAAAGCGTCTGGTGTCTGTCCAGAAGGTAAAGGCCGCTAGCAGTGGCTGACAATAACTAAATAACTAGTAGCTAATTAGCTGGTTAGCTTCTGATGGCTAGCTTCTGATGGAGGTTCTGGCTGTAAGGTCTAAAAATAGCGGATCCGTATCACATTGGTTGAGGAGGGTTGCCGGAAGGTATATTTAATTTAAAAATGGAAAGGAGATTAAAAATAAATATACAAAAAAATACGAAAAATACAAAATGTACACGGGAGAATGACAAACCACGTCTGCACTGCTACGCTATCTTGGTTTGTAATGTGTGTGTGTGTGTGTGTGCATCTTCATCAGTAGAGTAGAGGTGTATTGATCAGCAATGAGTGCTTGTGTAAACAGCAATGAGTGCTTGTGGTTCAAGTGTTAATGTCACATTCACCTGTACAGTGAAATGCCTTTCCTGCTAACTCAAAACCCAACAATGCAATACTCAATAACAATGTATTACTAGAAAACCACACACCAGAAATAAGAATAGGAAATATGAAATACACAATAAAGTAAGTAAGTAAGTAAGTAAGCATACTATATACAGGAAATATTATAAAAGTCAGTTCCAATGCCATATTTACATGTGCAAGGGTACTGGAGAGATGGAGGTAGATACTATATGTATAGGGGCAAGGTGACTAAGCAACAGGATATAATATAAACAGAGTAGAAGCAGATTGTATGTGAGAGTGTGTGCGGGTGTGTAGAGTCAGTATAAATGTCAGTATAAATGTGCATATTATGTGTGAGTGAGCAAATGATGGAGCGAGTGTTTGTGTGAGTGTTGGAGGGACAGTGTGTGTGAGTGTGCATAGAGACAGTGCAAAGATAGTAATAAAAGGTCAATACCAATACAAGGTTAACGCAGATAGTCCATGTAGCTATTTAGTTAGCTATTTGTCAGTCGTATTGCTTGAGGGTAGAAGCTGTTCAAGAGCCTGTTGGTGTCAGACTTGATGTACCAGTACCGCTTGCTGTGCGGCAGCAGAGAAAATAGACTATGGCTTGGGTGGTTGGTGTCTTTGACAATTTTCCGGGCCTTCTTTTCAAACGCCTGATATAGATGTCCTTGATGCCAGGGAGCTCATTCCCAGTGATGTTCTGGGCTGTCCACACAACCCTCTGTAACTCCATACAATCGAGGGCGGTGCTATTGTCATACCAAGCAGTGATGCAGCCAGTCAACATGCTCTCAATAGTACAGCTATAGAACCTTTTAAGGATTTGATGGCCCATGTCAAACTTTTTCAACCTCCTGAGGGGTAAGAGGCACAGTCACGTCTTCTTCACGACTGTGGCTGTGTGTTCGGACCATTTTAACTACTTAGGGAGTGGTGGAGCACTACCCGGTGAAATGCAAGGCGCCAAATTCAAAATCCAAAAGTTGAATTATTAAACATTCATCAATATACAAGTGTTGCAAAGTCATCAAAAGCTCTGCTTCTTGGCAATATCACAGCGTTGTCAGATTTCAAAAAGGCTTTATGGCGAAAGCACAACATTTGATTGTTTGAGGGTATCACCTCCAATATTTTTACCATTAGCATAAATTCATAAACCATCGCGGTTCACACAAAACACATTTCACAGCGAAAACAAATCCCTTACCTTTTGAAGAACTTCTGCCGAGGGCTTCCCAAGTGTCCAACGAAGACATCCAATGGTTCTTTTGTTAGAAAAAGTCATTTATTATATCCATAAATCTCAGTTTGGTTGGCGCATTATGTTCATAAAATACAGCGTCCACTCACCCATTGAACCGTGAAGAGAACGCGTTCAACCTATACCTATACACTTGTCCAAGAACAATCAATCATTGATAATGTATCCTTAGGAACACTTTTATGTATATTTACTATAATATTTCAACCGGATTATAAACTGGACGATAGGAAAGGAAAAAACCACAGCGCGCGCGAGCCCGTGAACGCTCTTCCTCTTCTGTTTTCATCCGATGACCACTTCGAAATTCTTCTTCTATTACCATCCAGAGCAACTAAACATCATCAAACACTGTCTAGAGACTGTTGACATCCAGTGGAAGCAATAGGTACTGCAATCTTACTCTTATATATGTCTGTTTTCAATAGGGAGGGGTTCAAAATGAGGCAATGTGTCAAAAACACTTTTTCCAGGACAGACATTCCTCGGGTTTTTGCCTGTTATATCAGTTCTGTTATACTCACAGACAATATTTTAACACTCTTAGAAACTTCAGAGTGTTTCCTATCCAATAGTACTAATTATGCAGATCCTATTTTCTGGGCCTGAGTGGGAGGCATTTTACTTTGGGCACGCCAGACTCTCCAAAACCGTCACCTCGGGAGCCGCTCCCTAAGAAGTTAAGTCCTTAGTGATTTGGACACAGAGGAACTTAGAGCTGTCTACCTGCTCCACTGCCACCCCGTCGATGTGGTACTGTAGTCCACGATCAGCTCCTTGGTCTTGTTTACGTTGACGGAGAGGTTGTTTCTCTGGCACCACACAGCCAGGTCACTGACCTCCTCCCTGTAGGCTGACTCATCATCGCTGGTGATCATACCTATCACGTTGTGTCATCAGCGGACTTGATAATGGTGTTGGAATCAGGCGTTTCCCACAGTCGTGGGTGAACAGGGAGTACAGGAAGGGACTAAGCACACACCCCTGTGGGGCCCCTGTTAAGCTTCAGCTTGGTGATGTTGCCTACCCTCACCACCTGAGGTCGTCCCTTCAGTAAGTCCAGGATACAGTTGCAGAGGGTGTGTGTGTGTGTGTGTGCGTGTGTGTGTGTCAGCGTGTATATGTTAGGGTTGGGTGATGTCAACATTTGTACTATCATGATTATGTACCCATAAAACATAGTGATTTACGATGGTATCATCTCCTATTGGCCAACCCAATACATTAGTGTGTGTATGTGTGTGTGTCAGTATGCAGGGGTTAAAGTTCTCCGTCTTCTCCGTCAATGCGACAGATTTCCTTCATGTGGATTCATGTCTTCATTTTTTTGATCAGTGTACACCTCTGGGGGATATGTCTGTTCCACCAAATATGTTCCCAATACATGTATTCTCAAATATGAGATTTTCTCGGATACGCTGTGTGCGCTGAACTGACATGCATGATTGTTTCTGGCCCTTCCATGTTCAGATGAACATAGCATGGTGAACATGAACATCCTGTGCTACTATTTTTTGCCATATAATGTTGTTATTAAAACTTAATTAAACAACTTCCTAGTAGAATAGTTGACCTATTCAGCTTGTGTGTTTTATGCAATAAAATATTCCTCTCGAGGCACATTCAAGTTCTGAGAGCCATAGGGAGAGAGACAAGTAGTCAATGCAGACTTTTTAAAGCAGTTTTTGATTTTTTTCCCCCCATTGATACCACGTTTATTTCTGTACCCCCTCAATGGCTTGTGTGACATCGTTTTACAAATGCAGTTACAGCCATAGATTCAAGCATGGTTTAGGCGCACTTGTGCAACAGAGCTCTTAAAGGGCAATGACATACGTTGTAATAAACCCCCACCCAAAACTTTCTGGAGAGTGAATAATACCTAATAATAATATATATACAGTACCAGTCAAACATTTGGACACACCTACTTATTTGAGAGTTTTCTTTATTTTTACTATTTTGTCATTCAAGGGTTTTTTATATATATTTTTAAGGGTTTTTCTTTATTTTCACTATTTACAACATTGTAGTGAAGACATCAAAACTACGTCCCCATGACTCTCCATGTTGGACACAGTACACACTAATAGGTCCCATCATGTTAGGGTGTGTCTTACAATCTCAAGTATGCCTGAAAGCTTAGCTAACTACTTTTATCGTAAATATCTCATGAGTTGCTCTGTTGTAATGCATGAGATCTAATGGAGGAGCAGAGTGCTCGCTGCTAACATGCTGAAGATGTGTTGAGCAGTGGGGGCTTGGTTGGAGTGGCATTCATTCTAAACGGGTGCATAGCGCTAATGTACTGTGGGCTAGTCAGCATCACTTATGTCACAGCCAGGGTTTGAATATGGATGTGTGTTTACTGAAGGGAGAAATCGGGCACTTAGAGAGCAGCCAAGTCAAGTCTGTCAATGAACACACAGCCACGGCACGCTATTTACACACACACACTCAACAGAGTGGTTAAGGGCAAGTGCAGAAATCACGTCAGGTTTGGTTAAATAAACCACTCTATCCCTGGGCTGTAGAAAATGGATCATATGTTAAACATGTTGAGTCTGGTCTTGATACACACAGAACTGTTGGAGATGTGTGAACATTGACCAGAACATTGGCTTGGCTTTGTTTGGGCTTTTACTATGTGTTGGGCACTTAACGGTATATGTATTTGAAGTATACAGCATTTAACTTTTATTCTTAGGAGGTCCAGATATGGAAATATTGACTACACATTCAGGTATGTTGTTGTAGACATTAAATGGTTGACCAGAGGATTGTCTGTTTTCTAAGCAATATTTTTAGGTCAACTACACTTCTTTTATTGGCTCATTCTATGTGACCGTTGACTTCATGTGTTTGTATTTAAAATATTATGAGATTGTGAGTTAAACATTTGTCAGTTAAGCTTAACCAAAATACTTTTTTTTTCATGCATTTATTAACTTATTAAAAACAGGGAAGCAACCTAATGTTCATCCACCCCCCTCTGTCCGCCCCTGTAGAAGCCGATGTGAACGTTGACTAGATGTTAGTACTGAAGTTAAACGACCTAGGCCTAACTTTTATCTACCCCTCTCTCCTTCCCTCTAGGTGTCATCTACACCACAGACACTCTGGACCGCGAGACCAAGGACTCCTATTGGCTGACGGTGTACGCTACAGACCACGGGGTGGTGCCCCAATTCGCCATCATGGAGGTGTACATCCAGGTAGAGGACGTCAACGACAACGCACCCCTGACATCTGACCCTGTCTACCACCCCGTCGTCATGGAGAACTCCCCCAAGGACGTTTCGGTCATCCAGATCCAAGCCCAGGACCCGGACGCCACGGGGGGAGCAGAGAGACTGAGCTACAGGATAGCTAGTGGGAACCCACAGAACTTCTTCACCATCAATACCAGGACCGGTGAGTGGGGATGGGGAGACAATGTCAGTAGAGTATGGGGGGAGGAGATGGTTGTGTATGTGTGTGAGAGCACAGAGGCTGAGTTACAAGATAGCTAGCTACAGTTGCTTCTTCACCATCAATGGTGATGGGTTTGTGTGTAGTAGTGTGTGAGGTGTGTCAGGTTAGTGAGTGTTTGTGTGTCTGTCTGTCTGTGTGTGTGTGTGTGTGTCTGTCTGGGTGTCTCATCTGGTTAAATAGGGCTCTGCTGATGTTGGCTGACCCTGCAGGACATGCCTTTGGCTGGGGGCTTGTGTATCCTTGAAGTGGGTGTGTTTTCTCCCATCTGAACCAGGGGGAGCGGGAGGTGTTTTTGTCTCTGCTTCAATATTAATTACATGTTTTAATCTGTGAGAATCTGTAAGTGTGTGTCTATTGAATTCTTTTTGTGAATATGAATGTGTCTGCTCTTTGTGTGTGTGTATGTGTGGCTGTCTGTCCGTCTGTCTGTCCTGTCCATCTGTCTCTTATGTTGCTGAGAGTAATTCTGTGAAAATGCTTTTTCACACACATAGCTGATCAATGTGTGACCGGGAATATTTAAATGTATCAGAAACATATGCATTGGGTTCGTAACCCATTAGGGCAGCCATCCACTGTGCTCAGAATGACAGACATCACATTTGGATTATGATAATGCATCTTAACAGAACATG
Source organism: Hucho hucho (assembly GCA_003317085.1). Taxonomy (NCBI): domain Eukaryota; kingdom Metazoa; phylum Chordata; class Actinopteri; order Salmoniformes; family Salmonidae; genus Hucho; species Hucho hucho. The sequence continues at coordinate 381,920 of QNTS01001052.1, read as the reverse complement.
CAACTCCTGTAATGAAGCAGACAATAATTTTAAATTTTTAAACATTTGCCAAAATGCAATTTGCGGGAAAACACCATTCTAAACAGCGCACCTGGGAAACCACCATTCTAAACAGCGCATCTGGGAAAACACCATTCTAAACAGAGCACCTGGGAAAACACCATTCTAAACAGAGCACCTGGGAAAACACCATTCTAAACAGAGCACCTGGGAAAACACCATTCTAAACAGAGCACCTGGGAAAACACCATTCTAAACAGAGCACCTGGGAAAACACCANATTAGGGCAGCCATCCACTGTGCTCAGAATGACAGACATCACATTTGGATTATGATAATGCATCTTAACAGAACATGCAACTCCTGTAATGAAGCAGACAATAATTTTAAATTTTTAAACATTTGCCAAAATGCAATTTGCGGGAAAACACCATTCTAAACAGCGCACCTGGGAAACCACCATTCTAAACAGCGCATCTGGGAAAACACCATTCTAAACAGAGCACCTGGGAAAACACCATTCTAAACAGAGCACCTGGGAAAACACCATTCTAAACAGAGCACCTGGGAAAACAGCATTCTAAACAGAGCACCTGGGAAAACACCATTCTAAACAGAGCACCTGGGAAAACACCATTCTAAACAGAGCACCTGATGCGAGCAGTTCCATATGTGACAGAGATAAACATATTTTTTAGAAACTTAGAAAGAGGAGGAATCTAAAGATGCAACAACTAGGATGGGTTGCTAATATGACTAGGATTGCTCTTTTGGCTTCTGGACATCAAAATAAAGTTGATGTGAAAACCAATAGAACAGGAGATAAATGCTGGTTTCAATGGCATGTGAGGACGTCTTTATAAAATGAACGCCTCCATCTTTCAATGGTAGGATTTTGCCTAGGCTACTTTGAAGCAAGGTAAGACATGTCTCATAATATGAAGTAAAAACGTTCAGGTTTCAAGCAAAATGCATACTGCCCTCAGCTCACATTGCAAAGTGGTGGGTGACACGCCTATGCACTTCAACAGCGAATGGGAGGCGTGCTTCAAAACAATAGCTATTCTTAACAGGAACCGTGGTGTGTGTGTGTGTGTGTGTGTGTTGGAGCGTCAGGCTGATCAGATGTGTGTAGCCGAGAGCAGCAGCTCCCAATATAGAACCCTGACAGGATGAAACACACAGCCTCAGAGATACAGCAGCAGCACATCTGAGAACCAGGAACTTCCACTGGGACACACACACACATCCACTGGGACACACACATCCACTGGGACACACACACACATCCACTGGGACACACACACA
>QNTS01001052.1:363397-376402 GCA_003317085.1 Hucho hucho | reverse complement strand
TTCTCTCTTCTAACCCTAACCACACCCTCTCTTCTAACCCTAACCACACCCTCTCTTCTAACCCTAACCACACCCTCTTTTCTCTCTTCTAACCCTAACCACACCCTCTTTTCTCTCTTCTAACCCTAACCACACCCTCTCTTCCCTCTCTTCTAACCCTAACCACACCCTTCCCTCTCTTCTAACCCTAACCACACCCTTCCCTCTCTTCTAACCCTAACCACACCCTTCCCTCTTATTTGATTATTTGGCTACACCTTTCTCTATTTAGTTCCTCCCTCCCTCCCTCACTCACTCCTTCTCCCTTCCTACCTCTTTTCTTTCATTGTATGTCTGTCCCTCACTCCCTCCTTATATTCTCCTTCATTATTGCTATTTTCTCATTCTTGATTCTGCTGTACCACTCTCATTCTCTATTTCAATGTTTCTCTCTATATCTCACGCTCTCCCCCTATATGATGTTGAATATTGTAAAATGTCCTTTATGAAACGTTGATGATTGAATCTACAGTGCATCCATCCACAGTCATTCTCCCAGATTTACTGTGTGGAACAGACACTCATAGTAACACACACACACACACACACACACACACACACACACACAGGTTCTGACCCCGATAACATTACTTCACTCTGCTCACTTAACGTGTTTACAATAGATGTGAGGAGCATGATGCTAGAAGCGAACATGCATCTGAATGCTGACTTGCGCACTTTCCACTACATCGGTAGCTATCACAATGCCAAATATAGCTTTTAAGCTAATCCATAGCTAGTACAGTATATGATGAAACACAATACATAGTGCTAAGCTGTCATTTAGCTAGCCCCTTTGTTCATGTTTAGATAATGGAACACCAGCAGATGATACTACGATAACTGCTGAAAGTGACCTTGGTGTTATCACTGTACCCATCCACAATGCAATGGTGGTGATATATACTGTATCATTGTATTGAAATATCTGGAGCATTCATGAGTTGAATATACATCTCTCATCAGACAGAGATTATCTAGCTTTAGAAGTGTGTGTGCTTATGTGCACGTGTGTGTGTGTGATAAGTCAGTTACTAGGAAAAGAAGAGAGAAAGAGAGGCCTCAGATATTGAGCTTTAGTTCCTGCAGAAAAAGGACACACACGTATGCACACACACACACACACACACACACACCAGAAGTAACAACTCATCCGGAAGCTGAATCAGCAGCCAATCTCTCCCAGCTATCGCCTCATGAAAGAGACAAAGCGCTGGCTGAAATTTATTAGGATTTTTATTGATTAACCGTTTTTGGCAGTCCCTCGTTCTCCCTGCGGACAGCTATGTGTAACGCCCGTCTGAATCGAGTCACAAATTTGATGACTTGAGACTTGACAGAAAATAAAACAACTTGAGACTTGACTTTGACACTCGGGACTCGATTTAGACTTGGGACTGATGACTTGATATTATCTGGACAGATTTGGTCAGGTTTTCTCACTCATTTTGTGACACAGAGTCTCCGTGGATTAGGCTACTCTCCACGCAGCCAGAGACAGCATCGCACTGTCAACCAACACAGGTCAGGTGACCTACAGTATTGCACTGTCAATCAACACGGGTCAGGTGACCTACAGCATCGCACTGTCAATCAACACGGGTCAGGTGACCTACAGCATCACACTGTCAACCAACACAGGTCAGGTGACCTACAGCATCGCACTGTCAATCAACACGGATCAGGTGACCTACAGCATCGCACTGTCAATCAACACGGGTCAGGTGACCTACAGCATCGCACTGTCAACCAACACAGATCAGGTGACCTACAGCATCACACTGTCAATCAACACGGGTCAGGTGACCTACAGCGTCGCACTGTCAATCAACAGAGGTCAGGTGACCTACAGCATCGCACTGTCAATCAACACAGGTCAGGTGACCTACAGTATCACACTGTCAATCAACACAGGTCGAGTGACCTAAAGTAGTGCAGTGAGAAGGTTGAGGGGTCGCGAGTGTGAAACTGAATGAGAAAAATTCACAAAATGTCAAATTGTGGGGAGAGATGATTGCCATAAATAAATATGCAGCTCCAAAAATAGTTTGGTGATCAAGAATATGAACTGTTTACTTTGCAAGCTCACTAGCAATGGGGCATCAAGCAACAATTACTAGTGCTACTGGTCTTTTAGTATGTCAAAATTGCTTGAAATTGTTAGAGTTATGAAGCTTGCATTTGGAATTTGTTGTTAAAATATATTATTGCATTATCAAAATGTGTTGTAGACAAAATAATGAAAAGGGATGTCTGGAAGCCACAATAAATAGACAGATTGTGTGACCTTGGCACAATAATTGGGCTCCCGAGTGGCGCAGTGGTCTAAGACACTGCATCTCAGTGCAAGAGGCATCACTGCAGTACCTGTTTCAAATCCAGGCTGCATCACATCTGGTTGTGATTGGGAGTCCCATAGGGTGGTTCCCAGTGTTGGCTGGGGTAGGCCATCATTGTAAATAAGAATGTGTTCTTAACTGGCTTGGCTAGTTAAATGGTTACACATAAGGTTATATCTGCATTAAGATATTGAGCATCAGTTTCCACATACCATATCTCAGTGCTGTTTTTGTTTTGAATCATTTTTTCAAAACCCATTAAGGTACTCAGCTTAAAAGGTACTTAAAGTACAGAGTATCAAAAACCTGAGAAATGTGTACATTTGTTTTTTTGGGGGGGGTACAATAGCAGATGGGTTCAACCTTAAGGCTCTGACACTTCTGAATTAGAATCAGTTTTTAAGAAGACTGTAGCTAGTTGAATACATAAATTATAGAATAGCACTATTTTACCAAAATAGAGTCAGATGCACTAAGTCATCAAATACATTAAGAAATTGATAATGATCATTGGACAAATTTCTGTCATCACTGAACAACGATGTGACATCATTTACTGTAATATTTCTGACAGTGTTGTTTTTTGTTGTTGCTTGCGTGCTGTTATTGCTGGCTAGACTAGCCTAGACATACTTAGAGGGAGATTAAACTGATTGGTCTGTCTTTATTTGTTCAGGCTTGTGATTGGATTGCTGATAGAACCTTAAAGTTCAAATAGGTTCATGCAGATAGAACTTTCTAGTTGTTCATTTTGTTCACTTAAAATGTACTTTTTAAAAAATATAACTTTACAGACATATGAAGAACCATAGTATAGTTTTTTATTACTTGACTTGGAAAAACTTGACTCGACTTGACTTGCTCTTAGAATGCACGACTTGGACTTGACTCCAGACTCGACCCGTTCTACTTGGGACATGACTTGAGATTTGGACCTTGTGACTTGAGACTTGCTTGTGACTTGAATAATAGTGACTTGGTCCCACCTCTGATAATCACCCCTTTAGACCAACCAATATGCCAATATTCCACCCGTGCATATATGCCAGGTCAGTGCAAAGTGCTGTTAATGCCACCAATATTCCACCAGCAATGCAATCGTAGTGTTGCCACCATTTAGCCTAATCTGTAATATATACTAAACAAAATGTGAATGCAACATGTAAAGTGTTGGTCCCATGTTTCATGAGTTGAAATAAAATATCCCAGAAATGTTCCATACGCACAAAAAGCATATTTCTCTCAAATGTTGTGCACAAATGTTTTTCCTTTGCCAAAATAATCCATCCACCTGACAGGTGTGGCATATCAAGAAGTTGATTAAACAGCATGATCATTACACAGGTGCACCTTGTGCTGGGGACAATAAAAGGCCACTCACTATAAAATGTGTAGGTTTGTCACACAACGCCACAGATGTCTCAAGTTTTGAGGGAGCATGCAATTGGCATGCTGACTGCAGGAATGTCCACCAGAGCTGTTGCCAGAGAATTTAATGTTAATTTCTGTACCACAAGCCACCTCCAAGGTTGTTTTAGAGAATTTGGCAGTACGTCCAACCGGCCTCACAACCTCAGACCATGTATAACCACGCCAGCCCAGGACCTCCACATCCGGCTTCTTAACCTGCGAGATTGTCTGAGACCAGACACCCGGACAGCTGATGAAACTGTGGGTTTGCACAACCAAATAATTTCTGCACAAACTGTCAGAAACAGTCTCAGGGAAGCTCATGCATGCTGGTCGTCCTCACCAGGGTGATGACCTGACTGCAGATCAGCGTCGTAAATCACTTCAATGGGCAAATGTTCACATTTGATGGCCACTGGCACACTGAAGAAGTGTATTCTTCATGGATGAATCCTGGTTTCAACTGTACCGGGCAGATGGCAGACAGCGTGAATGCCGTTGTGTGGGCGAGCGGTTTACTGATGTCAACGTTGTGAACAGAGTGCCCCATGATGGCGGTGGGGTTATGGTATGGGCAGGCATAAGCTACGGAAAACAAACACAATTGCATTTTATCGATGGCAATTTGAATACACAGAGATACTTGACGAGATCATGAAGCCCATTGTCGTGCGATTCATCCGCTGCCATCACCTCATGTTTCAGCATGATAATGCACAGCCCCATGTCGCCAGGATCACTACACAATTCCTAAAAGCTGAAAATGTCCCAGTTCTTCTATGGCCTGCATACTGACCAGACATGTCACCTATTGAGCATGTTTTTGGGATGCTCTGGATTGACGTGTACGACAGCGTGTCCCAGTTCCCGCCAATTTCCAGCAACTTCGCACAGCCATTGAAGAGGAGTGGGACAACATTCCACAATCAACAGCCTGAACAACTCTATGCGAAGGAGATATGTCACGCTGCATGAGGCAAATGGTGGTCACACCCAGATACTGACTGGTTTTCTGATGCACACCCCTACCTTTTATTTAAGGTATCTGTGACCAACAGATGCATATCTGTATTTGTCACACTGGTATAAAGGATTTGGAGACAGGCGCAGGAATACATAATAGGGGTTTTTAATACACCCCAAAAAAACATGTATACAAAACACTGGGATGTACCCAAACAAAAAAGCGAGGGTAAACCTCATAGAACGACACGGGAGGAGACCCGTAATACACAATGCACAAAACACACAGCACAGGCTGAGACAACGCATAGGTACTCACACGACCAACGGACATGGGAACAATAACACGCAGCACAGGCTGAGACAATGCATAGGTTCTCACACGACCAACGGACATGGGAACAATAACACACAGCACAGGCTGAGACAATGCATAGGTTCTCACATGACCAACGGACATGGGAACAATAACACACAGCACAGGCTGAGACAATGCATAGGTTCTCACACGACCAACGGACATGGGAACAATAACACACAGCACAGGCTGAGACAATGCATAGGTTCTCACACGACCAACGGACATGGGAACAATAACACACAGCACAGGCTGAGACAATGCATAGGTACTCACATGACCAACGGACATGGGAACAATAACACACAGCACAGGCTTAGACAACGCATAGGTACTCACACGACCAACGGACATGGGAACAATAACACACAGCACAGGCTGAGACAATGCATAGGTACTCACACGACCAACGGACATGGGAACAGTAACACTCAGCACAGGCTGAGACAACACATAGGTACTCACACCACCAACGGACCTGGGAATAATAACACGCAGCACAGGCTGAGACAGCACATAGGTACTCACACCACCAACAGACATGGGAATAATAACACGCAGCACAGGCTGAGACAGCACATAGGTACTCACACCACCAACAGACATGGGAATAATAACACGCAGCACAGGCTGAGACAGCACATAGGTACTCACACCACCAACGGACATGGGAACAGTAATCGACAGCCCAATGGTGAACCAAAGGGTACATTTATACAAATACAAATCAGTGAGGAATATGAACCAGGTGTGCATAATGACACAGTTCAGTGCCTAGAGACCGGTGACGTAGACCTCCGAAACTGGTGCACGGAATGAGCAACAGTACCCGAGGAATCAGTGACAGTATTCCCAGTATTCCCATAGATTAGGGCCTAATGAGTTTATTTAAATTGACTGATTTCCTTAAATGAACTGAAACTCAGTAAAATCTTTGAAATTGTTGCATGTTGAGTTTATATTTTTGTTCAGTGTAGATGAGGAAGATGAATGAGTTGAGCTATAAGCAATGTCAATTAGTCAATAGGGTGAGCTGTGTGGAAAAGCACCATTCGACTTATCGCAGTTGCACTTTGAGTGACTACACCGCCTCCAGAATCTGTAGTGTTACAGTAACAATTCTGACAGACTCATTTCTAACCACATTTATGGAATCTCAGGGTGTGACAAGTGTGTCAAAAAACCTCTGCAATCTGGTGACAACGTAAGGACAACCTGTCATGTCCCCCACTTCCCACAGTGAGTAGGACTGTGTCTGTAAGAGGGAGAGAGAGGTGGAGACATGGGATACCAATTAAACACTATCAGTAAAAGGTCAACTCACTCAGAGAAAGAGAAAGAGGGTGAGGGAGGGAGGGAGAAGTAGATGAGGTGCAGAGGGAGAACAGATGGGTGAGAGAGAAAATGAGAGCGATGGAGGGGGTAAGAGAAAGAGAGAGAGGGAGGCAGGAATTGGGGAAGGAGACAGATAGGGGAGAGGAGAGAACATGGCAGAGAGAGGAGAGAGGGAAAGGAGGGAGAGAGATTGTGTGAGAGAGGGAGAAAGGGTAAACAGTATTGATATATTTAGTGTGCAGCGCTCAGGGCTTTGATAGCAGCTTGACATGCTTGTTACTGGGAGCTTTACTATGTTTGAAGTATTATGCAAAGAGCCGCCGTGTGCCACTGCACTCACTGGCAGGTGAAACGGCTCAACTTAGCCCTGTTTTTGCACACACACACATTGCGTGTTGTTCATCCACCTACGCTCACATGCATGTTATGAAGACACAAGCACACACGCCAAATCACCCATGTGTATTGACCTGATTTACTCAGGCCCTCTCACTCTCTCCTTCCTTCCTTCCTTCCTTCCTTCCTTCCTTCCTTCCTTCCTTCCTTCCTTCCTTCCTTCCTTCCTTCCTTCCTTCCTTCCTTCTCTCTCTCTCACTCTCTCTATCTCCCTTTCTTTCTCTCTCCCTCTCTCTCTTTCTCTCTCTCTCCCTCTCTCTCACTCTCTCACTCAATATTTTTCTTTCCCTGTCTCTCTCTCCCTCTCTCTTTCCCTTTGTTTGTCTGACCTCCATTCCTTTTCTTGCTGGTAAGTCATGTGATTGAGAGGTCTTGGCGGTCACATCTATTGGCTTCTTTGTGTGTGTTTGTGTGTGTGTATGTGTGTGTGCAACCCCATATTGACATGGCTGGTAACCCACTGGGCCGAAACGTCAGTTCAACGTCTATTTTTGATTTACATTTGGTTGAGTTGTCAGCTAATGTGAATTCAATGTGAAATCAACAAAAAATGTGTAGGTTAAAAGTTGGTTGATGACATTTTGCTAATCCAGTCAGTTTTCCATGTTGTCAGAGAGAGATTACAGTATATCAGTCTATCCTCTTCTCTGATGTTACCTTAGTGTTATCTTTTCATCCCCCTTCCTTAGACCACCGCTAGCCTGCTCTTTTTATCCTTTGTCTTTCCCTTGGTTTATCACCTTTTTTACCCACAATGCACCACCCAGACACACCGCAGCTCACACACTCTGTACCAGCTAGCTGCTCTCTCTTCCCCTCTCTCTCTTGCCCTCTCTCTCTCTCTCTCTGTCTCTTCCATTCTCCCTCTCTCTCCCTCTATTCCTCTCTCACTCTCATTCTCTCTATCCTGGGGCCTGTGATTAAGCCTCTCTAGGGGGAGTCCTTCAGAGAATGAGTTTACACAACCTTAACCTCCTCATTCCCCACCTCTCCCTCTGCTCCTCTTGCATCCCCCTCTCCCTCCCTTCTGTTTAGTGACCTCTGTGGTCCTCTCTGGTCCTCTGTGGTCGTAGCTTGAGGACTGAGAGTTAATCAGCCACTGATATCCCTGTCGCTGTATGAGGTGGCAGTTGCCCCTCTCCTCTGCATCTGTTTCAAACTGTAAACACAAGAGGAGATGGGTTCACATGACGATGGGGTCAATGTGTGTATGTGATTACCACTCTAGGTGATGGGTCAAGGGGTGAGGAGAGGTTAGGATAGAGGAGGGGAGAGGAGGAGGGGAGGAGAGTAGAGGTGAGGGGAGAGTAGAGGTGAGGGGAGAGAGGTGAGTAGAGGTGAGGGGAGAGGAGAGTAGAGTGGAGAAGAGGAGAGGAGAGGAGGAAAGATGGAGAGGAATAGAATGTTATACAAATGGGAAAAGGGAAAGGGGGATACCTAGTCAGTTGTACAACTAAATGCATTCAACTGAAATGTGTCTTCTGCATTTAACCCAACCCCTCTGAATCATAGAGGTGAGGGGGGCTGCCGTAATCGACATCCACGTCTTCGGCTCCCGGGGAACAGTGGATTAACTGCCTTGCTCAGGGGCGGAATGACAGCTTTTTACCTTGTCAGTTCGGGGATTCTTTCGGTTACTGGCCCAACGCTCTAACCACTAGGGAGATACAATCATCCCAGCTTTTTTGCTGCGAAGAGACAGAATCATTAGATCATTTGTTTTAGTACTGTCCACAAGCATTTCGCTACACTCGCATTAACATCTGCTAACCATGTGTATGTGACAAATACAATTTGATTTGATTTGATTTGTTTTTGGTCGCAGGTCCAAGAATGGCTGAATAATTGCAACATTTACCTTGAGCTAACTCTGCAGATAGCAATACTGGATGATTTGAAAAGTCATAGTAAATCTATCAATAATATAATAATACTTTTAGCAAAAATGTTTATCTTTAATTTACAATCTGTAGAAACTATGAGAACAGAAAGGTTCAGAACTTTTGTGAAACATCACAGCACAGTTGAAAAAATATATGGCAAATAGAAATCCAATATGGATGGTGTTAAGAGATAGACAGGAAGGGTTGAGGGCAGTGGAAGGATAGGAGTAAAAACAAACAAAAGATAACTATTGTATATAGTATGTATAAGCTGGAAGTAGAAGCTTAAGTGTTGTTGTTCATTAGTTTACTCCAATTAGGGGAGGGGTGGTAGTGTTAGTGGAAAATAATAAAGGAAAATATATTTTTAAAAGATGTGTGTATATATATATATATATATATATACATACAGTACCAGTCAAACGTTTGGACACACCTACTCATTCAAGGGTTTTCTTCATTTTTACTATTTTCTACATTTTGGAATAATAATGAAGACATCAAAGCTATGAAATAACACATATGGAATCATGTAGTAACCAAATCATAATATATTTTAGATTTTAGATTCTTCTAAGTAGCCACCCTTTGCCTTGATGACAGCTTTGCACACTAGGCTATAACTAGCCAAGCAAATGGCTCTGAGATACGAATAATAAGATCAAACACGTAACTAGCGAGCCTGCCAGCTAAAGTTAGCTAGCTAACAGTACACTTTAACTTGAAATGAAAAACTTTGTCTGTCAAAATTTAAAACGTGTAATATCTGAAAGTGGAGCTCTTACCCATGCTCTGAAATCGGAGTAGCTAGACGTAGCTGGTAAATTCACTCTGGCTATCAGCAGTCGCAGTGCCATTCTATTGAAATGGATACTTGCATAGTGGAGTCTTTTGTTAAGACATGTAGCTAGCTAGCGAAACAATGAACCATAATCTCAACTCATGACGTTACTACCCTGCATGAATCTGCAGGTAACTAAACAACCAGGTTCAATGTCAGCTAGCTATACCATTAGGCTATAACTAGCCAAGCAAATGGCTCTGAGATATGAATAATAAGATCATACACGTAACGTTAGCTAGTTAGCTAACAGTACACCTTAAACAACAACTTTGTCAAAATTAGAAACGTGTATTATATGAAAATGTAGCTAGCTAGACTATCTTACACGTATACATCATGATTGGACGCTTCTCCCTGTCACATATGCCATGGTTGCCCTTAGTTTGAAGATGTAATCCGGAGTAAGGTTTTTTCTCCATCTCCTTAGCTATCATACTCTAATACCACTGATTTCAAAAGTCGGTCCTCCAGAAAGTGGAGAGCAACACTTATGCAGTTCTACTAAGTAATATATATTTTTTAAAGCTGCGTTAGACAGGATTACCTACACATACTAACCAGCTCAAATAGACAGAAGCGTGCTATATGGCAGACCAATCCGAACTCGTCTCTCGGCATGTCCAGCCCACTCATTATCTCAGCCAATCATGGCTAGCGGGAAGGTTGCTCACTTTTTCTGTGGCTAAACCAACTAGGCTCGTAATTTAAGAATGTGATTCGTATTTACAGATGGCATACAAGTTTGATGTTTAGGCACATGAATGTTCCAGAAGGCATTTCTGCCCCCCCCAAAAAACATTTTGATTAAAAAAACAAAAGCTTATGTTCAAATGGCTCTCGTGTGATGTGAAGTAGTGACCTGCGACATATGCCTAGTTTCCTGAAACAGGTCACACATTTACATTTTATTTATGTCACCTTTATTTAACCAGGTAGGCCAGTTGAGAACAAGTTCTGATTTACAACTGCGACCTGGCCAAGATAAAGCAAAGCAGTGCGACAAAAACAACAAAACGGAGTTACACATAAACAAACGTACAGTCAATAACACAATAGAAAAAAAATCTATGTACAGTGTGTGCAAATGTAGAAGATTATGGAGGTAAGGAAATAAATAGGCCATAGAGGCAAAATAATTACAATTTAGCATTAATACTGGAGTGATAGATGATGATGTACAATTAGAGATACTGGGGTGCAAAAGAGCAAGAAGATAAATAACAATTTGGGGATGAGGTAGTTGGGTGTGCTATTTACAGATTGGCTGTGTACAGGTACAGTGATCGGTAAGCTGCTCTGACAGCTGATGCTTAAAGTTGGAGAGGGATATTTAAGTCTCCAGCTTCAGTGATTTTTGCAATTCGTTCCAGTCATTTGCAGCAGAGAACTGGAAGGAAAGACGGCAAAAGGAAGTGTTGGCTTTGGGGATGACCAGTGAAATATACATGCTGGAGCGCGTGCTACGGGTGGGTGTTGCTATGGTGACCAGTGAACTGAGATAAGGCGGGGCTTTACGTAGCAAATACTTATAGATGACCTGGAGCCAGTGGGTTTGGCAACGAATATGTAGCGAGGGCCAGCCAACGAGAGCATACATTTTGCAGTGGTGGGTAGTATATGGGGCTTTGGTGACAAAACGGATGGCACTGTGATAGACTACATCCAGTTTGCTGAGTAGAGTGTTGGATGCTGAGTAGAGTGTTGGATGCAACATCGCCGAAGTTGAGGATCGGTAGGATGATCAGTTTTACGAGGGTATGTTTGGCAGCATGAGTGAAGGAGGCTTTGTTGCGAAATAGGAAGCCGATTCTAGATTTAATTTTGTATTAGAGATGCTTAATGTGAGTCTGGAAGGAGAGTTTACAGTCTAACCAGACACCTAGGTATTTGTAGTCCACATATTCTAAGTCAGAACCGTCCAGGTGCGGGCAGCAATCGGTTGAAGAGCATGCATTTAGTTGTAGCATTTAAAAGCAGTTGGAGGCCATGGAAGGAGTGTTGTATGGCATTGAAGCTCATTTGGAGGTTTGTTAACACAGACAACACTCCTGTCCAAAGAAGGGCCAGATGTATACAGAATGGTGTCGTCTGCGTAGAGGTGGATCAGAGAATCCCCAGCAGCAAGAGCGACATAATTTCTTGGGCAAGTTGCTGCAGGGGGTGTAGAGCTGTTGGCCGGGGTAGGGGTAGCCAGGTGGAAAGCATAGCCAGCCGTAGAAAAATGCTTATTGAAATTATCGATTATCATAGATGTATTGGTGGTGACAGTGTTTCCTAGCCTCAGTGCAGTAGGCAGCTGGGAGAAGGTGCTCTTATTCTCCATGGACTTTACAGTGTCCGAAAACTTTTTGGAATTAGTGCTACAGGATGCAAATTTCTGTTTGAAAAAGCTAGCCTTAGCTTTCCTAACTGACTGTGTATATTGGTTCCTGACTTCCCTGAAATGGTGCATATCGTGGGGGCTATTGATGCTAATGCAGAACGCCACAGGATGTTTCGTGCTGGTCGAGGGCAGTCAAGTCTGGGGTGAACCAAGGGCTATATCTGTTCTTAGTTCTACATTTTTGAATAGAGCATGCTTATTTAAGATGGTGAGGAAAGCACTTTTAAAGAGAAACCAAGCATCCTCTACTGATGGGATGAGGTCAATATCTTTCCAGGATACCCGGGCCAGGTCGATTAGAAAGGCTTGCTCGCTGAAGTGTTTTAGGGAGCGGTTGACAGTGATGAGGGGTGGTCATTTGACCGCGGATCCATTATGGATGCAGGCAATGAGGCAGTGATCGCTGAGTTCCTGGTTGAAGACAGCAGAGGTGTATTTGGAGGGCAAGTTGGTCAGGATGATATCTATGAGGGTGCCCATGCTTACGGATTTAGGGTTGTACCTGGTGGGTTCCTTGATAATTTGTGTGAGGTTGAGGGCATCTAGCTTAGATTGTAGGACGGCCGGGGTGTTAAGCGTATCCCAGTTTAGGTCACCTAACAGTACGAACTCTGAAGATAGATGGGTGGCAATCAATTCGCATATGGTGTCCAGGGCACAGCTGGGGGCTGAGGGGGGTCTATAACAAGCGGCAACGGTGACAGACTTGTTTCTGGAAATGTGGATTTTTAAATGTAGAAGCTCAAATTGTTTGGGCACAGACCTGGATAGTATGACAGAACTCTGCAGGCTATCTCTGCAGCAGATTGCAACTCGTCCCCCTTTGGCAGTTCTATCTTGTCAGAAAATGTTGTAGTTAGGGATGGAAATTTCAGTATTTTTGGTGGCCTTCCTAAGCCAGGATTCAGACACGGCTAGGACATTGGTGGAGTGTATGGGAGTGGTGCTGGGGGCTGCAGGGTCTGGGTTAACCTCTACATCACCAGAGGAACAGAGGAGGAGTAGGATAAGGGTACGGCTAAAGGCTAGAAGAACTGGTCGTTTAGTGTGTTCGG
>QNTS01001052.1:349346-362847 GCA_003317085.1 Hucho hucho | reverse complement strand
GGGAAGGAATGGAGAGGAGAGGGAAGGAGAGCAGAGGAGGGAAGGAGAGCAGAGGAGGAAAGGAATGGAGAGGGGAGGAGAGGAGGGAAGGAATGGAGAGGGGAGGAGAGGAGAGGAGGGAAGGAATGGAGAGGAGAGGGAAGGAGAGCAGAGGAGGAAAGGAATGGAGAGGAGAGGGAAGGAGAGGAGAGGGAAGGAGAGCAGAGGAGGAAAGGAATGGAGAGGATAGGGAAGGAGAGCAGCGGAAAGGAATGGAGAGGAGAGGGAAGGAGAGCAGAGGAGGAAAGGAATGGAGAGGAGAGGGAAGGAGAGCAGTGGAGGAAAGGAATGGAGAGGAGGAAAGGAATGGAGGGAAGTGGAGACAATGCCTACTTTAGACTATTGAGGTTGGTATTGTGTCTGTTGGTTTCTGATCCTTGTCCTCCCCTCTCTCTCTCTCTATCTCTCTCTCTCTCTCTCAGTCTTCTCTCATTACCTTTTCCTCCTCGCTCTTTCTACCTCCTCCTGTATTCCCAACCACTGTCTCTCTCTTCATCCCTCCATTTGCTTAGTTGTCCACTTGTTTCTCTCTTTCATCTTCTCTTCTCTCTCTCCTTCTCTCCATTCCGCCATCCTGCGTCTCTCTCTATCTCTCCTGTCTTTCCCAGCACGTCGACACTGTAAGTGAATTGGCGTTATAGCTACAGGCTTAATTCCCTCCGTTCATCTCTCTGGGTTCAGTAAAGCTATCTATATGGTAATTAACAACACACACACACATACACACACTGCAGCGCTGCATGAGTGGCATCCGTCAAGCTCATTAACAAGCACTTCTCTGTCTTTCTCAGATTCCTGCTCTTTCTGTATCCCCATCTCTTTCTCTCCCTCTCTGTAACTCTCTCACTCTGTCACTGCTACTATTTCTCTCTCTTTCTTTCCCTATCTGTCCCCTCTCTCTCTCTCTTTCTCTCTTTCTCCAATCTCCACTGGCCTCACCTGGCAGCAGTACAGCCCCATCCAGCTACTGCACACCTGACTGCCAGCTCAGCATGTTTGTACGTTTGTTTGTGTGTGTGTGTGTGTTTTATGTGACGGCCTGATAGGGAGCTACATGCGAAGGCGATGTGTGGCGGCCAGCCTGATTAGTGTACGTGACTAATTAAATACCCTTAACCCATCCAGATGGCTGGACCTAAATGTGACAGTTCTGCTCCACTGGAAAGGAGGTGACACACACTCTCAGAAACACACATACACATACTCCTGCTCTACTGGAGATTTGAGCTGATCTCTACACATTTCTTTTGATGGTCTGTACATTTTTTATGGTCTCAAGAAAAAAAAACGTATTAAGTCTCTCTGACTACAGTGAGAGGAACGACTGATGGAGAAGGATGTTGTTAGGTGAGATCAAATCCCAGGTTTGGCAGCAGAGGGCTGCTGGTTTCACATGCTCCCCACAAACCATCTCTAGGTGAGAAGAAAGAGTTTCTATTATAACAGATGGACAATAAATTACTATTCCACTCTATCATGCATAGATATCCAGTCTGTTCATTTGTTGATTATTAAGAAGGAAATGAGACAAGGAAAGAAAGCAGCATGGTCTAGGACTGTTCGGTCACAGCGAGAGGAGAGGCATGTGTGGGTGTTATGTTGGTCATTGAGGAATGATTGGTTTGATAGACAAAGAGTGTTGTTTCTTCCTCTTGGTTTGAGGTTTGGCTCTGTAGAGAGCATCCTTTTACCTCTTCTCTCTACCATCCTCCCTCTCTGTCTCCCTCTCTCTCCCCCTGGCCTGCTCTGTCGTTCACCACACCTATGCTTGTCTCAGCAGTAATTCTCAGTGTTCTGGTCATGTTTCTCCTCAACACTCTAGACCACGGCCATGTCAACATACCACACATCCTTAGGGTTCTCCGTCTCCCTTTATCTCTCTACCTTCTTCGCTCCCTCACTTCCTCCCTCACTTCCTCTGTCTCTTCCTCTCTCTGTCTCTCTCTCTCTTTCTCTCTCTCTCAATGTCTGTCTTTTTCTCTTGCTCTACCCATGCTCTCTTTCTCCCTTTACCTCTCTCACTCTACCCTCTCCCCTGTCTTTCGCTCTACTGTACCCCCACCGCTCTCTCCCTCCATGTCTATTTATCCTTATAGTCTTACGCTGTAACCTTCAAAAGAAACATCAAAGTGTCCTTTACAATGAGTAGACTGCTTAATATGTGACTTGAATTTGCTGAAAGGCCACTTTTCTGGATGAAAATGTATAGTATATTTAACAGGTCTATAACCAGCCCAATGGTCTGGTCTTTGGTGAGGATGTAGATTGATACAGGTCACAAGTCAACAGACAATGATCTCAACTTCGCTGAGGAATATGCCCACATCACAGGTCCACAGTCAGTCATCCAAACACTGCTTTCTTCTGAGAAGATAGCAACCACAGATACAGGATCAGCCCTCCCATCTCCTCATTTGTTAAACAGAGCATGTTGGCTGTTCCCAGGCCTGTCCTGTACTGGTCTTGATGTATGACTATCAATGCTGTGACCCCCCTGCAGTTAATAGCTTTTATTAGTCTGTAACCCAACCATGGCCCTGGTATAGACGGGAGGTGTGTGCGTGTTTGTGTGCGTGTGTGCGTGTGTGTGTGTGTGTGTGTGTGTGCGTGCGTCAGGAGAACGGAAGGTATGCGTTTGTGAAATTTGAAGAGCACTCCCCAACCCCTCAATCTGTCCTCATCTTTGTAATAGGCTTAATGGGAACGCTGCAGCTACTGGGAGAGGAGAGGAGGGGAGGACAGAAATCAATACAGACTCAATGCTCAATCTCACTTGACTGGAGATGAGGGGTCACACACACACTTACAGAAGTGTGCACAACTGCACGCATGGATGCACATACACGCATGCATAGACACTCTGTCACTCACACAGGCACCTGGGCCCTCTCCCTCAGCCCTGGCCTTGTCGGACAGAGCGATGCCAGGAGAGATACTGAGGCAGACAATTACTCTGAGACAGGCTACCATGACCTGAGGGGACCTGTTACAGATCCCCTTCTACCTCCATCCACCCTCACTCCTTTTCTCCTTTTCTCTTTCTCTACCTTCTTCGCTCCCTCACTTCCTCCCTCCTTCTCCCTCTCTTACTCTCTCTGTCCCCCCCTCTCTCTCTCTGTCCTCTCTCGCTCTCTCTTACTCTGTCTGTCTCCCCCTCTCTCTGTCTCTCTCTCTGTCTCTCTCTCTCTGTCTCTCTGTGTGTCTCCTCTCTCTCTCTCTGTGTGGTACTTTACCTCTCCCTGTTTACAGTGCTAATCCAATTTTGTGTCAAAAACATCCTCCAGAGATGTAGTGGCCTCAAGTGACTCTCCATCTGAGCTGTTTACTACCTGCTGCAGCCCCCACTAACACCATCCTATCTCACTAACACCATCCTATCTCACTAACTATCATATCTCACTAACACCATCCTATCTCACTAACTATCATATCTCACTAACACCATCCTATCTCACTAACTGTCATATCTCACTAGCACCATCCTATCGCACTAGCACCATCCTATCTCACCTTCACACTACATGATAAAGATATATGACACAAGTATAACACACATAGCAATATGGGAGGACACTCAGCATATTCTACCTCCCAGTAGGACAATTAACATTGATGGATTTTCCTTTCGGATCTTTTCTGCTAGTAAAAGTATTGCTAGATTAGGCAGTTAGTCATCTAGGTCTTCCTCCCAGATCCTAAACACTCTCTTTCTTTTACATACAGTTTTTCTCTTTCTCTTTTCTCAGTTGAATAATTCAACTGCAGTTTAATTAAGTCCACCCCTCCCCTCCCCGACTCCCATTCTAAAGCCACACACAAACACACGTACGCTATACCACAACGGCAATTAACAGGCTTTGGCTCCTAGGTGTTTGAACTGATGTTGCGTAATTGCGTTGCTAATATTGTCATTCATAAAGACGCTTGGCCGTCTGGCTAGTGAGGAACACTGTCTGTGCTTAGAGAAAAAGATGGAGGGGGCTTTAACTTGGATGCTGCAAGTCAGTGGTCAAAAATATATTGAGCATATCAGGTCTAGTGCAGACAAACTTGGTACATATACCTTTTAGTACGTACCAAACTTAGCACAGACTAAATCTAGAGTCAAACATACAGGGGTAGTCCAGGCATGGAGGACACACTTGTTAGCTCTCTTCTTGGTCTCTCAGTAGACTCCAGTAGAGTCTTGCTGTGTGTGTGGTATGGTGATTAGCGAGCGCCCCACTCCCGACACTACCCGGTGAAATGTGAGGCGCCAAATTCTATATCCAAAAGTTGAATTATTAAACATTCATCAATATACAAGTGTTGCATAGTCATCAAAAGCTCTGATTCTTGGCAATATCACAGCATTGTCAGATTTCAAAAAGGCTTTACGGCGAAAGCACAACATTTGATTGTTTGAGGATAGCCACTCTCATATTTTATGCATTAGCATAAATCCATAATAAAGAAACGCATAAAATCGCTAATATAAAATCACTTACCTTTCGAAGAACTTCTGCTGAGGGCTTCCCAAGTGTCCAACGAAGACATCCAATGGGTCTTTTGTTAGAAAAAGTCATTTATTATATCCATAAATCTCTGTTTGGTTGGCGCGTTATGATCATAAAATCCACCGTTGAGACGCCCATTGAACCGTGAAGAGAACACGTTCAAATTATACCTATACACTTTCTACAAACAAATCAAACATCATTTTTAATGTATCCTTAGGTATCCTTTTGTGTATATTTGGTGTAATATTTCAACCGGACGATAACGTGAACGATAGGAAAGAAAAATAAAGTGGTGCGCGTTCACAATCTCGCGCGCGTCAAACCTTGTTTACAAAAGTGGACCCCTGACTTCTTCCTGTTCCTATCCGTTCTGGTCACTCCTAGAATTCCCAGTCTTTGACTGTTGACTGTTGACATCTAGTGGAAGCCATAGGTACTGCAGTCTCAGTCCTACATAACATTGTATGCAATAGGCAAAATGGAGAAGGTCATTTACAAAAAAAACTGCAAATCAGGATGGGTTTTCCTCGGGTTTTCACCTGCTATATCAGTTCTGTTATACTCACATACATTATTTTAACACTCTTAGAAACTTCAGAGTGTTTCCTATCCAATAGTACTAATTATGTGCATATCCTATTTTCTGGGCCTGAGTGGCAGGCATTTTACTTTGGGCACGCCAGACTCTCCAAAACCGTCACCTATGCAGCCGCTCCCTAAGAAGTTAAGAACAAATTCTTATTTACAATGACAACCTACCAGGGAACAGTGGGTTAACTGCCTTGTTCAGCTCAGGGATTCGATCCAGCAACCTTTCGGTTACTGGCCCAACGCTTTAATCACTAGGCTACCTGCCACCCCTATTGAGAACATGTTGATAATGGGTGTGTGTTTGCATCTGACTAGCCGTACACTGAATATGTTTGTAGTTTGTGTCTGGTATGTTTTGAGCCTCAAAGATATTGTGTGATGTCTGAGATATTTCTAGTCAAAGTGTGTGTGGACAGACGTCTGTGAGTGCTGTTTTTGAATATACTTTCAGATGCTGGAAGAGTTAAAGCTAATAGCCAAGCGCTAACTAGACCGAAGGCTTGCCAGTAATTCTCAACTCCATCAATCTAATTCTTGGTCAAATAGCCCTTACACAGCCTGGGGTTGTGTTGGGTCATTGTCCTGTTGAAAAACAAATGAGCTGTTCATTATGGACTTGGTCTTTTACCAAATAGGGCTATATTCTGTATACCACCCCTACCTTGTTTTCACTATTATTCTACAATGTAGAAAATAAAGAAAAACCCTTGAATGAGTAGGAGTGTCCAAACTTTTGACTGGTACTGTACATATGAAACGAGTAAAGCAGTATGTAAACATTATAAAAGTGACTAGTGTTCCAATATTAAAGTGGCCTGTGATTCCATGTCTATGTACATAGGGCAGCAGCCTCTAAAGTGCAGGGTTGAGTAACCGGGTGGTAGCCGGCTAGTGATGGCTATTTAACAGTCTGATGGCCTTGAAATAGAGAGTGAAAAACAGCTTCTCGGTCCCTACTTTGATGCACCTGTACTGACCTTGCCTAGCGGGTCGAACAAGCCGTGGCTCAGGTGGTGTCCTTGATTATCTTCTTGGCCTTCCTGTGACACACACACACAAACTCACACACATAATGAACTGAACATTACATTTCAGTAGAGCCTGTATGAATGAAACAGGTGTGTTCTTTTATCAGAGTAGAACCTTCCGTTGCTGAGAATTAGCCAGGTCTAAAATGAGGAGCAACTTTCTGCTGTATAGGTTGACATGGAACACAACTTTCTACACAGGTCATCTAGCCTCATGCTATGCTCCACTTCCTTTCATTTTATGGGTCTTCATATTTTATGGGGTTTATAGCTTGTCCTATACTTTGTGATAATGTAGGATATATGCTGTACTATAGATCTTGAGTGCAAGAGCTTGGCCCTGTTGCATGAGTGGCTGCATTTTGATGTTTTGCTTTGCTGTGCCAATTTTGGAACCTTTGGAAACCTGAGAGACAGAGGCCTCCTGTCCCAATCCTCTCTGCTCTCTCTCTCTCTCTCTCTCTCTCTCTCTCTCTCTCTCTCTCAATTCAATTTAAGGGCTTTATTGGCACGGGAAATATATGTTTACATTGCCAAAGCAAGTGAAATAGATAATAAACAAAAGTGAAATAAACAATCCAAAATGTACATTAAACTCACAAAAGCTCCAAAATAACATTTCAAGTTTCATATTATGTCTATATACAGTGTTGTAATAATAGTTAAAGTACAAAAGGGAAAATAAATAAACATAAATATAGGTTGTATTTACAATGGTGTCTCTCTCTCTCCTCTTCCTCTCTCCCTCTCTCTCCTCTTTCTCTCTCTATTTCTCTCTCTCTCCTCTTAATTGTGCTCTCTCAATCTCTCTCTCACTCTCTGCTTCCTTCTCATTGTCTGTCTCTCTCTCTCCCTCATCCTTTCACTTATGTTGTACTCTCTGTTTCTTTCCTTTACTCTATCACTCCATCTCTGTCCCTCCTTTCTAACTCCCTCTCTAATCCTCCTTTCTCACTCCCTCCGTTCCAGCATCCCCTCCACCCCGATCTCTCTCTCTTTCTCTCTGTATATCTCTGTCGCTCTCTGTCTCTATCACTTTCTTCCTCTCTCCTCTCTCGCTCTCTCTGTCTCGCCCCCCCCTCTCTCTGATTGTTAGTATTTTGTCAGACAGTGGGCTAGTCCATAGCTTTTGTTTCAGCTTGTTTGCTCTGTTTTAAAGCCCAGGTCTAGACTAATGAGTTCAGGGTTCGCTGTCATTGTCCCCCTCAGCATCACAGGTTGTGGTGTGTTTGTGTGTGCATTTGTCCTATTGTAGTCTGCAGTCATTAGAGTGTTTTCCTCAAAAGGCTTTCCTCTTGAGACTGTGTGTGTCTGTGTGTGTCAGTGTGTATTATAGCACGCCACAAAGAAACCAGACACAAACACAGATTGACTGAATGAATCTAGTGCAGTTTATTTGATAAACTTCTCTTTACTCTGAGCCCACCACTTGGAACGAAAGTAACAAAACCGGATACAGTACATTGGTGTGTGTGTGTGTTTAAAGTGTGTGTACAGAGTGACAGACTCACCAGTGAGAGGGTGGATCAGGACCCGTCCGGCTCAGTTCTGGGTCACTGGGGTCCTTCAGGTTTGATTGCCCTCATCGATCGCCTGCCCAGAAAAACCTCCTGCCTCTAACGGTCATCACTTAGAACACAACCCATCACCTACTGTTTATCCAATCATTAATAATGAGAGAAAGAATATGGGGGGCTATTTTAAGTTTAGGGGTTAGGTTTAGGGTTGAAATTAGAGTTAAGGGGTAAGGGTTAGGTTTAGGGTAAGGGTTAGGAGTTGTGGTTAGGGTTAGGGAAAATAGGATTTTGATTTTGAAATCAATTTTAGGTCCCCACGAGGATAGAAGAACAAAACCTGTGTGTGTGGGTGTGTGTGTGTGTGTGTGTGTGTGGGTGTGGGTGTGTGTGTGTGACAATCCTCAATTCTCCAGGTGGAACCGTTGTATCTCAGTTCTGCTCCTATTTTCCATCAGGGAGATTATATAAGGCGTGCATGCGTCACTCCAGGTTGAGCGCTCTCTCCCCAGAAGCTCTATTTCTCACCACTGTTTTCTTTTCTCACCGAGCAAACTCTTGACAGTGTCAGAAAACCTTGCAAGGGCCTAAAACGCTGTATTGATCTGTGAGACGTGATGGGAGGAAGAAGGGAGGAGGAGAAGAGGGGGTGTGCAGTAGCGTGGCTATTCTTGCTCAGCCCTGAGGTCTCTTTCAAACTGACTGAACTTTAGCAAGGTAGCATATGTTTCCATTCATGTGAAGAGAAATGGAGGGAAATGTCCCATGTGACGAGGCACATTGTCACACTGTCTCTCTCTCTCTCTCTCTCTCTCTCTCTCTCTCTCTCTCTCTCTCTCTCTCTCTCTCTCTCTCTCTCTCTCTTATTCCTTCTCTCTCTCTCTGTTCTGCTGTAATGACATTAAGTAACAAAACAATTAGGGCCAGTAGAGACTAGTGTCAGTAATTAGCTTCAGACAGCCTCCTGTAGGACAGCCATGCTAACCCACAGTAATTACCTTGTCACAATGCTCATTTGGGTAGGTGGTGGGAGTCACGGTGTGTACGTGTGTGTACCTGTGTGTACGTGTGTGTGCATGTGTATCCTGTGAGATAATGAGGGTAATGTAGGAATATCATAAGTAGATCTGACTGATTAAATGTGACATTAGTTGCCTTAATGAAGCTGTTTTTGACCACACGTTCATGATGCTGTTTATATGTTTTGCATCTACACTACCGTTCAAAAGTTTGGGGTCACTTAGAAATTTTCTTGTTTTTGAAAGAAAAGCAAAACATTTTGTCCATTAAAATTACATCAAATTGATAAGAAATACAGTGTAGACATTGTTAATGTTGTAAATGACTATTGCAGCTGGAAACGGCAGATTTCTTATGGAATATCTACATAGGCGTACAGAGGCCCATTATCAGCAACCATCACTCCTGTGTTCCAATGGCACGTTGTGTTAGCTAATCCAAGTTTATCATTTTAAAAGGCTAATTGATCATTAGAAAACCCTTTTGAAATTATGTTAGCACAGCTGAAAACTGTTGTTCTGATTAAAGAAGCAATAAAACTGGCCTTCTTTAGACTAGTTGAGTATCTGGAGCATCAGCATTTGTGGGTTGGATTACAGGCTCAAAATGGCCAGAAACAAAGAGCTTTCTTCTGAAACTTGTCAGTCTATTCTTGTTCTGAGAAATGAAAGCTATTCCATGTGAGAAATTTCTAATGAAACTTAAGATCTCGTACAAGGCCAGCATCCCGGAGTCACTTCTTCACTGTTGACGTTGAGACTGGTGTTTTGCGGGAACTATTTAATGAAGCTGCCAGTTGAGGACTTGTGAGGCGTCTGTTTCTCAAACTAGACCCACTAATGTACTTGTCCTCTTGCTCAGTTGTGCACCAGGGCCTCCCACTCCTGTTTCTATTGTGGTTAGAGCCAGTTTGCTCTGTTCTGTGAAGGGAGTAGTACACATTGTTGTACGAGATCTTCCGTTTCTTGGCAATTTAGTCCTTTACAACATTAACAATGTCTACACTGTATTTCTGATCGATTTTATGTTATTTCAATGGACAAAAAAATTGCTTTTCTTTCAAAAACAAGGACATTTCTAAGTGATCCCAAACTTTTGAACGGTAGTGTAGCTACAGTTAAGAAAATGTACTCCTGAGGTGCTGACCTGTTGCACGCTCTACAACTACTGGGATTTTTATTTGACCCTGCTGGTCATCTATGAACTAAATGGCCATGTGCTCTTATACTCTCCACCCGCCACAGCCAGAAGAGGACTGGCCACTCCTCAGAGCCTGGCTTCTCTCTAGGTTACTTCCTAGGTTTCTGCTTTTCTAGGGAGTTTTTCCTAGCCACTGTGCTTCTACGTCTGCATTGCTTTAGGGTTTTAGGCTGGGCTTCTGTATAGCACTTGGACATATGCTGATGTAAAAAGTTCTTCATAAATACATTTGATGTTCCTGTATGTGTTTGTTAGTTCTTCTCTCTGATGTGTTCGTCTCTGTGTTCACAGGTGTCATCACTACCACGTCCAGGAAACTGGACAGGGAGCAACAGGCTGAGCATGTTTTAGAGGTAAGAGACACAGTGTGTGTGTGTGTCCGACACGTTTCTATGAATGTGTTTGGCTGTCTGACGTGAATGTGCTGTCAGATGTTTAATGAAAATACAGTACATTTCTCAGTATCTCTTTCTCATTGTGGCGGACATGAGCCATACATTTGACACTCTGACAGAGAGAGGCCTCCTGTCCCAATCCTCTCTCTCTCTCTCTCTCTCTCTCTCTCTCTCTCTCTCTCTCTCTCTCTCTCTCTCTCTCAACTGACTTGCCTAGTAAAATAAAGGTGAAAAAAAAAATAATGTTTACATTGCCAAAGCATGTGAACTGGATAATAAACAAAAGTGAAATAAACAATCAAAAATGTACATTAAACCTTAAACTCACAAAAGTTATGTCTATATTCAGTGTTGTAATGGTGTGCAAATAGTTAAAGTACAAAAGGGAAAATAAATTAACATAAATATAGGTTGTATTTACAATGGTGTCTCGCTCGCTCGCTCGCTCTCTCCTCTTTCTCTCTCTCTCCTCTTCCTCTCTCTGTCCCCCCCTCTCTCTCTCTCTGTCTATTTCACTCACTCTCTGTTGATCTCTCTCTATCCCTCTCTCTTCATACCTTCCTGGTCTCAGTAGTGTGCATTATGGAGGCAGGTCTAGTGTAATTGAGTCAGTACGAGGAGTGGAGCAGGAAATGGAGTTTGTGTGTTGGGTTCCATTATGAGCTGATTGGAGTGCCGTATCTTGACTAAGGGCGGCAGATTGGAGGTAAATGGTGTTGCTGCTGCCAGAGTCCTGAATCATGAGCCTCTGTGTGGGGAGTGTGTGTGTGTGGAGTGTGTGCGTGCGTGCGTGTGTATGTCTGGTGACAAACTCTTTTTAAAAGATATTCTGCTCTTGCTGTATTGATTGTTTCTCAGTAAAATGCTGGCATATGTTTGATGCAAGTTGGTTATTTTCTCCCCACTGCAGTATACTTCAGATAAGGTCTGTGACGGGGAGAATATGTGATGAGGAAACAGATCAATGGACACATTACATCCATTCATCAATGTAACGAAGCCTCTATGTTGTACGTTATTTGATTCTCAGTAACATCTCTTCTCCCACCTCCCTGTATAGTCTAACAACGCTGCACTGTGAGAGAAAGCAAACATCATCTTCCTACCTCTCTGTCCTCTGCTTGTCTGTCTGCTAGCCATTCCCATCTTCCTACCTCTGCTTGGCTGTCTGTCAGTCTGCAAGCCATTCCCTTGCTCCATTCCAAAGTCAAAGTCACCATTATTAGTCAGTTGTACAACCAAATGCCTTCAACTGAAATGTGTCTTCCGCATTTATCCCAACCGCTCTGAATCAGAGAGGTGCGGGGGGCTGCCTTAACCGACATCCACGTCCACGTCTTCGGCGCCCGGGGAACAGTGGGTTAACTGCCTTGTTCAGGGGCAGAACGCCTTGTTCAGGGGCAGAACGACAGATTTTTACCTTGTCAGCTCGGGGATTCGAACTTGCAACCCTCCGGTTACAAGTTCAACACTCTAACCACTAGGCTACCTGCCGCCCCCACTAGGCTACCTGCCGCCCATTCCACATATAGTTTAGCTACAGACTTAAAACGGTGCGGCAGTGCAAACCAGTTAAGTCTTATTTCCTCTCCATGCCAACCCTCCAAACAGTAAACAGTGGTGTGATTTAGACCGGTCATAGATATCCATATTCATTTCCACAGATGCCACGCCAGATCAATAAGGAGTAAACAGACGGAGAATGATTATGATTTTGTTGTCCCATGCTGTGAAGTCTTATTGATATCTACAGAGATGAACCTAATGTTAATGGCTCACAGGTTTGGTGCAGAGCTTTATATTGATGTGATTTGTACTGTACATCCGATCAGATTTAGCAGGGGTTTATAGATCGAATTTAGCACGTAGCCTGTTATTTTGGAATGTGTTAGCTGACAGTGTTGCAGCTAGGCCTGTACAAAGAACCTGCTGTTGTTTCTTCAATAGGGAATAAAACAGAGATTTTACCATGAATATATTATTCCTTCTCCTAGACTTTTGTTTGATCTTCTATGCTTAACTTTCTGTGGAAAGAACAGGTGAAGAGTTTATTTTATTTATTTCCAATTTTATTTGTTGCGCTTTTTCTCCCCAATTTCAATCTTTTGTCATCGGGCTCGGGAGAGGTGAGGGTTGAGTCAGGACCCACCAAACACCTGCCCGCATAACCCAGAAGCTCCAAAACACCAATGTGTCAGACACAACTGAAGTCAGCCTGCAGGCACCTGGCCCGCCACAAGGAGTCGCTAGAGCGCGATAAGCCAAGTAAAGCCCCCCAGGCCGAACCCTCCCCTATCCCGGTCACGACACAGCCTGGGATCGAACTTGGGTATTTAGTGACGCCTGAAGCACTGCAGTGCCTTAGACGGCTGCGCCACTCGGGAGGCGCACATTTGTGTTTTTTCACTATAAATTATTGCTTATGGTTACCTTCACAAGTGTGTAAAATATTCCTGTTCTCAGATTTTAAATTCACAGATTTTAAATGTGTATTAAAATGTTTTTCTTTCTTCAAAACACTACATATCATATTTTCCATTGTTTAGCTGGAATGGAATGTTAGTATACTGTTTATTTGACTGTGATATGTAGTCGTCTCACCTAGGTATCTTAAGATGAATGCACTCACAGTCGCTGCGAAAAGTGCAAATCAATCCCAGAACAACAGGAAAGGACCATGTGAAGATGCTGGAGGCAACAGGTACAAAAGTATCTATATCCACAGTAAAACGAGTCCTATATCGACAAACCTGAAAGGCCGCTCAGCAAGGAAGAAGCCACTGCTCCAAAACCGCCATAAAAAAGCTAGACTACAGTTTGCAACTGCACATGGGGCCAAAGATCGTACTTTTTGGCCATAATGACCATTGTTATGTTTGGAGGAAAAAGGGGGAGGCTTGCAAGCCAAAGAACACCATCCCAACCGTGAAGCACGGGGGTGGCAGCATCATGTTGCGGGGGTGCTTTGCTGCAGGAGGGACTGGTGCACTTCACAAAATAGATGGCATCATGAGGAAAGGACAATTATGTGGATATATTGAAGCAACATCTCAAGACATCAGTCAGGAAGTTAAAGCTTGGTCGCAAATGGGTCTTCCAAATGGACAATGACCCCAAGCATACTTCCAAAGTTGTGGCAAAATGGCTTAAGGACAACAAAGTCAAGGTATTGGAGTGGCCATCACAAAGCCCTGACCTCAATCCTATAGAAAATT
>QNTS01001052.1:332577-342765 GCA_003317085.1 Hucho hucho | reverse complement strand
TTTCCAGTAGGGTAGTGTGTTTCTAATAGTGTGTTTCTAGTAGGGCAGTGTGTTTCCAGTAGGGTAGTGTGTTTCTAGTAGTGTGTTTCTAGTAGGGTAGTTTGTTTCTAGTAGCGTAGTTTTTTTCTAGTAGGGTAGTGTTTTTCTAGTAGTGTGTTTCTGGTAGGGTAGTGTGTTTCTAGTAGAGTAGTGTGTCTCTAGTTGAGTAGTGTGTTTCTAGTAGTGTGTTTTTAGTAGTGTGTTTCCAGTAGGGTAGTATGTTTCTAGTAGTGTGTTTCTAGTAGGGTAGTGTGTTTCTAGTAGGGTAGTGTGTTTCTAGTAGGGTTTTGTGTTTCCACTAGGGTAGTCTGCTTCTACTAGGTAGTGTGTTTCTAGTAATTTAGTGCATTTCTAGTAGGGTAGTGTGTTTCTGTTTGTGGTAGGGTAGTCTGTTTGTAGTAGGGTAGTCTGTTTGTAGTAGGGTAGTCTGTTTCTCGTAGGGTAGTGTGTTTCCAGTATGGTAGTGTGTTTCCAGTAGGGTAGTGTGTTTCTAGTAGGGTAGTGTTTTTGTAGCAACATCTTCACACTCGTCTGTGAAAGTTTCTCTTGTTTTCCACGTCTCAGGGTGACTTTTCACCAACTTTCATTCCTGTCAGAGAGAGAGAGAGAAATGCAAGACAGTGAGAAAACAATGGAGTGGAGCCTGTCAAACCATCTCTCAGAAAAGTTGTACTGTAACTTCAGCTTCAGTGAGAAAAGCATTTTTCCACTCTTGACTCCAACTCTAGCTATTTTGTCCAAAACATGCTGTGTTGTTTTTGCTTTGTTGTTCTAGATGAGGCCTTTCTGGCACTACTGTCAGTGAGTACGTTTAGATGTACAGTAATAATTCAATATTAAACTGATGATCGCAGTAGGCAGATTATGCAATAGTCATGTTAACACCTTACTCTGCTTATCTTAATCAGCTTAAGGTCAAATTCATGGCACTTGCAACGCCAGGGTGCTGGGTTCGATTCCCACGGGGGACCAGTAACTCTAAAGATATAAATATCTCTTACATTTCAGTCATCAATCAGTCATTAATTAATTGTTATCTTCTATCAGTCTCATTCTGAATGTCGCAAAATCCTTGGATATCTGCACAAACCATAGCATAAATGATGAATCAGCAATATACAAATTGGCTTAATTAATTATTTACCAACTAACTAAATAATCACACAGAATTACATGAACACACAAGCAGAATTGTTTACACATTGAGTACTACATAATGCAATGAAAAGTCCCTAGTGGACTAAACCAATATGACGGCTTGTTACACAAAATGAAAAGGGAGGGTCATGTAAGAAAGAGCGGGAGAAAAGACAAAGGACTTCATTATCGTACACACAGCTGATAACTATGCTCATGGAAATGCTAATACTTTACACAAGAACGGCCGCTCATTCGAAAATAATTGCAATGTACATATGTACGATTGTATGCCTTTGTTGTCTCTTTGTTGAAATCGCCGGTTCGTCTGCTGGAGAGTCAGTCGACAGAAAGTCTCTGGTTGTGTTCCCCAGAAGTCACAATGTCTTTTGTGGTTGTAGCTTGTTCGCTCTTACTGTTGAAGTCGGAAGTTTACATACACTTAGGTTGGAGTCAATTAAACTCGTTTTCCAACCACTCCACAAATGTCTTGTTTACAAACTATAGTTTTGGCAAGTCGGTTAGGACATCTACTTTGTGCATGACACAAGCAATTTTTCCAACAATTGTTTACAGACAGATTATTTCACTTAATCTCAATTCCAGTGGGTCAGAAGTTTACATACACTAAGTTGACTGTGCCTTTAAACAGCTTGGAAAATTCCAGAAAATGGTGTCATGGCTTTAGAAGCTTCTGATAGGCTAATTGACATAATTTGAGTCAGTTGTAGTTGTACCTGTGGATGTATTTCAAGGCCTACCTTCAAACTCAGTGCCTCTTTACTTGACATCATGGGAAAATCTAAAGAAATCAGCCATTAAATTGTAGACCTCCACAAGTCGGGTTCATCCTTGGGAGCAATTTCCAAACGCCTGAAGGTACCACGTTCATCTGTACAAACAATTGTACGCAAGTATAAACACCATGGGACCATGCAGCCGTCATACCGCTCAGGATGGAGACGCGTTCTGTCTCCTAGAGATGAACGTACTTTGGTGCGAAAAGTGCAAATCAATCCCAGAACAACAGCAAGGACCTTGTGAAGATGCTGGAGGAAATGGGTACAAAAGTATTTAGATCCACAGTAAAACAAGTTCTTTATCGACATAACCTGAAAGGCCGCTCAGCAAGGAAGAAGTCACTGCTCCAAAACCGCCATAAAAAATTGCACATGGGGACAAAGATTGTACTTTTTGGAGAAATGTCCTCTGGTCTGATGAAACAAAAATAGAACTGTTTCGCCATAATGACCATTTGTTATGTTTGGGGGAAAAAGGGGGAGGCTTGCAAGCCGAAGAACACCATCCCAACTCTGAAGCAGCATCATGTTGTGGGGGTGCTTTGCTGCAGGAGGGACTGGTGCACTTCACAAAATAGATGGCATCATGAGGAGGGAAATTATGTGGATATATTGAAGCAACATCTCAAGACATCAGTCAGGAAGTTAAAGCTTGATCGCAAATGGGTCTTCCAAATGGTCAATGACCCCAAGCATACTTCCAAAGTTGTGGCAAAATGGCTTAAAGGACAATTATGTCAGATCAGTTGTGTTTTGGGATCCCATGAAGGACAGTATGACAACATAACTGTATCTCTGAATGTGTACATTTCCCAGTGATCAGATTCACATCCAAATGTTGGGTAACTGATATGATTAAATATGAAACTATTTGTGAGAAGATGTAATGTGATGTTAGCCTTCTAAATGAGGGAATTGATTTTCAGATGAAGTCCTAACCAAGTCAGTGGCCACGCACACTTGAGCATAGATTTTAAATAGCACTAGTGACAAAATTTTAATTCGACCAGAAGACATGAGGACGCAGTCCACATGTCATGAATTGTTAAGAAATCTACAAAACTAACAACTACACATTCACAGTCTGCAGCTGTATATGTAAAGTAGTCTAAGAAACTCGACCGAAGACGAGAAAATAACATTTCCCTATCGAATGACCGAATGGTACTCTGAAAGATCCATTCTAAAGACATTTCCCTATCGAACAACCGAATGGTACTCTGAAAGATCCATTCTAAAGCACATTTCCCTATCGAATGACCAAATGGTACTCTGAAAGATCCATTCCAAAGAACATTTCCCTATCAAATTACCATTGGTACGCCTGACATAACCACTATACAGTTGAAGTCGGAAGTTTACATACACCTTAGCCAAATACATTTAAACTCAGTTTTTCACAATTCCTGACATTTAATCCAGTAAAAATTGCCTGTTTTAGGTCAGTTAGGATCACCACTTTAATTTAAGAATGTGAAATGTCAAAATAATAGTAGAGAGAATGATTTATTTAAGATTTTATTTCTTTCATCACATTCCCAGTGGGTCAGAAGTTTACATACACTCAATTAGTATTTGGTAGCATTGTCTTTAAATTATTTAACTTGGGTCAAACGTTTCGGGTAGCCTTCCACAAGCTTCCCACAATAAGTTGGGTGAATTTTGGCCCATTCCTCCTGACAGAGCTGGTGTAACTGAGTCAGGTTTGTAGGCCTCCTTGCTCGCACACTCTTTTTCAGTTCTGCCCACAATTATTCTGTAGGATTGAGGTCAGGGCTTTGTGATGGCCTCTCCAATACCTTGACTTTGTTGTCCTTAAGATCCACATCAGTTTCTTTCCCCGTCTAAATTAATTTAGACAGTCACTCATTCTCTCCTGCGTTTGTCTGACAACTGGAACACATTGTCATATTTCCAAAGAGGGGATCGCTTTGCCTTGTATCTTCTTTCCTGTGTTCTGACAGCTAATTAATCTGGCTCTGCTCTTACTTCCACCATGACGGAGAGCTTCTTGTAGATAAATGCAAAAGGGGGAGGGGCCAGAGGATGAGTTAGCCAATGAGAGATGAAATCCACCCCGTCCCGTCCATAAAATACATTTATATTCATTTTCGGGGGGAGATAAAGGACGTCGCTAGCCGCCATCCATTCAACACAAAGCTATTAATTAATTTCCCAAGCACTTATTGTTGGGTTCGTTTAAAAAGTCCATCTGTCATTTTCTAAATGACACAGCGAGGAGGTGCCATCAATATATAGAGAGAAATGCTAATGAATTAGAGAGAGAGATAGAGAGAGAGAGAGGTAGTAGTGGGAGAGATAGGGAGAGGGGGGAAGGCAGGGAGGTGGCTGAGAAAGTCAACAGGGGTGTGTGAAAGGAACATACATGACAGCATAAGGGAAGAAGAGAGGAAGAAGGAGAAATGAAGGACTCCAAGCCTGTGGCGGTTGACCCTTCTGTGAGTGAATGTAATCTGCTCTGTTCAGCACAGTGAGAGAGAGGTAGACAGAGGGAATAGGGTGAACAAGCAAGTGGCGGCCAACACCTCACAGGACAACAATGTTCACTAAAGGTCGACATTAACAGCTCTCCATGCATCAGAGAGAGAGAGAGAGAGAGAGAGAGAGAGAGAGGAGAGAGAACCCGAGAGAGAAACAGAATGAAAGAGAGACAGAAGAGCCTGGGGAATACATTAGATAGGTACGCGTGGCCGGCCTGCCAACAACATACAGCAGCACAGCACTGCAGCACAAGGACAGCACAGACAAGCTAGCATACACTGAACATACGCTAATGCAGCTAAAACATGCTAATATACTGTTTACACTAAGCTATATTAAAGAAGACCCTACAGCCATTGAACTATCAGTGTATTATTAATATGTTAACATGAAACAGGCAATTTAAGTGGTTGGGATAAGACTGAGGAGTAGAAGCGATTGAGAGGAGCGTTTCATAAGGAC
Organism: Hucho hucho; assembly: GCA_003317085.1. Taxonomy (NCBI): domain Eukaryota; kingdom Metazoa; phylum Chordata; class Actinopteri; order Salmoniformes; family Salmonidae; genus Hucho; species Hucho hucho. The sequence continues at coordinate 337,825 of QNTS01001052.1, read as the reverse complement.
TGATTGGGCACAGTAGTACTGTAGGTTTGAGTAGAGAGTAGCACGGGTGGGTGGGTGGGGAATAAAGAATGACAGCTGTTGGAAACACCAAAGGCAGACGATGCTTGTCTGTGTGCCACTGAGTACGGTTACATGCACACAATAATGTGATTATTGTGGATCATCAGATTAATATAATAGAAGAATGATTTCCCTAATAATCCTGTTTACATGTAAACATCTGAAATCAGGCTCCCTGATGGCACTCTGATAAATGCAGAAAATCACCAATAAAAATAAATGTTCTACCACCCTTTTTCTCCCCAATGTCATGAATTGCCCTGTTGGGTGAAGATTATAGGCGTCAGATTTCCCCCCTCTCTCCCACCAGTTTTATGACAGGTCGTAAATACAGTGTTGAAACTTTGGGTTTGGCAGGATTGAGGGGAAAGAAACCTCTTTGTTACAAGGAGATTCCTCCCGCCAAAACAGTAACATCAAAAGGTTGAATAATGAAACAATATTTCTGTAGTCCAAGCGGTTGGAGTTGTCCGTGGGCACTTAACAAATGTCATATTTTTTTTTTCTCTCTGTTGTGTGTTTACACGTGTAAATGTTTGTGTGTGTGTGTGTGTCTGTATGTGTTTTTTTGTCTGTTCGCCTGTGTTTGCGTATGTATGTCTCTGTGTGTGTGTCTATGTTTGTCCCTGTGCGTGTGTGTGTGTGTCTGTCTGCGGTTGCGTGTGTGTGGATACACAGGTCACAGTGTCGGACGGCGGTCCCAGCCCCAGACACTCCACAGTGTGGGTGATCGTCCACGTGCTTGATGAGAACGACAACAAGCCCACGTTCCCAGAGAAGGTGTACCAGATCAAGCTACCAGAGAGGGACAGGAGGAGGAGAGGAGAGCCTATCTACAGGGCCTTTGCCTACGACAGGGATGAAGGGGCTAACGCTGACCTCTCCTACAGCATCGTCGACGGCAACGAGGACGGCAAGTTCTTCATCGACCCCAAGACGGCGGTGGTGTCGTCACGGAAGCAGTTCACCGCCGGGAGCTACGACATCCTCACTGTATGTGACCTTTGAACTTTCTAACCAATTACCATTCTCTTTGTCTTGTTCTACCCTCTTTCTCTCTCCCACTCTCTCTCCCCCCGTCTCTCTCTTCTCTCTTTTATGTTGTTCTCTTCTATCTTTCACTTAGACAAATATAAAAAACTTAAAATGTTCCTTTTTGTGAAGTAGGCAATATGAACTAAGAACTCTCAGTGTAACTCTCTATAATGTGTTTGTGGCTTCTTTGGCGGTCCTCTTGCCATTCTTCTAGATATTTCTTGCCACTCTCACCCTCTCTGTGACGAATGATAATTCATGTCAAAATCTATCACCTCCCCTCCATTTCTCTGATCCTTGTTCTCTCTTTCTCTCTCTAACGCTCTCTTTTTCCAACCCTTTTCCTTTTTCCCTCCTCCTTGTCTTCTTTCCTCCGCATCCCCAGATCAAAGCCACAGATAATGGCCGCCCCCAGAAATGGTCGACGGCCCGCCTGCACATCGAGTGGATCCGTAAGCCCTTGGCCTCAGTGGCCCCCCTGCTGTTCGACGAGCAGTACTACAACTTCACCATCATGGAGAGTGACAAGGTGGCCGAGATAGTGGGTGTGGTCTCCATGCAACAGAGCTCCAACCCCCTCTGGTTTGACATCACAGGTAAGGCACTGCCCAGAGGCGGGGACTGGTGGAGGGTTTGTTAGGGGGAGTGATGTATCTGATTGTCTGAGGTGACTGTCAGTCAGGTAGGTTATGTACCGTTATTGGTGCATGGTGTTTGGGCTGATGGTTTGGTTTGATGTGTGTGTTTGTGCGTGCGTGAGGCCCAGCTCAGGTACTGTGACCTCTCTGCATGTTCTGTTGCCAGCGTGTCTCTCTCTCTCCTCTACCATCCCACGGTCACCATGGCGATTTTAGCACACACCACCGGCTGTAAAGGTCTGTATGTCAGTGGAGAAGCAATTGAGATGTCTCAAAGTCCCTGCCAGATATTCTGGGAACTCTAATGGAGAGAAATGCCATGTGCTTAAAGGGGTTAATTCACTCTCTTTGGAAGATTGACAACATTGACAAACTTACATTTTGAAATGATCTACCCCTTTAAAGTGCTTACATATTCTTGCTGTTTTTTTTACCATAAGGATTAAGTATTTCTTTGACATGCTGATTTCAGACACAATTTACTGTCTTATTCTCATGGTAAAGAATGTTGTGTAAGATCAGTGGAATGTCCCTTTAAGAGGCTTGAAATGCCAAGGACATGCCACACTTACAAGTATTTAATTAATTTGAAACCTTTTGATCTTTTGAAGTCCAATTTTATCCCCATAAAAGGCTCAACAAGATTATGTAAAATCTAGTTTACGTATCTGCATTTTTCTGCCAACAAACAGCGACATTTGTCAAATCCATATCGTTTCGTGAATCAATTATTGTCAAAGCCAGTCAGTTTTAATCTTGCTTTAATTATTTGAATTAATTTAATCAATATTGCAAATTGCATTTAGTTTTATTAGAAAGACGTTTTGTTAGAATTAATATGATTATGCCCATAACTTGTAACCCTTGATTGTGGTCCATCTATAGAACTGTTTTTTACATCATGTAATATAATATTTATAAAGCTGATAGTTCTCTAGTCGAACTGCATTGTGGGTAGGCGAGTTTATGTTGAGAGCATTCAGCCCAGAGACAAATGGATTGACTACACGGCCAGGACCGCATTTCCAGGAATGCTCCATGATCCATCTCTCTTTTGTTGTCACTGAGCAGTGGCGGTCAGTGTGTGTTCCAGTTGGAGATACCTTCTGGCTTGTTTTTCCAGCTCTAGTCTCTCTTTGTCTATGGCTGCTCTCTCTGGCCTAATACTCTACTCTCCTGTATGCCCCTCTCCTCTCCTCCTCTTCTCCTCTCTTCTCTGCTCAATGTCTCACTCGTTTTCTCCTCTCTCTCTCCTCTCTCCATCCTCGTAATTCCTCCTCCATTTGCCCTATATATCTCCCTGTCCTTCCTTTCCTCACCTTCTCTTTCCTCCTCCCCCTCCCCTCTTACCCTTACCCTTCCTCACCCTCTCTCTTTCCCTCTCCTCCCCATTTCTGTCTCACCTCCTCTCCAATTCCCCTTCACCCCTGTCTCTCTCCTTTCCTTTCTCCCTGTCTCACCCTTTCTCTCCTCTTCTCTCCCTCCCTTTTTCTCTCCTCTCTCAATGCTTCGTGTCTGGAAGGTCCCAGGCCTTTCCGGGAGATGTTCTATATACTGCAGACCGCTTGTGGCAGGAACTGTTCCACAGAAGGTATCTCTGTTTGACTCTGATCTGCTTTTTTCTGCTTCCTTTTCCTTTCCTTCCTCTTTTATTTTACCCATCATTCACCTGTGCTTTTCCCATCATTCACTGTGTGCCCAGTGCTGCTCACACCTTCTTCTGATTGGTTAGTTGGAGACAAAGGGGCTGGACAGGTGAAAGGTGTTTTCCCTGCACAGAAGTTCGTTTTTTGTGTGTGTGTGCGCATGTGTGTGTTTGTGTGTTTTTACAAATTATTTATAATGTACATCCCACACAGAAGCTCATTAGAGAGTGTGTTGGTGTGTCTGTGTGTGCTTCCCACATGTATAATGTACATTGTAACCCTTTCTTCCAAGGTTAACATAAGTGATTCGTTTTGGAGAAATTCCTTGCTGTACTAAATTGTCTATCAGACCCTGTGATCTCCCTCTATAGTGAAGCCCATAACTGTTGCCATGACAATGACCCCTGAGCGACCCTGGTGACAGCTTTGTCTAATGGCAGCTTTGTCTAAAGCATCAGTGTTTGGGGAAACATCACGCCCACCACCCCTGAGCTGTGAGCGACACACACTACACACTCATAGAGGCGGAAACACACACAGGGACACACATGCAGGAACATGCAGGCACACAACCATGGACACACACAAACGCTTACCCACACATAAAATACACAAAAAAAAATTACTCACACACACACACACGTTCAGACACACACACACACACACACACACACACACACACACTACATAATTACACACACCTCCTACTGACGACCCAATTAAGCGGATGGCTGGTTAGTGGAAGGTGTGGGAGTTGTGAGTCAAGGGTGAGCTCATGGTCACTGTGCCCCTGGTTAGAGTCCCTCACTGTAACGGTCTGTTGCTCTGCCACAGGCACCTCTCCAACCAGAGGAACCAACAGGGAGAGGATGGAGGGAGAGAGAGGGAGAGGGAGAGGAGAGGGGTAGGGATGGAGAGAGATAAGGAGGGGGATAAAGATAGAGAGAGGGAAAGAGAAAAGGGACAGGATAAAATGAGAGGGAAAGAAAGAGAGGACTAGAGGGAAAATACGTGGAAAGTAGAGGAGAAAGAGGAGAGACTTATGAAAGATAAAAGGAGCAGAGGTCAGATGAGGAAGAGAGAAGAAGAGGAACTTCAGTGATTAAAGGATAGATGAAATGGAGGGCAGAGAATAGTCTTGGATATAAAATAGAGAGGGGCTTAGTGAAAGGTAGAGAGAAAATGTAGGTGGTGCAGCCTTAGGGATGGAGGGATTATTGATGGAGTGAGGTGCCCAGGTGTGTGTGTGTGTGTGTGTGTGTGTGTGTGTGTGTGTGTGTGTGTGTGTGTGTGTGTGTGTGTGTGTGCGCTCAGAGGCCAGGTGAGAGTAGAGGGGCTAAACACTGTGATTAATTTACGGGGCCAGACCCCCACATCCCAGGCCATTATTCACCAGAACACCACGTACACACACTCTCCAAACACATACCAGATACATACACACAAACAAACATGTACAACCGCTTCTGAATTCCCCTCACACACAAACACAGACAGACAACACACAGTTTATTATGCACCTGCACACACACACTAATCCACTGCTAAACGTATTACTGTCCAGAAAGTATAACACACCCATTTGACTATTATTTATCTGCTATTCAATCTCCTAAACACACACACACCGTCCAAACGGATGCCGTTTTAACCACTCAACGTTTGCCATGAATGCCATGTCAACCACCCAGCCACCACATCCTATAAACACATTATGAAGTTGTCCTCTTATAGACGAGCCACCACAACCCTACGCTATATTCTGAGCTGCTGGGTTCTATATGTCAAGTCAATCCAGACAGCTGATTTCTATATATCAAGTCAATCCAGACAGATGGGTTCTATATATCAAGTCAATCCAGACAGCTG
>QNTS01001052.1:297761-332502 GCA_003317085.1 Hucho hucho | reverse complement strand
TCAATCCAGACAGCTGAGTTCTATATATCAAGTCAATCCAGACAGCTGGGTTCTATATATCAAGTCAATCCAGACAGCTGGGTTCTATTTATCAAGTCAATCCAGACAGCTGGGTTCTATATATCAAGTCAATCCAGACAGCTGAGTTCTATTTATCAAGTCAATCCAGACAAAGTATGACCGTGATGATGATTCATTTTGATCCTGTGTCCCCTGTCTAGCCTATACCAATCAATCCCAGAAATCCCAGATTCTCCTCTCAGCCTACACAAACGATCCCAGAACCTCCCCACTCATATCCTAGCCATTTTCTCAACCAATTGAAGCTTGTTAACAAAGGCGTTGTTGTACTCATTATCTAATTTCCAAACAGCGTGACGCTTGTCCTCATTTCCCTCTTCTTTTGTTCATTTGCTTTGTTTTATCTGTTTACGACAAATGCTAACTTCATCCCCTCCTCCTTCGTTGAAAGGAAGATAAAAATGCCTCTTTATCGGTTGCGCTGCTTTCCAGAGTGTTTTTAAGCACTGGAGCGGCTTCCCTTACTAATCTGAATGGAGAGACTGAGGGAAGCAATTTTAGCTTTCAACAGAGGGTTTAATAACAGCCTTGTTGCGGAGGGTTCGGTTTCCCCTCTAGAATTTGGTGGAAGGGAACTGTTCTTTTTCCATCTGCCCGATTGCTGCCGTGCCAAACCTCAGTTCTTCCTTTCCCGAAATGGAGCGTTTGGTTGGTTTGGTCATATAGGATGGCTCCAGACAGACTGACAGACTCAGCCTTCTGAAGCCTCCATGGTTGGATTTTAATACTCTTGAATGGCTTATTTTTCTTAATACTGTACACTTTCCTTAATTTTCATGTACACTATAAATATACAAAAGTAGGTGGACACCCCTTCAAATTAGTGGATTCGACTATTTCAGCCACACTCGTAGCTGACAGGTGTATAAAATTGAGCACACAGCCATGCAATCTCCATAGACAAACATTTGCAGTAGAATGGCCTTACTGAAGAGCTCAGTGACCTTCAACGTGGCACAGTCATAGGATGCCACCTTTCCAACAAGGCAGTTTGTCAAATTCTGCCCTGCTAGCGCTGTCCCGGTCGACTGTAAGTGCTGTTATTGTGAAGTGGAAATGTCTAGGAGCAACAACTGCTCAGCCACGAAGTGGTAGGCCACACAAGCTCACAGAATGGGACCGCCGAGTCCTAAAGCACGTAGCGAGTAAAAATTGTCTGTTCTCAGTTGCAATACTGTCTACCGAGTTCCAAAGTGCCTCTGGAAGCAACGTCAGCACAAGAACTGTTCGTCGGGAGCTTCATGAAATAGGTTTCCATGGCCGAGCAGCCGCACACAAGCCTAAAATCACCATGCGAATGCCAAGCGTCGTCTGCAGTGGTGTATAACTCACATTGGACTCTGGAGCAGTGGAAACGCGTTCTCTGGAGTGATGAATCACGCTTCGCCATTTGGCAGTCCGACAGACAAATCTGGGTTTGGCGGATGCCAGAACACTACCTGCCCTAATGCATAGTGCCAACTGTAAAGTTTGGTGCAGAAGGAATAATGGGCTGTTTTTCATGGTTTGGGCTAGGCCCCTTAGTTCCGGTGAAGGGAAATCTTAACACTACAGAATAAAATGACATTCTAGACGATTTTGTGGATCCAACTTTGTGGCAACAGTTTGGGGAAGGCCCTTTCCTGTTTCAGCATGACATTGCCCCTGTGCACAAAGCGAGGTACATACAGAAATGGTTGGTCGAGATCGGTGTGGAAGAACTTGACTGGCCTGCACAGAGCCCTGACCTCAACCCCATCAAACACCTTTGGGATGAATTGGAAGGCCAACTGTGAGCCAGGCCTAATCGCCCAACATCACTGCTCGACCTCACTCATGCTCTTGTGGCTGAATTGAAGCAAGACCCAGCAGCAATGTTCCAACATCTAGTGGAAAGCCTTCCCAGAAGAGTGGAGGCTGTTATAGCAGCAAAGGGGGGACCAACTCCATATTAATGCCCATGATTTTGGAATGTGATGTATGACGAGCAGGTGTCCACACACTTTTAGTCATGTAGTGTATATTGCACTCCTCTAATGAGTGTAAAATCATCTGGTATGGATGTTATGCTAATCAGCATACTGAACCGTAAAAGCACTAGATTACTGTTAGCGGAAGTGAAGGGAAAGAGACAGGGAGCGTGCCTGTTTTTAGTGTCTTCCTTCTGCACATCTTTCAAGGAAAGCTATTAGGACCACATCACTGGAGTTATAATGATTTAAGAGACAGATTATAGAGAACTGGAAGTGTTTATCCTAACCCAATCACAAATAGGACACACACACATCTATGTTTGAATGGTGGAGCGTTATAGCCTGGGCTGAGGTCATGGTTTTATTAAACAGAGACGCCGGGGAGGAATCCCTTTGAGTCTGCACCTCGAGTACACTCACACACACACACATACGCTAGGGCGCGCACTCACACACAACCACACACACACAATCTCATTCATACACACATACTCATTCATATAGTATACACACAAGCTATCAGACAAGCAGACACATTCTCTTACTTTCATACACAACACACACACACACGACACACATACAACACGCATACACACACAAACACTCCGGACCCTTACATCGCACTTCAAAATTACATTCCCACACTCTGAGCTGTGAGTTGGGATCAGCGTGAGGCCAAAATGTCCATTTAAATCAATTCGGTACCAGAGATGAGGCTGTGGTTTAATTACAGCCGGTCTTAGTGGGCTCATTTCAGACTCGGGCCCGTTCACGGCTGGAGCTCCATTGACACAGGCTCTGTTAATTCAGTCTTTCAGGAATCTGTTAATTCAGTCTTTCAGGGCTCTGTTAGTTCAGTCTTTCAGGGCTCTGTTAGTTCAGTCTTTCAGGGCTCTGTTAATTCAGTCTGAGGGCTCTGTTAATTTAGTCTTTCAGGGCTCTGTTAATTCAGTCAGAGGGCTCTGTTAATTTAGTCTTTCAGGACTCTGTTAATTTAGTCTTCCAGGGCTCTGTTAATTCAGTCTTTTAGGGCTCTGTTAATTCCGTCTTTGAGGGCTCTGTTAATTCTGTCTTTCAGGGCTCTGTTAATTCAGTCTTTCAGGGCTCTGTTAATTCAGTCTTTCAGGGCTCTGTTAATTCAGTCTTTCAGGGCTCTGTTAATTCAGTCTTTCAGGGCTCTGTTAATTCAGTCTTTCAGGGCTCTCTTGTTTACTGTTTACAGGAAGAGGAGGAAATTATTCAGTCTGTCACAGTCCTGTTAGGTCTCTGTGAACCTAGTAATTACTCACAGATTGGTTGGAAGATACACACACACACACGCACACACTCACTTGTATTTGTGATCCGAGTGATTGTGCATGCCCGCTCCCTGTTAGATTATGTGTGTGCGCTTTTGTGTGTAATGTTGTATTTGTGTTTTATAATGTTGTATTTGTGTGTGTGTCTATTTATGTATTCCCTGGCAGAGAGCCAGGAATTGTTCAGGTCATACACTCCCCACAGTACTGTCACACCCACAATTCAGTGTGCTTCCCTGTTTTTCACTATCACAGACCCATACACCTCATTAAAATGTAGGTTTATGTGTGAGAGAGTCTGTTTGTGTGTGTGAGGTAGAGAGAGAGAGAGATGAAAAGTGTGTGAGTGATTGAGTGAGAACGTTTGTGAAAGAGAAAAGAGAGCGAGAGTTGAATAAACCAGTCTCCTCTCCCCTCTGTCTCTAACCCTCTCTGCTCTCTATCCCCCCCTCCTGGCCAGGCGGTAACACTGACAGCCTGTTTGACATAGAAAAGGGTGTTGGCACCATCATCATTGCTAAGCCACTGGACGCTGAGCAGCGCTCCTTCTACAACATGACTGTGGAGGTGACGGACGGGACCAACTCTGCAGCAACACAGGTAGCTGATGACACAACATGTCATATCCCTATTTATTTATTCTCAGAAAGAGACAAATCTGCAACCTGTATGTGTTGATTTTGGTGTGCGTAAGTTAACGTGGCACTGTTAGTATTGTGTTCTGTAGCTTGCTACCACCTGTACATCTGAACACTCAGAAATGCACCCTCACACACACCCTCATAAAGTACATGATAGACCACATGCATGCTACCAATATTTACTTTTGTAACCACAGACACAGACCTCGCCTTCATGGACAGACGCTACGCTCTCATTTTGCCCAAGAACCTTATGTTTTTAACTTTTTTAATCAGTCCATTTTGAAAAAACGTCTTTAGATGGTGTGATGGATGGCGTCACATTGTCACATGAATGATGGCGTCTGGCGTGTCAAGGACCTATTAGAGTGATCGGGACACGGCGAACGGTGATAACTAGCAGCGTAATCGTCTGTCCTCTTCTGTTCCTTCGCACTGTTCAGGCTGTGATTGAACGTTCCAAACATGATTGTTAGTGTGTAAACTGAGCTAGTGTGAAGATTCTTTATCAGTCTCTGTTTCAGTTATGAGTGCCATTTTCTATAGTGGGTTGGACATTATATAGTATGATGATAGAGAAGTATCCCATTTTAAATTGATAAGAAATATACCGGTATATCTTATTACCCTTTCCTCTGTTAGAGGTCATGTCAAATACAATGTGTGTTTATTGTGTGTTAAATGCAGAAGTTGACTGTGGCAGAACAGGACACACACAGTAGAATGGATTAGCATTTTTATAGAGAGGAATGGATTGCACTGACATACGGAATGTGCTTGCAAGACACCTTATAATTTCCCTGTGACAGACCGTACAACGCGTATGTCATTCTACCTGCTCCCTCCGTTGTCATTTTCAGGGCCAGTGCTTTTCAATACCCAGACATTAGGCCTGCGAAACAGACACATTAATACATAGCATTTTTACTCATATGTCTGTCATGTACCTATGGTGCATGGCATTGTTTCTGTAAAGCGTTCTGAGACTAGGTGACAGGGAAACTGGTTCCCTGATGAAAAGGATAGTGTGCTGATACCGATTAATATGAACACATTCATACATGTACTGTAGGTTTGGTTGACTTTTTCAGTTTTTCACATTGCATTGTTTTTATTTCCCCCCTCCCCCTCCCTCCCTCTTTCATCTCTCTCTCCCTCTCCCTCTCTCCTTCTCCCTCTGTTCATTCAGAATGATAGCTGAAGGAGAAGGAAAGGGAGAGCCAACCCACTGGGCACATAAGTCAATTCAACATCTTTTCCACGTTGGTTCAACGTAATTTCATTGAAATGACAACATTGATTCAACCAGCGTGTGCCCAGTGAGAATCCTCATTAAGTACAGAGGTCTAATAGCTAGCTAGGGCACAGGAAGCCATAAACATCCTCTTTCACCTACTCTACTCTCTATTCGTTCTGAGTAACTTCTTCTGTCTCAGTTGGTCCATTAGGCCAATGTTGCACCCTGCGTGATAGTACCTGTTCACGATGTCCAAACCCCCTTGCTATTCATTCCAACACACATACACACACACGCACACATCACCGTTAAACAACTCTCCTTCCCTGCCTACCAACACACACACACACACACACACACACATCACTGTTAAACAACTCTCCTTCCCTGCCTACCAACACACACACATACAGTCTCTACACACCCCTGCGAGATAATCTCGTGTAGCTCAGTTGGTAGAGCATGGTGCTTGCAGTGCCAGCGTTGCGGGTTTGATTCCCATGGGGGACCAGTATTAAAATGTATGCTCTCACTACTTCAAATCAAATTCTATTGGTCACATACACATATTTAGCAGATGTTATTGCGAGTGTAGCGAAATGCTCGCTCTGGATAAGAGCGTCTGCTAAATGACTAAAATGTTTAAAAAAATCGAAATGCAAATGTGCTGACTAAATCCCAATGGGTGTACACACGTATCCTCCCGGCCCACACACACACACCTGTAAGACGTGCTGACAGTAGAGCCGGTCATGAGAGGCTGGGCTGAGTTCCCTTCTTCAACATCACAGATGGAGCATCAGCGTGATGCCCAATGGGGGAAATCTCCACTGTTCACCGGCAGGAAGACAGCTGCTGCTTCTGTCTTATATTTAGCCTTCTCTGCCGTCGGCCTCCCAATACGCCTTACGCCCTTCTTACGCAACACAACAGCCTTTGTCACCGGCGGTGGGAATCTGCTGTTCTTGATTCACAAGGTTCCCATGAGTCATCAACCGTCAACACTGTACATGACACGCAACGCAACAAGCACGTCAGCAAACATGGCGTATATAAATACATTCTTGTGAATTTGCTATTCATTGTAAATGTTTGTAGGCCTATGTAGTCAAATTGCATCTATGATCGTATGCTATCCATTCATGTTTTTTATATGTTCTATTTATATCTATAAATTAACCAATGATATCAAGCCACACCCAGCCATGATTACAGACACCTGTGTGTCCTTTGAAATTATATAAACTAGTGACCCGCAATGTTTGTCATTATACCCTGATGAAGACAGCTTGTCTGTTGAAACGTTGGTTATTTAAGCAATAATGCACGAGGGGTTGTGATATATGGCCAATTAGGGTTGCACATTTTGGGGAATATTCAGAGGTGGAAACTTTCCGTGGGAATGAATGAGAATATATGGGAATTAACAGAAATATATACAAATTAATATTTATACCATTAAATGTATATGTTTTCTGCATTGGATATATTTACCATATCATATGGAGACAGAAACATAAACCTTTTACATTATCATAAGTAGACATCATTGCAAATGATTAAATCCTTCCAATAGAAATAAAAAAAACAATTTAGTTACGAATTGAACTTTAATTAAATGAGTTGACTCTTCACATGGGATGATTTCACAGAACAACAAAAGAAAGGGAATATTGAATGATCCCCAATGATCCATCACATCTCCCAAAAAAAACATTTTCAACATACATCTGTAAAATTATAGTCTAGAACTAAAGCTTTGGTTGTCTTCCTCTCAGGTGTCCATGTCTTCTCCCTGGACCTCCTCAAGGTCCACCTCAATGTCCACCTTCACTGTCACTTTCCAACCTTATTGAGGATGGCTCGTTGTCAGGCTCAAAAAGCCTCAAATATGCCCGTGTGGCCACTAAATTTTCAACCCTTGTATTGGTCAGGCTGTTGCGTGATTTAGTGTGTGTGTTCCCAAACAAGGACCAGTTGCACTCTGAGGCGGCTGATGTTGGTGGGATTTTGAGGATGATGGAGGCAACAGGGGAAATAGCCTCAGATCCACAAAGTCCCTTCCACCAGGTGGCTGATGAGATATGTTGGCACGACTGCTATATTGCATCTCCATCCCAAAGCCCTTGCTTGGAAGTGTACTTCGCCAGACTGCCAAGAACCTTGCCCTCATCCAGGCCAAGGCGACGAGACATGGTAGTGATGACACCATAGACCTTGTTGATCTCTGCACCAGACAGGATGCTCTTGCCAGCATACTTGGAGTCCAACATGTACGCTGCGGCGTGTATGGGCTTCAGGCAGAAGTTTTCACGCTTTTTGATGTATTTCAGAACTCAAGTTTTCTCTGCTTGGAGCAACAGTGAAATGGGCAGGGCAGTACGGATTTATTCTCTTACATCTGCAAGCAGAAACTGAACATCAGACAGGATGGCATTGTCTCCCTCAATCCGTGCAATGGCTACTGCTATAGGTTTCAGGAGTTTTAGGCTGCTTACCACTCTCTCCCAAAATACATAATCCAGGAGGATCCTCTTGATGGGGCTGTCCATATCGGCAGACTGTGATATGGCCATTTCTTGGAGAGACTCCTTCCCCTCCAGGAGACTGTCAAACATGATGACAACACCACCCCAACAGGTGTTGCTGGGCAGCTTCAATGTGGTGCTCTTATTCTTCTCACTTTGCTTGGTGAGGTAGATTGCTTCTATAACTGTATGAGCCTTCACATATCTAACCATTTCCTTGGCTCTCTTGTAGAGTGTTTCCATTGTTTTCAGTGCCATGATGTCATTGAGTAGAAGATTCAATGCATGAGCAGCATAGCCAATGAGTGTAATGTGAGGGTAGGACTTCTGATTCCAGGAGGATCATGAGCAGTTGCTATCAATAAGGTTTTGTAAGATACATGTTTTAAAATGAAACATGTATGGAAACAGGTGAATTAACACTCCTCAGTTAGCAGGCTCAATCTAAAACCCACATGGTAGCAAAAACAAACTAGCAGAAATTGTTAACAAGTTAGATATTATTTAAACACACTTTTCTGTAGGCTACTATTTACTAGTTAACAAAAAATCATGTATGTCATATAAAATATATTCACCCCACCCAGTATTGTAATAAAAACTTGTAGTCCTTGGCTCAGACAGTGTAGCATCTCATTAGCATCTCATTAGTGTGCAAGATCTTGAGAATCAGCTGTACATGTGATGGACAAAGCACTGTGCATGCAGAGGGTTGCAATTCCATTGAATTGGGGATAGTTTAACCAAAATGTGCCACAAGACCTAGAATTGCCTTGTGTATCCCACAAAAAAGGTTCACTGTTATAAGCTAACTTTTTGATGAATTTAAGCAAAATTCCCCAAATTCCCGGGCTTAACTTCCCATGGCTAAGGGCTGTTCTTAGGCACTGGACACAGCCCTTAGCCGTGGTATATCGGCCATATACCACGAAACCATGAGGTGCCTTATTGCTATTATAAACTGGTTACCAATGTAATTAGAGCAGTAAAAATACATGTTTTGTCATACCCGTGGTATACGGTCTGATATACCACAGCTGCCAGCCAATCAGCATTCAGGGCTCAAACCACCAAGTTTATAATAGGTTATTAAATCATTGCATCTGAGCTCCTAGAGTGTTCAGCTCTCCTTTTCTTTTTCAAGTATATAAATACATGAACTGCAAAAACGTGTTATTACATAATAGTTGTGACAGACTCGCAAATATGTACTGTATGACACGGAACTGAATATAGTATCTGACTGAATGAACAGTACCAGTCAAAAGTTTGGACACACCTACTCATTCAAGGGTTTTTCTTTATTTTTACTACATTGTATAATAATAGTGAAGACATCAAAACTAGGAAATAACACACATGGAATCATGTAGTAACCAAAAAAGTGTTAAACAAATCAAAATATATTTTATATTTGAGATTCTTCAAAGTAGCCACCCTTTTCCTTGATGACAGCTTTGCACACTCTTGGCATTCTCTCAACCAGCTTCACCTGGAATACTTTTACAACAATCTTGAAATACTTTTCCGTCACTGTGCGGTCCAACACATCCCAAACCATCTCATTTGGGTTGAGGTCAGGTGATTGAGGAGGCCAGGTCATCTTATGCAGCACTCCACTCTCCTTCTTGGCCAAATAGTCATTACACTGCCTGGAGGTGTGTTGTGTCCTTTTCCAGTTGAAAAACAAATGATAGTCCCATTAAGCACAAACCACATGGGATGGCGTCGCACTGCAGAATGCTGTGGTAGTCATGCTGGGTAAGTGTGCCTTGAATTCTAAATATATCACTGACATTGTCACCAGCAAAGCACCCCCACATCTCCTCCTCCATGCTTCACGGTGTGAACCACACAAGCGGAGATCATCCGTTCACCTACTCTGCGTCTCACAAAGACAGGGCAGTTCTAACCAAAAATCTCAAATTTGGACGCATCAGACCAAAGGACAGATTTCCACCAGTCTCCTCCATGCTTTACGGTGGATTTTCACATGCGGAGATCATCCGTTCACCCACACTGCGTCTCACAAAGACACGGCGGTTGGAACCAAAAATTCGGACTCCACACCAAAGGACAAATTTCCACCGGTCTAATGTCCATTGTTCGTGTTCCTTGGCCCAAGCAAGTCTCTTCTTATTATTGGTGTCCTTTAGTAGTGGTTTCTTTGCAGCAATGTGACCATGAATGCCTGATTCACGTAGTCACCTCTGAACAGGTGATATTGAGATGTGTATGTTACTAGAACTCTGTGAAGCAGAGAAGGGGCGGCAGGTATTCTAGTGGTTAGAGTGTTGGGCCAGTAACCGAAAGGTTGCTAGATCGAATCCCCAAGCTGACGAGGTAAACATCTGTCGTTCTGCCCCTGAATAAGGCAGTTAACCCACTGTTCCTAGGCCGTCATTGTAAATAAGAATTTCTTCCCAACTGACTTGTCTAGTTAAATATATATTTTTTAAATCATTTATTTGGGCTGCAATATCTGAGGCTGGTAACTCTAATGAGCTTATCTTCTACAGCAGAGGTAACTCTGGTTCTTCCTTTCCTGTGGCGGCCCTCATGAGAGTCAGTCTCATCATAGCACTTGATGGTTTTTGCGACTGCACTTTAAGAAACGTTCAAAGTTCTTGACATTTTCCAGATTGACTGACCTTCATCTCTTAAAGTAATGATGGACTGTCGTTTCTCTTTGCTTATTTGAGCTGTTCTTGCCATAATATGGACTTGGCCTTTTACCAAATAGGGCTATCTTCTGTTTACCACCCCTACCTTGTCACAACACAACTGATTGGCTCAAACACATTAGAAGGAAAGAAATTCCACAAATTAACTTTCAACAAGGCACACCTGTTAATTGAAATGCATTTCAGGTGACTACCTCATGAAGCTGGTTGAGAGAATGCCAAAAGTGTGCAAAGCTGTCATGAAGGCAAAGGGTGGCTACTTTGAAGATTCTCAAATATAAAATATATTTGGATTTGTTTAACACTTTTTTGGTTGTTACATGATTCCATTTGTGTTATTTCATAGTTTTGTTGTCTTCACTATTATTCTACAATGTAGAAAATAGTAGAAATAAAGAGTTGGTGTGTCCAAACTTATGAATGGTACTGTATATGTTATGGCCTACCCTTCACTCCCACTGAAGACTGAAGACAAAATACTTGTGTGTTCTAGTACTATGACATATTGGCATAACCCTACCCACAACCCCCCTCTCTCCCTCTCCTCTCCAGGTCCACATCACAGTGTTGGACAACAACGACAACGCACCTGTCTTTTCCCAGCCCACCTATGACATCACCATCTCTGAGGACACGCCCCCGGAGACGGAGGTGGTCCAGGTGTTGGCATCGGACCGTGACGAGCACCACCGCCTCACCTACTCCCTCCACAGCGCCATCGACCCCTCCAGCCTGCGTCTGTTCCGTATTGACCCCAGCACTGGCACGGTGTATACTACAGAGAGACTGGACCATGAGGCTAGAGCACAGCACATCCTCACTGTCATGGTAAGAGAGTGATACCATTACTGTTGTATCAAATATGGTTTGGTTATCTTGAATCAAATCAAATCAAATTGAATTGAATTAGTCACATGCACTGAATACAACAGGTGTAGACCTTACAGTGAATGCTTACTTACGAGCCCCTAACCAACAATACTGTAAAAAAAAAAATACAGTTAAGAATAAGGAATAAAAGTAACATGTAATTAAAGAGCAGCAGTAAAATAACAATAGCGAGACTATATACAGGGGGATACTGGTACAGAGTCAATCTCGTTGTAAGGGAGGATTCCATTTGCGTTATTTGGTCACATTCCCTTAAGATTCTGCATGAAAATCCCTCCGTTGGTCATGGATGTGTTGAAACTGTCAGAGGAGGAGGGAAAAGGAGAGCAGAGGAGAGGAGAGCAGAGGAGAGCAGAGGAGAGGAGAAAGGACAGTAGAGATGTAGAGGGGGTCAAGAGCATTATCTTTATTCCAGCAGCTTAATATTCTAATGTAACTCAGCTCTCCTGCCAGAGACAGACTACTTCTATGTCTGTGTTCTCATTTTACCTCAACTCATCATTAAGCAGTTACACTAATTACTGGGAGCAATGAACCAACGTCTCACCCTCGTCAGGGGAATGAGACGGTTTAAGGTTCCATGATCGCGTTTGTGTGTGTGTGTGTGTGTGTGTGTGTGTTGGGGAGAGAGATACAAGGAATTTGCGAAAGAGAGATGTGAGAGTGATCTGACTGGAACTGTTTTGTGTTGGTTGGGAGAGTGTTAGGTGTATTTGTGTGTGAGGGTGGAGTCAGACTGTGTGTGTGTTTAGTTCTGAAATTTATAATCATTCACTCTGTTTTACTTCCTTTCCTCTGGTTCAGTGGGTAGTAAACATAGGAAATGAATGCTCATCCTACCACTGTAGTTGTACTGCTTTCTCAAATCTCTGAGAAATGTAATTATCGATCAAACGTAGTCATTTAGAATTTTATCATACCACGTTGTTAAGCGAGGTAGGAATGTCTGCCTGACATTTTTTATGAGGGAAAATATTTCAGTGCGTGCGCACTGATTTAATTTGGTGGAATCCACAGGTAGATAGTATCTTTAATATCTGGCATTCGATGTGCCCATGACAGTGCCTGCTGTGCTGGAACCAGGTATGTTTGCGCATCTGTACATGTATAGTATAGGCTACAATATGATCAGTAGCTCATAATTATAACATCTTCCTGCACAAAATAGATAAGAGGTGTAACAATATAAATATAGATTGACTACACATAACCACTTACAGGGTCTTAGATAACGGTTCCCAAACAGAGCATTGACTACACATAACCACTTACAGGGTCTTAGATAACGGTTCAGAACAGACACAGACAGAACAGACACAGACAGAACATACACATACCGAACAGACAGAACAGACACAACAGACAGAACAGACACAGACACAACCGACACAGACCGAACAGACACAGCCAGAACATACACAGACTGAACAGACACAAGACAGAACAGACACAACATACACAGACAAAACAGACAGAACAGACACAGACAGAACAGATAGAACAGACACCGACAGAACAGACACAGACAGAACATACACATACCGAACAGACACAACAGACAGAACAGACACAGACACAACCGACACAGACCGAACAGACACAGCCAGAACATACACAGACTGAACAGACACAACAGACAGAACAGACACAACATACACAGACAAAACAGACAGAACAGACACAGACAGAACAGATAGAACAGACAGAACAGACACAGACAGAACAGATAGAACAGACACAGACAGAACAGACACAGACAGAACAGCTCTATTGTCTCCAATGGACCCAGTGATCTTCTGCCTACCACTTCCTCAGTACCATAACAGCATTCAGTCTAGGGTTTTTATATCACTCCTAGGCCCATTGGGTTGTGTTAAGTGTGTTGAACTAGCCAGCGCTTCATAATACCGCCAGCAGAGCTAGCACTAATTCTGATGCTAATGCTGATTCTATTAATACTCACCCTGTGTGGCGCCTCGTATGAGACAAGCTTTTTCTCTGTTCGCATTCTCTTGTTGTGGAGAGTCTCGCATCGGGGCATAAATATCCATCTCATTAGCCCTCTAATTCTCATCTGCTCTCCCAATGACGGGATTACTAGATCCCAAAAGACCCATAATGGTTTGCAGTGACACTCCCTTTTCATTTCATGGGAAGTTAAAGCTTCAGTACATTTTTTAAAGGAAAACTCCAGTAATGTTGTCCTATTGAGTCTATGTGTTTGTTTATTAATTGCCGTAACATAGAAAGTTATTTTGTAATACGCAACTGTTTATTTTGCCTAATGCTAGTTATATAATGAGACATGTAGTTGTGTCAGATCTAATACTATACACCTGTATTAGTAGACCAATGATTAGAAAAAAAATTCTCCCTCAGGTAAAAGACCAGGAGTTTCCGTACAGGAGGAACCTGGCCCGAGTGTTGGTGGATGTGGAGGATGTTAATGACCATGTCCCAGTGTTCACCAGCGCTCTGTACGAGGGTTCGGTCTATGAGTCTGCAGCAGTGGGCTCTGCCGTGCTCCAGGTGACTGCCCTGGACAAAGACAAGGGAGAGAACGCTGAACTCCTCTATACCATGGAATCAGGTGAGCAACTATAGAAATGGCATTTTAATTAAACAATAAGGCCTGAGGAGGTATGGTGTATGGCCAATATACCACGGCTAAGGGCTGTTCTTACGCATGATGCAACACGGAGTGCCTGGACACAGCACTTAGCCGTGGTATATTGGCCATATACCACAAACCCCCGAGGAGCCTTATTACTATTATAAACTGTCTACCAATGTAATTAGAGAAGTAAAAATAAATGTTTTGTCATGCCCATTGTATACTGTCTGATATACCACGGCTTTCAGCAAATCAGCATTCAGGGCTCTAACCGCTTGTAATAAGAGTTTTAGAACTATCAAAAGAATAAGGTGTGTCTAACTATACATAGATATAGACCAGGGGTCTCCAACCTTTTCTAGCATGAGAGCTAATTTTAAAAAAGGAAACATTGCGCAAGCTACATATTTTTTTTTCTAGCTTTCAAATAGGCACATTCTTGTCTCTCCTCTACAACTCTTCCCCGGGTCCTTAGTATACCTGGTAAAATAATGGTTAATAAACCACTTTAAGGGGGGCCTATAAAATCTGAGATTTTCCCAAATTCTGTTTTCTCAGTATTTTTTTTTTTATTATTTTAGATTTAAAAATGTTTTACTCTAAATATAAAAAATTCATAGAGAAACAATGAAATTGGATTTCATATCATGCTTAAATCACATCAGAAGACCATTTTCTGGGGGGTCTGGAAAAAAACGAAAAATAGATTTTTGAGTATAATTTAGTTACGCATCTGGCCCTTTAATTGCCGTCTAATGTGAGGAATGTGCCGTCTATTGTGCCGTTCTAGCGATGGTTCTGTACTGCTGCCACACATTTCATGGCAAAGTTAGCAAATAGATACAAATTATATACTTACTCATGAAATACTTCTGCCAGGTAAGCCTACTTTGCAGTTAACATTTCATTGAGAATGTTTTGGGGAAAGTATGCCCATTAGTTTCAACCTACAAGATGGTTATCACATCAACTGGATGAACATGGAGCAATAGGCAAAAGCGCACACCACACAGACAGACAGGGACAATATTGTTGTAAATGAATTGCCAGATATTGTGTTAGGTTTAGCTTTTTAAGCCAGTAGTGGCTAACCAGAGGTGGGATAATGTCAATATTGTGTTGATTAGATAGTAGCTGGGAGCTAACGGTGTATGATACGTGTGAGATTTGTGTATGACAGTTTGCAGTGGAACGCGTGAAAATTGCATGCACTTTCAGAATTGTTTGGCAAGCTACTTATAGGTGGGTGGACCCCTGTTATAGACAGTATATCGATAATAGATTACAATATACAAACAGTTGATAAAGATTTAGTTGCACTAGTTTTTATCACTGAATATTCGTTGTTATGTCTGTTTTCCTTTAGGCAACACAGGGAACACGTTCCGGATTGAGCCGGTTCTGGGGATCATCTCTGTGGCCCGCGAGCTTGACCTCTCCACTATCGGCCATTACATCATCACCGTCAGAGTTACCGACAATGGCTCCCCGCCACTCTCTGCGAACTCTGTGGTTCGCATCGCCATCACGCTGTCCGACAACGCCGGGCCCAAGTTCCCCCAGACCGAGTACCAGGCCGAAGTCACAGAGAACGTTGCCATGGGAACCTCTGTCAACACGGTGAGCGCCATGAGCCAATCCACGCTGACCTACGACATCCGACATGGCAACAGCGAACACACCTTCAGGATCAACCAGTACAGTGGCGTGATCGCAACTCAGAAACCCCTTGACTATGAGACCACAGCATCTTATAGCCTGATCGTCCAGGCCACCAACATGGCTGGCATGGCCTCCAACGCCACTCTGCTCATACGGGTGCTGGATGAAAACGACAACCCACCTGTGTTCCAGCTGCTGCGCTACCAAGGTAGTATCAGCGAGGCGGCGCCCATCAACAGTGTGGTCCTGAACTCAGACAACACTCCTTTGGTCATCAAGGCCACTGATGCTGACCACAACCAGAACGCTCTCCTGGTCTATCAGATTGTTGAGGACACAGCCAAGATGTTCTTTAAAGTGGATTCTGGCACCGGCTCCATCAGGACTATTGCCAACCTGGACCACGAGACCTTTGCTAGTTTTAACTTTCATGTTCACGTGAGGGACAGTGGGAGGCCTCAGCTGACGGCAGATAGCCCCACTGAGGTCACCATCCAGGTGATCGACACAAACGACTCTCCACCTGTCTTCACCCAGGACGCCTACGAAACTGTCCTACTGCTGCCCACCTATGTAGGAGTAGAGGCATTACAGGTCTCAGCCACAGACCCAGACCAAAACGTCCCCACAGAACTCACCTACTCACTGACAGACGGAAACCTGGAGCACTTTGCCATCCATCCCTCCAGCGGCATCATCACCGTCAAGAACAACAACTTCTCAAAGGAACGGTTCCGCTTCAACGTCAAAGTGTCCGATGGGAAGTTCTCCAGCACCGCTCTAGTCACTGTTCTCGTCCGTGAGACGCTGGACTCTGGCCTCTTCTTTTCCCACAGCCTCTACTCCTCGTCCATCCAGGAGAACAATACCAATATCACCAAAGTGGCCGTGGTAAACGCAGTGGGGAATCGCCTCAACGAGCCCCTCAAGTACACCCTACTGAATCCAGGGACACGCTTCTGGATCCGAACCACCTCTGGCGTAATCCAGACCACTGGGGTTCCCTTCGACCGTGAGGAGCAGGAGTTCTATGAGCTGGTGGTGGAGGCTGGGAGGGAGCACGACCGTCTGCGTGTTGCCAGGGTGATGGTCAGGGTCCAGGTAGAGGACATTAACGACAACGCTCCTGTGTTCCTGGGACTTCCGTATTACGCTGCTGTCCAAGTGGAGGCTAAACCTGGTGCGCCCATATTCCGAGTCAACGCCATGGACCGTGACAAAGGCATCAACGGAGAGGTGTCCTACTACCTCAAAGATGACCACGGACACTTTGAGATCGACAGGCTGACGGGTGGCCTCCGTCTGAAGGAGGCTTTTGAGTCTGACCTGTCCAACCAGGAGTACCAGATGGTAGTTTACGCCAAGGATGGAGGTTACCCTCCCCTCTCTTCCACCGTAGAGTTCCCCATCACCGTGGTGAACAAGGCCATGCCCGTCTTTGACAAGTCCTTCTATGCAGTGACGGTGAACGAGGATGTAGCGGTACACACGCCTATATTAGGAATCAATGCCACCAGCCCAGAGGGCCAGAACATCATCTACACCATCGTGGAGGGAGACCCCTCTCAGCAGTTTGACATCGGCTTTGACACCGGAGTCATCAGAGTCATCAACTCCCTGGACTATGAGATCGCCTCATCCTTCCGTCTGACCGTCAGAGCCACAGACTACCTGACCAGCGCCCGTGCTGAGGTGGACGTAGATGTCACAGTTAATGACGTCAATGATAACCCTCCGGTGTTTGAAAAAACGTCCTATAAGGCGGTTCTGTCTGAGACTGCCATGATCGGCACTCCAGCGCTGCAAGTGGTGGCTACCGACCAAGACTCTGAGAAGAACAACATCGTACACTATCAGATCTTCTATCCCACAGATGCCTACAACAGCACCGACCACTTCCACATCGACAGCAGCAGTGGCCTCATCCTGACCGCCCGCATGCTCGACCACGAGCTTGTCCAGCGCTATGACTTCATCGTCAGGGCAACCGATAACGGCTTCCCACCACTGAGCAGTGAAGTGTCGGTCGCGCTAGTGGTGAACGACATGAACGACAACCCTCCGGTGTTCAACCAGCTTCTCTACGAGGCCTATGTCAGCGAGCTGGGCCCTAGGGGCCATTTTGTGACCTGCATCCAGGCTTCGGATGCTGACAGCTCCGACTATGACAAACTGGAGTACAGCATCCTTTCAGGGAACGAGAGGATGAACTTTGTGATGGATGGTAAGACGGGTATCATCACGCTGTCTGGTCACAGGAAGCAGAGGATGGAGCCAGCCTACAGTCTGAATGTATCCGTGTCTGATGGGGTGTTCACCAGCACGGCCCAGGTGCACGTCAGGGTCCTAGGGGCCAACCTCTACAGTCCTGTGTTTGATCTGAATGCCTATGAGGCAGAGGTACGGGAAAATGCAGCTATAGGAACCAAGGTGATCCAGGTAAGCCATTAATTTTTAAGTATTCAGCTTATGAACATTAATTGAAATAATGATACGTATTTTATTGAATGAAGCTTTGATGTAGATTATTTGTAATAGTAGTTGTAATATGTTTTGTTTGACATGTGCAATACCCCATCTAAAATATAGTAACTTAACTATTATTTCCAGGTGAGGGCAATTGATGCTGACCCAGGAGTGTTTGGCCAGATTACCTACTCATTCATCAATGACGTGGGCAAGGACCAGTTCAGTGTGGACGCCAATGGTCAGATCACCACCCTGGAGAAGCTGGACAGAGAGGACCCAGCCAACAAGAACATTTTCCTCACGGTGGCAGCTCAGGACGGGGGTGGAAGGGCCTCCTACTGCACAGTCCGGGTCTCCCTGGTGGATGACAACGACAACGTCCCTCGCTTCAGAGCTATGGAATACCGTGCTTCTGTCAAATCTGACGTTGGCAAGGGCTTCCTGGTGACCCAGATCCAGGCATATGATCCTGATGATGGTGCCAACTCTAAGGTGACATACTCGCTCTACAGCGAGGCGCACGTACCCGTGGTAGATATCTTAGAGATCGACCCTGACAACGGCTGGATGGTCACCAAGGGGAGTTTCAGCCACCTGCGCAACTCAGTCCTGTCTTTCTTTGTCAAAGCAGTTGATGGAGGCATCCCTGTCAAACACTCTTTAGTATCAGTTTACATCCATGTCTTGGCACCTGACGCCCTCATCCCCTCTTTCACCCAACCCCAGTTCTCCTTTACCGTCCCAGAGGACACCCCTATAGGAGCTGCCCTAGGGTCCGTCCGCCTCATCACCCCACCAGGCTACGCCTCGCTGCCAGTCACATTTGCTCTAGTCAACGGAGAGACCGGGGAGAACAACATGGATGGAGTCCTGGTGGTGGACAGGGACACTGGGGTCATAAAGCTGGACAAGCCCCTGGACCATGAGGTCATCACCTCCTTCCACTTCAAGGTCACCGCCACCGTCCAGCAGGCAAAGCTGGACTCTGTGACCAGCGTTGACGTAGAAGTCAAAGTCTTGGATCTGAATGACAACAAGCCAGCATTTGAATCCAACTCTTACGAGGCGACAGTGATGGAAGGGATGCCTATCGGCACCATGATCATCCAGGTTCAGGCTCTGGACCCAGACTCTGGAGCTAACGGACAGGTTACATACAACCTAGGCACATTGGCTCAATCTGAAGGGGAGCCGGACCAATCCACAGAGACCTTCACCATTGACAGCAACACGGGCTGGATCTCTACTCTCAAAGAGTTGGACCACGAGATGTGCCCATCCTACACCTTCCTGGTTGTGGCCTCAGACCTGGGGGATGCCCTGACCCTCTCCTCCACCTCCACGGTGACCTTGGCCGTGTCTGACATCAACGACAACCCGCCCAGCTTCTTGGATGAGAGGTACCTGGGCTCTGTGCGCGAGAGCGACCCCCCTGGCGAGGTTGTGGCAGTGCTCAACACTAGAGACGACGACAGCTCTGCAGTGAACCGCCAAGTCAGCTATCACATCACAGGTGAGTCATAGAATGGGAATGTTTGTGTTATTAATGTGTTTAGCTGTCTGTGCCCTTTATGGATCTTTATATGTCTCACTGTCTGTCTTTAAACTTGTCTTCTGTCCCCCTGTCTCACTCACTGACTGTCTGTCTGCTTCTCTACCTTCATATTGGCTATCTCTATCTGTCTGTCTCTGTCTCTCTGTCTCACTTCACTGCCTCTCTCTCTCTCTCTCTCTCTCTCTCTCTCTCTCTCACTTCACTTTTTGCCTCTCAATCTGTCTATCTGTTTGGCTGTCTCTGTCTGTCTCTCTGTCTCTCTCGGTCTGTCTGTCTGTCCCTCCCTGTCTCACTTCACTGCCTGCCTCTCTCTCTATCTCTCTATTGCTCTGTCTGTCTGTCTCTGTCTCTGTCTCTCTCGGTCTCTCGGTCTCTCGGTCTGTCTGTCTGTCTGTCTGTCTGTCTGTCTGTCTGTCTGTCCCTGTCTCACTTCACTGCCTGCCTCTGTCTGTCTGTATCTCTGTCAGTCTCTGTCTCTCTCGGTCTGTCTATCTGTCCCTGTCTCACTTCACTGCCTGCATCTCTCTATCTCTCTCTATCTCTCTCTCACTTCACTGCCTGCCTCTCTATCTATCTGTATGTCTGTCTGTCTCTGTCTGTACCACTGTCTGTCTCCTTGTTTACTTCAGATAAACTCTTCATTTGTATTCTGCATGGCTCATCTCAAAACCATCACAACAACGCTCGTGAATAAACAAGAGGGAAACTCATAACACTAAATTAAGGATGAGGCGTGATTTATAATTCATACATTTCTTATTTGTATCTTAGGTATACTTGTGCATACCAGCAGTGGGGGCTTGATTAATAAACAAGCGTTGTCGCTGTAATAATGATTTGAATACTGCTGAGACTATCGCTCACTGCCAGATAAGCAATTTTTCACCACAAAATATGACGTGCCTGCACAACAACCCTGACATTTACCACAAAATTACAGCCTCGCCGAAGGCCGCTGAGGTAGTAAATACAGTCAGAGTAAACAGTTTAAAGACACGAGTACCTGCAGTGCATTTGAAATGTGTTGCTATAGCAATAAGTCCTGTTTTTATCTCTCCATGGCTTTAATGAATGGATGTTTCTTTAAAGTGTTTGTGGCTGGAGACTGGAGAGGGTTAATTAGATTGTGGTTGACCCAGGGACATCAATAGAAGTTGATTTTCATAAATGTTTTAGCCTTTTAGTGAGTATTTGATTTGGTGAAGTACCTGGCAGTTGAAAGTGTAGTTTGATAACTAAACAGAGATATCAAAGGTTAGAGAGTAGGACAAAAGAGGACTAAATCTGTTGAAAGAGGGTAAGAGTTGTCTAATTTGTTCTCTGCTAATTGACAAGTGACAAAATAATAATTAAGTAGGAACGCCCAATGAGACGGAGCGGTGGATCGCCATGCCAACTGGGAAGCTAAGGAGACCCTCTGCTGAATGGCATTCTAATGAGCATCGCCAGGAGAGAGAGAGGGAGCAAGGGAGGGAGGGAGAATGAAAGACAGGAGAGATGTGACCTTACCTACAACAAAGATAGAAAGGCAGATAGATTGAGAAGGAGAATAAACTTATGCTACACACTGCATAGAGAAATAGGGAGGATGAGAGAGAGAGAATGATTTGACATTACACTGCTGTGAGAGGGAGAACAACCTCATTTGATTTGATTCAGCTGAGCCAGATATTTTACAGACTATTTCATTACTGCTGTATTATTATCTAATATTGTTTGGTGTTGTCCTGGCGACCTGATGGCATTCTATCTGCCAAACCTTCATTCTTCCTTAGATAGCAGTAGTTTATTATAACTCTGGGAGGATTTTAAAACGTTGACAGAGCCAGGGGATAGGATATGATACATCCACAGGCATTGACTCCCAGCCGCTCTCAAAGCCTTGTCTAGACGTCTGCGTCCTAGTTTCCCCCACACCATCCATGATGAGGTAACATGAAAGTTTAATCAAATGTAAACAAACTGGGAAAAGGAAATGTAATGATTGAGTGTTTGTGATGTAATGGTGGTGCAGTGTGGTTGGGCAGGCTTAGAAGAAGTGCGTCTGATTCATTTACAATGATGGAAATGTTTTTATATCCACTCCGTTTGCGTCCATCGTCCCCACCCGAGTCACATCGATAGATGTGGGTCACCCGAGTCACATCGATAGATCAAGATCATGCATTTAGCCACCGGCTGATTTTAATTACACAGAGTTTAGTGATGTTGAGATGAATCAGGAAGCTGGGTGTTTAGAGCTATCATCAGACCATATTGAGGGGAGTGGAGAGGAAAAACCAATTAGGATGTTGTTATAATAGGAGGGGAGTGGAGAGGAAAAACCAATTAGGATGTTGTTATAATAGGAGGGGGGAATGTCTGAGAGAATGTCTGTCTCTGACGGAGGTCTTTGGGCTGTGTTGTGTTGTCAGGGGGTCATGGCCAGTGAGTTGGGGGGGCTTAGACGTCAGGTCTCTAGTCTACACACAGTGGGCACTTTCTTAATAGAATGCACTTATTTAATGTCACTCTGGTTAAAAGCGTCTGCTGGAAAGCACTTCAACCAGAGGACTTCTAGCACTTCTCTTCTCTGTCATTCTGTTTTTTCCTCCTCCTTCCTCATTTCCTACTTTCTCTCAACATGTGTGTGTGCCTGTCTGCCTTTCTGCCTGCCTGTCTGCCTTTCTGCCTGCCTGTCTTCCTTTCTGCCTACCTTCCTCTTCTGCCTGCCTGTCTTCCTTTCGGCCTGCCTTCCTCTTCTGCCTGCCTGCCTGTCTTCCTTTCTGCCTGCCTTTCTGCCTCTTCTGCCTGCCTGTCTTTCTTTCTGCCTGTCTGCCTCTTCTGCCTGCCAGTCTGCCTTCATGTCTGCCTGCCTGTCTGTCTGCCTTTGTCTGCCTGTCTGTGTTCCTGTCTGCCTGTCTGTCTGCCTGTCTGTGTTCCTGTCTGCCTGTCTGTCTGCCTCTTCTGTCTATCTGCGTGTCTGCCTTCCTGTCTACCTTTTTGCCTGCCTGCCTGTCTGCCTGCCTGTCTACCTTTCTGCCTGCCTGTCTGCTTTCCTATCTGACTGTCTGCCTTTCTGCCTGTCTGCCTGCATACCTACTTGCGTGGCGCAGCGGTCTAAGGCACTGCATCTCAGTGCTAGAGGCGACACTACAGACCCTGGTTCGATCCCGGGCTGTATCACAACTGGCTGTGATCGGGAGTCCCATAGGGCGGCACACAACTGGCCCAGCGTCGTCCGGGTTAGGGAAGGGTTTGGCCGGGGAAGGCTGTCATTGTAAATAAGAATTTGTTCTTAACTGACTTGCCTAGTTAAATAAAGGTTCAATAAAAAACGTGAGTGTGTCTAGCCTATATAAGCATCCCCTTTCCAGTCCCTCTCAGTCAGTCAGTCATTAATGAGTGGGGTGAGGACAGAAGGAAGCTGATGAAGTGGTGAGGACAGAAGGAAGCTGATGAAGTGGTGAGGACAGAAGGAAGCTGATGAAGTGGTGAGGACAGAAGGAAGCTGATGAAGTGGTGAGGACAGAAGGAGGCTGGTGAAGTGGTGAGGACAGAAGGAAGCTGATGAAGTGGTGAGGACAGAAGGAAGCTGATGAAGTGGTGAGGACAGAAGGAAGCTGATGAAGTGGTGAGGGCAGAAGGAGGCTGATGAAGTGGTGAGGACAGAAGGAGGCTGATGAAGTGGTGAGGACAGAAGGAGGCTGATGAAGTGGTGAGGACAGAAGGAGGCTGACGAAGTGGTGAGGACAGAAGGAAGCTGATGAAGTGGTGAGGACAGAAGGAGGCTGATGAAGTATTGAAGTGGTGGTGAGATGACTTGATTTGCCCTAATGAAAAATGTATCAAAGAATTCAATTATATATATAATAATTCACATTTCCTGTTGCTGCAGGATTATTTTCCTGCTGTAGCAAAGTGGCTCAAATTAATATCCTACATCTGTACTCTATTACTGAGTTTGCATGGCTGGTCCTTACACTGAGCCTGCAGCCTCCCACTCACTCTCTAGTCTAGGAGAAGCTGCTCTATGAAAAGGCCCACTCTGCTGCAAAGAGTGTTGTGTCTAGTACAGGCAGGGAACAGTCAGTGTTAGACAACTCTAAATATCTCCACATAATAACTCAGTACAGTTCTACCACAGCGCTGTAACAGTTACTTCAGTTTTTCAGCTGTAGGTTGTCTGTCTGTCTCTCTCGCGCCAGGTAGCTTAGTGGTTAGAGCGTTGGGCCAGTAACCGAAAGGTTGCTAGATTGAATCCCCGATCCCCGAAAAAATCTGTCGTTCTGCCCCTGAACAAGGCAGTTAACCCACTGTTCCTAGGCCGTCATTGTAAATAAGAATGTGTTCTTAATTGACTTATTTAGTTAAATAAAGGTTAAATAAAGGTTAAATAAAGAAACCTCCTTATCTCCATTTCTCTCCTCTCTTCTCCCTCTCCCTTTTGTTACATAAAAGTTCTCTCTCGCTTTCTCTTCCGTTTCCTCGCTTTCTGTCGCTCTCTCTTGCACCATCTCTCTCTCTCCATCCTTCCCCTGTGTGAGTGTAGAGTTACTACAGAGTTACTACAGAGTTACTACAGAGTTACTACAGAGTTACTACAGAGTTACTACAGAGTTACTACAGAGTTACTACAGAGTTACTACAGAGTTACTACAGAGTTACTACAGAGTTACTACAGAGTTACTACAGAGTTACTACAGAGTTACTACAGAGTTACTAAGGTTCTGTGTATGAGAGGCTGTCGCTGACCCAGTCTAATGTGGATTTGGTAGGGAGACGTCACTACCTACTGTAGTGCTGAGCTGTGACTGCTCCTGTTAAATGCGGTGATTTACCACAGTCGTTATGTGCTTGACCCTCATTGATTGCTCCACTTTTAATTCCAGTGCAACGTCCAAATAAAAAGCTCCATGGCAGATTGTAATAATTTATTCTACTCAGCTCTCCGTGTCAGATGGAGCGCTGAGAGGACTTATAGAGGTCATTAAAGCACTGGCCAATACATCTGGAGTGTGTGTGTGTGTGTGTGTGTGTGCGTGCGTGCGTGCGTGCGTGTGTGTGTGCGTGCGTGCGCGTGTGTATGCATGTGTGTGCCTGTGTGTGCATGTGTGTATATTTAAGGCTGGCCTTCAGATTGCAGCCTTCTCCTCAGTAGTCTGAGAGGGTTCTTGCTATGAGAGGTGTGTGTTTGTTTTTTAGACAGTGGGACTGTGAGTGTGGGTGCGTTTCTCTCATTTGGGTGTGTATATAAACTCTCTCTCTCTCTCTCTCACTCACTCACTCAATCACTCACTCACTCACTCACTCACTCACTCACTCCCTGTCTCTCTCCTCAGGTGGGAACCCTTGGGTGTGTATATAAACTATCTCTCTCCCTCCCTCTATCTCTCCTCAGGTGGGAACCCTCGAGGGGTGTTTGCCCTGGGGCAGGTGCAAGGTGAGTGGAAGATGTATGTGAAGCGCCCACTGGACCGTGAGGAACAGGACCTGTACCTTCTCAACGTTACCGCTAGCGACGGCCTGTTCGTCACCAGGGCAACCGTGGAGGTGTCTGTGACTGACACCAATGACAACAGCCCTGTCTGTGACGAGGTCAGTCACATTTTATTTACAGACTTTTCCGTCTGTACACTATTGCATTTGAAATGTTTATGTTTATTGGTCATTATTCTAAGCTGTTTTCTGAATGACATTGGTATTGATTATCATAGGTGTTCATTGTTTATTGTAAGCTATTCCATAACTGTAACAGAAATGTGACTTTAAAGTTGAATTCCACTTGTCTTATATGTGGTTGTGTTTTATGTTCAAGCCTCAGTCATAACTCATATTTAATCATTTTGTTTGCTGCAGTTGGTTCTGTTTTCAGATTCTGCACGGTCTGTTACTTTACTGTAAACAAGCACTATATGATTTAGAGTGTATTTGAGATGTGTTCCTGTGTGAGGTCTGGTGATACGTAGCTGTGGTTGTGTCTGTGTGTTCCTGTGTGAGGTCTGGTGATACGTAGCTGTGGTTGTGTCTGTGTGTTCCTGTGTGAGGTCTGGTGATACGTAGCTGTGGTTGTGTCTGTGTGTTCCTGTGTGAGGTCTGGTGATGCATAGCTGTGGTTCGGTCTGTGTGTTTCTGGTGATACGTAGCTGTGGTTGTGTCTGTGTGTTCCTGTTTGAGGTCTGGTGATACGTAGCTGTGGTTGTGTCTGTGTGTTCCTGTATAGCTGTGGTTGTGTCTGTATGTTCCTGTTTGAGGTCTGGTGATACGTAGCTGTGGTTGTGTCTGTGTGTTACTGTGTGAGGTCTGCTGATACGTAGCTGTGGTTGTGTCTGTGTGTTCCTGTGTGAGGTCTGGTGATACGTAGCTGTGGTTGTGTCAAAAAGGTTAGCTTATAACAGTGAACCTTTTTTTTATGGGATACACATAAGGAAAGTCTAGGTGTGGCACATTTGTTGCACATTTTGGTTAAACTATCCCCAATTCAATGGAATTGCAACCCTCTGCATGCACAGTGCATTTGTCCATCACATGTACAGCTGATTCTCAAGATCTTGCACACTATTGAAATGCTATTGAGCCCACACTATTACACTGTCTAAGCCAAGGACTACATGCTTTCTGGTAAGTATTACAATACTGGGTGGGTTGAATATGTTTTATGTGACTTACATGATTTTTTGTTAACTAGTAAATAGTACCCTACAGCAAAGTGTGTTTTAATCATTTCTAACTTGTTAACAATTTCTGCTAGTTTGTTTTTGCTACCATGTGGGTTTTATCTTGATCCTGCTAACTGAGGAGTGTTAATTCACCTGTTTCCGTACATGTTTCATTTTAAAACATGTATCTTACAAAGGAGTTGTTTAATCTTAGCTGCTTAACTTCTTAGGGAGCAGTGGTTTGCTAGCGCCCCACTCCCGACACTACCAGGTGAAATGCAAGGCGCCAAATTCAAAATCCAAAAGTTGAATTATTAAACATGCATCGATATACAAGTGTTTCATAGTCATCAAAAGCTCTGCTTCTTGGCAATATCACAGCAATGTCAGGTTTAAAAAAGGCTTTACGGCGAAAGCACCACATTTGATTGTTTGAGGGTAGCACCTAACATATTTTTTCCATTACCATAATTTCATAAGCCTCCACGGTTCACAAACACAAACACATTTCACAGCAAAAACAAATCAATTACCTGTTGAAGAACTTCTGCTGAGGTCTTCCCAAGTGTCCAACGAAGACAATCCATGGTTCTTTTGTTAGAAAAAGTAATGTATTATATCCATAAATCTCTGTTTGGTTGGCGCGTTAGAATAAGAACATACAGCCTCCAATCGTCCATTGAAACATGGAGAACTCGTTCAACTTATACCTATAAACTTGTCCAAGAACAATCAAACATCCTTTTTAATGTATCCTTAGGAACACTTTTCTGTATAAATAGCATAATATTTCAACCGGAATATAAACTGGGCGATAAGAAAGGAAAAAAACTAAGAACGTGCCTGGTGGGAGCGCACGTTGTCTTGTAAAGGACATCTGAGGGGACACTTCCTGATTCCTCTTCTTCTCTGCTCTAAAATCATCTAAAATGAATCTGAACACTTTCTCGAGACTGTTGACATCCAGAGGAAGCGATAGGTACTGCATTCATATGCCCTTATATGGGCATTTTCATAAGGGAGGGGTTCACAATGAGGCACTCTGTCAAAACCACTTTTTCCAGGACAGAAATTCCTCGGGGTTTCGCCTGCCATATCCGCTCTGTTTTACTCACAGACAAAATGTTAACACTTTTAGAAAATTCAGAGTGTTTCCTATCCAATGGTACCAAATATGTATATCCTATTTTCTGGGCCTGAATGGGAGGCATTTTACTTTGGGCACTCCAGGGTCTCCAAAACGGTCACTTCGTGCCTTGCTCCCAAAGAAGTTAACTATTTATCTGTACATGGAATTGTATTTGGGTTTTTTTACTCATTTTTTTCAAATCTTTACAGAAAAATGCCACGGGCACTATCTGATGTGTGGAGACATTTCACTGCAGCTAATGTAGAAGGAAAAGCTGCGTACATTTGCAAATACTGTGCCAAATCATATGTGACGAATGTAACAAAGATGCAGAATCATGTGGCCAACTGCATAAGGTTCCCTCAGCGCTCACAAAAAGCAACCTCTGACAAAAGTCCCTCTACTTCTATTCGGGGTGAAAATGAGGAATCAGACACCTTATCGATAGCAACAGCTCATGATCCTCCTGGAATCAGAAGTTTTTTTGACTCAAAGGAGAAACGTATGAGAAATGTCTTGCTCGAGCTGTGTATGCAACTTGTTCACCTCTGATGCTCACAGGCAATGTGTATTAGAATAGATTTCTTAATGTTCTTTGCCCAGCATACACCCCTCCAACCAGACATGCTTTATCTACTCATTTGCTGGATGCAGAGTTCAACAGAGTTCAAGTGAAGGTCAAGCAAATCATGGAGAAAGCAGACTGTACGGATTGAGGGAGACAATGCCATCCTGTCTGAAGTTCAGACTCTGCTTGCAGATGTAAGATAAGAAATCCGTACTGCCCTGCCCACTGCACTGTTGCTCCAAGCAGAGGAAACTGCAGTTCTGAAATACATCAAAAAGCGTGAAAACTTCTGCCTGAAGTCCATACACGCCGCAGCGTACATGTTGGACCCCAAGTAGGCTGGCAAGAGCATCCTGTCTGGTGTAGAGATCAACAAGGCGTATGGTGTCATCACTACCATGTCTCATCACCTTGGCCTGGATGAGGGCAAGGTTCTTGGCAGTCTGGCGAAGTACACTTCCAAGCAAGGGCTTTGGTATGGAGATGCAATATGGCAGTCGTGCCAACATATCTCATCAGCCACCTGGTGGAAGGGACTTTGTGGATCTGAGGCTCTTTCCCCTGTTGCCTCCGTCATCCTCCAAATTCCACCAACATCAACCGCCTCAGAGTGCAACTGGTCCTTGTTTGGGAACACACACACCAAAGCACGCAACAGGCTGACCAATACAAGGGTTGACAAATTGGTGGCAATCTGGGCAAATTTGAGGCTTTTTGAGCCTGACAACGAGCCATCCTCAACAAGGTTGGACAGTGAAGATGAGGCCTCCGAGTCTGATGTTCAAGAGGTGGACATTGAGGAGGTCCAGGGAGAAGACATGGAAGCCTGAGAGGAAGACAACAAAGCTTTAGTTCTAGACTATAATTTTACAGATGTATGTTGAAAACGTTTTTGGGAGATGCGATGGATCATTGGGGATCATTCAATATTCCCTTTTTTTTGTTGTTCAGTGAAATCATCCCATGTGAAGAGTCAACTCATTTAATTCAAGTTCAATTTGCAACAATTTTTTTGTATTATTATTTCTATTGGAAGGATTTAATAATTTGCAATTATGTCTACTTATGATAAGGTCAAAGGTTTATGTTTCTCTCTCCATATGATATGGTAAATGTATAAAATGCAAAAAACATCTACATTTAAATGGTATTAATATTAATTTGCATATATTTCCATTAATTCCCATATATTCCCTTTAATTCCCATATATTCCATGGAAAGTATCCACCTCTGATTATTCCCCAAAATGTGCAACACTAGTTCGGAGGGATGACTGTTTGATGTTAGTGTTTTCTTGTTGTTGTGTATGGAGGAGCTGTTTGTTGGGAGGGATGATTTTTTTGTTGTTAGTATGTTCTTGTTGTGTGTGTAAATGCTATGAATTATGAGTGTTGTGGTGTTTGATACTATCTTGCTCTGTGTGCAGGCTCTGTACACCGCCTCGGTCCCAGAGGATATCCCAGTCAACAGAGTGATAGTGGGGGTTGGGGCCAGCGATGCTGATGTAGGGGTCAGTGCTTGGATCCAGTACTCTCTACATGGACCCGGCTCTGAAGACTACAGCATCGACCCAGACACTGGTACACTACCTTTACTTTATTTTACATTTGCCAATGAAGTTGATGTGTGTGTGATCTTAACCTGTCTCTCCTCTATCTGTTCAGGCCAACTAAAGACAGCCCAGGCCCTTGACCGGGAGAAGACCCCTGTGTACAGATTGGTTGCCCAGGCAACAGACGGAGATGGTCGGTTCTGTCGTGCGGAGGTCCACCTGACGCTGTTGGATGTGAATGACAACCCTCCGGCGTTCTCTGCTCCCCACTACACTGCCAGTGTGTATGAAGACACAGCCACCAAGGCCCTGCTCACACGCATACAGGCCATTGACCCTGATGAAGGAAAGAATGGAATATTTCTCTCTCTCTCTCTGTCTCTCTCTCTCTCTCTCTCTCTCTGTCACACACTCTCTCACTCTGTCTCTCTTTCTTTCTCTCTCTCTTCTCACCTGCACATACTGCAGCTCTCCAGGACCAGAGTTGCCCATCCAGCTGAATATTAACCGATAGATGGGTAGAGTTTATAATAATGTTTACTCTGCTCTGCTCAGCACTTACCTCACTGTTAGCTGTTAGCAATCCTATTTAATTTGTCTTGGGTTTGGACCAGCTACTAGCACTTACTGATAGCAATCACACATACACTCACACATACACACACACACGAACTGCTAACACTCACATTCTGTCTCTGTCTGGCTTTGGCTGCTGTCACCGTCTCGCCTGGCAAAGAGGGAAGGGAAAGAAAATAAAGCTCTGCCACAACCACACTAATAAAAAGTCACAACCACACTAATGAAAAGTCACAACCACACTAATGAAAAGTCACAACCACACTAATGAAAAGTCACAACCACACTAATGAAAAGTCACAACCACACTAATGAAAAGTCACAACCACACTAATGAAAAGCCACAACCACACTAATGAAAAGTCACAACCACACTAATGAAAAGTCACAACCACACTAATGAAAAGTCACAATCACACTAATGAAAAGTCACAACCACACTAATGAAAAGTCATAAAAGTATTGAAGTATTAGAGATAAAGATATTAGCTCATTAAAGGTTTACCAACAAGCCACGCAGTGTCGATTGGCGGCAGGTTTCAAAGAGGAAGCGCTGTGGCAGGATGACAGAGAGAAGGGCATCAGAGGAGGGGAGAGAGGGAGAGGAAGAAAGAGAGGGAGAGCGAGGGAGAGAGAGTGAGGAAGAGAGAACCAGAGAGAGAGAGGGAGGGAGAGAGTGAAGGGTATCATGGGAGGATAGGGAGGGAGAGAGAGCGAGGAAGAGGGAACCAGAGAGAGAGAGGGAGGGAGAAAGTGAAGGGTATCATGAGAGGAGAGGGAGGGAGAGTCAAAGGTATCATGGGAGGAGTGAGGCCAATCTCTTTTCGCTCTCTTTCTCTCTGTCTGCTTTCTGATATCTCTACATCTCAACTCTCAAAACACACACATACACAGAGATGGCAATCAATAAATAAAATCATTGATTTATGAAAGACTGTTCTAACATCCTTTCCTCCTCTCCCCTCTCTCCAGGCGTCAGTCGTAAGGTGGTCTATTCTCTGGCCAACTCTGCCGGCGGCTTCTTCTCCATCGACAAATCCTCTGGAATAGTGGTCCTGGAACGTACCCTAGATCGCGAACAGCAACCGTCCTACATGATCACGGTCAGAGCATCCGACCAGGGCTCTCCAGTCCGCCTGTCCTCCCTGGTCAACGTGACCGTCACGGTCCTGGACATCAATGACAACCCGCCGGTGTTTGAGCGGCGTGACCACCTCGCTACCGTGCCAGAGGACGTGGCGTTAGGGACGGAGGTGCTGAGAGTGTACGCAGCCAGTAAGGACATTGGAACCAACGCTGAGATAACCTATAGTATCCGCTCAGGTAACGAGCACGGAAAGTTCCACATACACCCCCTCACTGGTGAGTTTCCATATGCAGAATATAAAGTGTCAATGTATGTCTTTGTTAGCAAATTCATGTTATAGACTTCTACATGGTGTTAGAAGTAGGATATCTACCTCCCTGTTGACCTCTCACTCTCTCTGTGTACCAGGTGCCATCTCAGTGTCTAAGCCTCTGGACTTTGAGACGTGTAAAGACTACTTCCTCACTGTGGAGGCCAGAGACGGTGGAACCCCGCCCCTAAGTGCCGTAACCATGGTAAACATCAACCTGACAGACGTCAATGACAATGCACCCATGTTCAGCCGAGACGTCTACACTACTGTCGTATCCGAAGACGCAACCATCGGAGAGTCCGTCGTCAAGGTATGTCCAGTTGGCTCTTTAAACTGGACTGGTTCAGCCATGTTTCCCTGACCTCTCCGGCAATACCCCCAATCGGGTTGCACTCATTTGAACTTTTGTGGTACAAACACACCTGATTCATTCTGAACTACATCCAATAAGTTTAACTGGATGGGAGTACTTGAGGAAACGTTTAGGAAACACTGACCATCTTACTGTGTGTATGTGTGTGTGTGCGTGTGTGTGTGCGTGTGTGTGTGCATGCGTTGGAGAGTCCATGCCTAACCCCCTCTCCTCCTCCTCTAGCTGACAGCTGAGGACGTAGACAGTCAGGTGAATGGTGATATCCTCTACTCCATCGTCAGTGGCGACAAAGAGAACCAGTTCTTCATAGACCCTCTCTCTGGCATGGTGACGGTCAACAAACAACTGGACAGAGAGACGGTGAGCACACACATACACACACACATACACACACACAGGTACACACACACACACAGGTACACACACACACACAGGTACACACACACACACAGGTACACACACACACACAGGTACACACACACAGGTACACACACAGGTACACACATACACAGGTACACACACACAGGTACGCAAACATACACACACACAAGTACACACACACAGGTAATATACACGCACACAGGTACACACACACATGTACACACACACACAGGTACACACACATAGGCACACACACACACAGGCACACACACAGGTACACACACGCACAGGTACACACACACAGGTACACACACGAACAAACCAACTCTACGGCCAATAAAACCACAACATGAACACTAATAACAATGACTGTCTCTGACACGCACACCGCAACATCACCATCACAAACAAACACCCCCGTCATTATCCTCCTGCAGCTAGCCACCTCCTCCTAACCGTTTCTCTCATGGAGGTTGTTCATTTCCTCAAGTTAGAGAGTGGAGGCATTGCATCCCATCCCTCCTCTTCCCAGGCTGCTTTCTTCCCTCTTTTTTCTTCCCCGGAGCGCTTGAAGAGTTCCGAGTGTGTCTTCCAATTCCCATCATAAAGAATTCATGAGTGTGGTCCGGGATAGTGCATAGAGCGTATTTGAGCACGGTCCAAAGACAACGCCTGGGCTTGTGGGGGATGAAAGAGCTGATAAAAGTGTGTTTGGGTTATCAGAAAGAGCGCAGCCCTGTGTGTGTGTTTGTCTTCACACACTCATTTCCATATAGGTTATTCTCATTTACTCTCTCCTAAGCAGCACTGTGGTTGTTTATTGTGGTTTCTTTTTTCATTTTTCAGAGTGAGAGGTTGTTATTTTTGTATAGTTAGGCTGTTATTACAGAGCAATATGTGGAAGCACACAGAAACACCCTACACCCTGCAGTGGTAGGGAATAAGGTGTGTGTGTGTTTGCGTGCACACGTGCGATTGTGTGTGTGTGTGTATGTGTGTGTTTGTGCCTGCGTGGGCGTGTGTGTCTTCACTCCCTAAGGTAGTAAATCATGTCTACCTGAGATAGCCTTGACAGTGTTCCCTCAGGTACACTCTTAAAAAAAAGGTACTATCTAGAAAACTAAAATGGTTCTTCCGCTGTCCCCCTAGGAGAACCATTTAAAAGAAACGTTTGGTTCCAGGTAGAACCTTTTTTGGTTCCATGTAGAACTTTTTCCACAGGGGGTTCTACATGGAACCAAAAAGGGTTCTACTTGGAACCGAAAAGGGTTATTCTATGGGGACAGCCAAATAACTATTTTGGAACCCTTTTTTCTTAGAGTGTAGAGTGAATCTGAGAGACAGAGACAGAAACCCAGGATACGTGCTTGGTAGGACATGCCAGGAATGTGTCAGTCACAGGAGTGTGTTTCAGAGGATCAAAGGATGCGCCCATAACCAGTCACAACACACTTAATCAGCGCCGTTAGGTCCTTGTTTGGTGTGCTGATATTCAAGGGGGTACCAAATTATAAGGATGCGTATCCAGGAGGATATTTGATTAGGGACTTGTCATCATAGGTTAATGTGTGGTGAATTTGATTTGCATGGAAATTGCTGCGTTTGGTTTTCTAGATCCTGTTATAATTATCAGGAATTAAATTATTAAAACGTTTCTCGACGTGAAGTTTCAAGGGAAACTGTCTTTTTTCTTCTCTAGGTGTCTGGTTACTCTCTGGCGGTCAGGGCTCTGGACAGTGGTGTTCCGTCCATGTCATCAACGGTGATGGTCAACATCGACATCTCAGACATCAACGACAGCCCGCCTACTTTCACCCCGGCCAATCTCACCACTGTCATACAGGTACTGTTATGATTGACAGCTCTGATGGCCAATGAACTCCATACACACTTACGTCCACATAGACATAGATATTCACACACATATCCCTTCTTACAGGAGAAGCGCACACACACACACTCCGTCTTGCATCTAATCTCATTTCCCTTCTTGTATTGTCCAATCACAGGAGAATAAGCCCATCGGCACCAGCATTCTGCAGCTGTCCGTCATAGACCAGGACTCCTCTCAAAACGGCCCACCCTTTGAGTTCCGCATCTTATCAGGAAACGAGGGTGGAGAGTTTACACTGGAGTGGGATGGAACTCTGTTAGCCAATCAGGTGTTTAGGAGGGACTTGGCCATGGAGTATGTCATCCAGGTCCAGGTAAGAAGGCCATTTTATATCATCTCAGTCAACCCTGTTACTGTTAGCACCATGTCTTACAACCAGCTGGTCAACCCTGTTACTGTTAGCACCATGTCTTACAACCAGCTGGTCAACCCTGTTACTGTTAGCACCATGTCTTACAACCAGCTGGTCAACCCTGTTACTGTTAGCACCATGTCTTACAACCAGCTGGTCAACCCTGTTACTGTTAGCACCATGTCTTACAACCAGCTGGTCAACCCTGTTACTGTTAGCACCATGTCTTACAACCAGCTGGTCAACCCTGTTACTGTTAGCACAA